>BMAV01026405.1:0-318693 GCA_019973955.1 Trichonephila inaurata madagascariensis | reverse complement strand
GTTTTTTAAGAATACTTTTGATAGTAAAGTATTTCTTTATATATAATTCAAGTCATCAGGAGCCAAAAGGATATATATATATAATACGTGGAAATTTTAATCTTCACTACACGAAACAAATGATTTTTAGAAGCCATTGCAACGCCACATAGGGCAGATTCTTCTAGCAATGCCTTTCTTTATTCATCAGCATTTGGAGCATTGATTGGCTTAAGTTATGTTTCAAAAAAAAAGAAAGATTCAACTTGTATTCTTATTTTTGCATGAACAATATACGAAGATATCATGATTAACCCTTCTTGGTAGGCGTCCCATGCCATGTGAGGAAGAGAAACATTTCATCCTTGAAACTGAATTCGTCCTTACTTACACGTCTTTTAAATACTGCGATTTTATTTCATATTTCTGAATATCTCTACAAGATGTCGCAATTAATCCTATTTTCTTCCACAGGGCATGCCCGTCTTGGAAATTAAAAAAAAAATGTATATCAGTAATGTCGCTTTTACTAGTGTGTGTGTTATTTCTGAGGATCAAAATAGTATTTATGATGAATTCCAAGAATGTTTTCAAGATTAATAAGTTTATATGTCTTATTCGAAAGTTGCTAGTTATGATTTATTTAATGATAGTATTTATTCGGAGTCTAGTGAAAAGTAGACGAGAATTTGAATTCGGCAGGATCACAGTAAAAGAAAAAAAGTGTGCCCATTTTTTACGTTGTTTTTATAATTACTTTTATTTAAAAATTATATATACGAAGGAGCCAAAAGTTTGTTTAAACTTTAAAATTCATAAAAGAGGAAGAAATGGTAATAAAGAAATGCAGTTTAGAGAGAAAAAACATGCTCACAAGGAAGGCGGATTTCTTTAGCAGGAAAGATATTTATAGCTATGCCCGCATTTAATCAAAGATATGTATTATCGGTAATAAGCTTCATGCCGAATGGTGCACCTCTGTAATATGCCAATCCAGTAAAACGATTCCTATTGACTAGCTTTGATGAGGATAAAGTGATTTCTTGTGGTTGCAAGATCGTATGACAGACTCAGTTCCATCAGAAAATAATGTTCTGGAGGAGGAGGAATGCCCAAAGGAACCGAGCTCACCCTACAAACTAATTCCTCGGGAAACAACTACTCCCAAGTCCAGACTTTATTAAAAAAATCACAGTTTACATTTTATAAACTTTAGAAGACAGTAAAATGACAAAATACAAATTTAAAGGAAACTGCACTATATCATACATGTCGTGAACGTAATACAAATTACAAAGCAAATAAATAAAAAATATAATAACATAAGGAGTATAAGAGAAGGAAAAAAATAACATTTCAACTTTCTTACAAATCAAAAAAAAAAAAATCCAATAAAGAAAAAAAACCCCTAAACAAAGAAAAAAGAAAAGAAAAGAAAAGACGGTAAACAAAAATAATAAAAAATAAAATGTTTTTTTAATCATATTTTTCAGTTGGCATCAACACTTCCTGTTGATATTTTTCCCCCTTAATTGGATCTTCAGTTTTAAAAAAAGGCACCGGAAAGAGGATTATTTGAAACCAGCTGGGTAAAATCGACAAATAAATAAAGAGAAATAAAAGGGGGGGGAGAGAAATTATTTAATTTTATTGAGGACATCATTTTTGCTCAAGGAGAAATAAACAAAACAGAAATTAACCTTAAAGTATATAAATGTTGACTAAGAGATAAACCAGGAAGCTGCATTATATTAAGTGAGAAAAAAAAGTTTCAAAGATTGAGAAGTAAAAGAAAAGAATCCATTCCCACCTAAGGAATTTGATCCCGGATTGAATAGGCAATTTTAATACATGATTTTAGTTTAGAGTGGATGGAAGGATTTCTAACGATAGAGAGATTTTGGAACTAGGTTTTTTAGCATTTTGAGAGGTATATGAACAATTATTATTGCAAAAATAAAGGAATGGAACATAATGTGTTGCCCTGCGCATTGTGTGTTTGAATTATTAGAGCCTTCGATTGGTGATATTTTTAATTAGAATGTTTTTCTACTAAAAAACACCCAACTTTCTTTTAATCCTTTCTTGAAAACCGTACTTTTTTTTTAACATTATTTCTTCCTTTTTTATGAATTTTTTATGTTTGAACGTACTTTTGGCTTCCCTTATATTGAAGCCACCGATGGGAGGTGTTTAAAGAATATATCATTGTATTTTTCTAAAAAATTTGTATAGCTTGAGTAAAATTATTAAAATTTATTAAATTATTAAATTATTAAATTTATTAAATTATTATTAATTTTGGGCTATTTTTAAAAATTGAAACTCTAAAATTAGACGCAAAATACAAAAACATTTTAATCTTAGGGCGAATAAAAACTAACCAAAGCATTATTCCAAAATAGTATTTGTACATTTTTGGATTTTAAAAATTTGAAGGTAAAAATAAAATTTTGCAATTTAAAAAAAGGGTGCTAATTTTAGGGAAAGTTAGGGGAAAGGTCGGGGAAAAAAAAATTCCGAAACCAAAAAAAAAGGGGTTTTATAGGGTTAAAACTTTTTTAAAAACGGGGGTTTTTTTTATGTTTTTTTTGGCAGAAAAAAGCTTTTTTTTTTAATTTCAAGAAAGGAATTTAATTTTTACTTTAAATTTTAGAAGATATAATCAACCCTTGAAAATGGAAATTAGGTTGTACCACTAGTCACTAATTTGTTTGTTCTTTTCTTTCCTCGAACAGGTGTGGAGATCACGAGATTGTCTATGCCCCGCTGGGTGCAGAACGGCACCGAGGACTCTGTGGTGTTGGACTGCGAATACAATTATTCTGATGACGATAAGCGGCTGGTGGTGAAGTGGTTCCTGAACGACGACCCGGAGCCCATCTATCAGTGGATCCCGGAGCTGAACCAACGGTACGCGTCCGAGCGTGTCAAGAGCAAGCTCAACATGGACTACACAGTGTCGCCGTCCAGCAAGCACACCAGATACAGGGCACTCAACCTCATGAAGCCCACTACAGAGCTGAGCGGAAGGTACTCCTGTCATGTCGTCTCCATGGCCAACCAGGACGCAGAGGACCAGGTCATGGTCGTCTATGGTGAGTACACTTTGGTACTTCACGAATCTAGATTGATTCAATTATAGAAATGTAAAAGAAAAAGTCTAATGTTAATTAAAGTAAAGACTTGGACCCACACAGATTTGATTCTTTGTTTTTTAATCATACAATTAGAATGAACGCGATGATTATTGGGAATGGACCTTGTAATTTTGAGCTCCATTCATGGAGTTTAGAACAATGCTTGATTTGAAAATTTACTGGCTCAATTTTCACAACATGCAAACGTAAGGATAATTAGCTCTGATAGACCAAACCCTTATTAACAACAGATGCCTGATGGCATCCAGAGTCGAACGCAATGTTGTTTACCCGCTAGATTATTTAAAAGTGCTGCAACCCAACTTATAGAAAAAAAAATGAAAATTATAGAATGATATTTCATGCTTTGAATCTCGGCATTTTGCTTTTCCTATAACTTTTATCGTTGATTTATGAATACAAACTTCATATTTACAGCCACTATAAGGTATAGAGGGGAATACATCTTTTCTGATCCTTCTTGCTTTAAACTTTCACACAATGATTTGGGATGACACCGATGACTAATTTCATATTATGTATAATTTGCCATTAA
Organism: Trichonephila inaurata madagascariensis; assembly: GCA_019973955.1. NCBI lineage: Eukaryota > Metazoa > Arthropoda > Arachnida > Araneae > Nephilidae > Trichonephila > Trichonephila inaurata. The sequence goes on along the minus strand of BMAV01026405.1, from coordinate 315,018 downwards.
TCAATATGGCATCCTAGTGGTCAAGGTAACGGATTCGTGGCAGGCGTGTCATGAAATCACTGAAAATCCTCCCTGTGGAGGAGGTCGCTGCACGTTAAATCTGTCGAGGTTCAAAGTGTTCCCACTGGTAGAGTGGGAAAGTTAGGAGAAGAAAGTGCCAGCTCAGATGCCGTCGTTTCCATTTGACCATGGTTCAAAATTGTAAGGTCCGTCACCAATACACCTCATGTTGCTTTAGAGTGATGTTTATATAATTCTCACTCTCTTGAGAAAATATTAAATTGAACTCGATATGATTATGAGTGACTATGATATCCCTGAAGTGGCGTGGCAGCCTATTTGTCATGGTCACGAACTCATGACCGGCGTTTGTCGAGTCATGGTTTCAAATCCTAGTATAACTGACGATCTACTGCGTAGAGCGGATGATACACGCGTCAAATTTATCATGTTTCTTTGGGGGTATGGTGGGGAAATTGGAGACCCAGCTCATGCATAGACCTCATCACACGATAGTGATTCAAAATTATGAAATATGTCGCCATTTACCTTCGATTTGCTTTAGTCTAAGACATTAATAAACACTAACTTTCTTGATATTCTCAGGTTATTATGATTTCTTTCTCTCTTTTGTATTATTGTTAACTGGTTAATTCACCTCTTTAGAAATATAAGAGTTATAACACTACTATAACATCTTCTATTAGTCTATACATTTCTTTTCAATGGTTGAAAATTAGCAACTAAGCATTTGCACACACGGCAAGTCCCCAAAAATGGATTTTATTTCAATGGTGGCGCAATCTAGTGGTGGTGTACGCTACCAATTTGTTACGTTTGATTTTTTCAGTTTAAACTCTCGTTGGATGCTAAATATTGTGGTGATTCAATTTTGCTGCTGACATCAGAGCCAAATTGATATTGATTTTACATGCAACATAATAATATGACATACGTGCCTACGATTTTCGCATGCAAAAAATCTATTAACTCCAGCCGGGGTCGAGCCCGTAACCTTGGAAGTTCGAAGTGTGCATGCTACATTTAAACCACCGGAACTGAAATTTATATAAATATATTTGGTAAAAAGTTTTATCTCTAATTCTCCAAATTTAAATTGGCAATTTAGCTATTGAAATATTAAATCAAGTTTAAGTATGTTACTGAACGTGAAAGATGTCCTGAAATATCCCTTTTTACTCCTACTAAAAATATAAAGAACAACTGATACTAACGTAACTCCGTGGTTAATTTTACTGAAAGTAATTTGCCTGTAGAATTTTAAGTATATATAATGCCTCTATATAATCTAAATAATGGAACGCCAGTTTTCTGAATTTTGCTAGTCGTTAATTAGATATGAATAATAGAATTTTTCACATTTTATGAATATTAAATCAATATTGATGTTAACTGTCTTGAAATTAATCTCAGCGTAAATTTTGAGCCACAAAGAGTTTTATGAATCATCATTTCGTTACGAGATTTATACAATTTTATCATGAGATGAAAGGAGAAGTGATGTGTTTTGTGCAAATAGCATTTAATGTAATGCGAATGAATTCAGAATTATTATTATTCTAGTTCAAAGTGCATCGGAGAATTCTTTCAATACATATTTGGAACTGCTTAAATGTTAAATACTAATTATTCTTGTGCTGATTAAAGATCTTGGAGTTCGCATAGTTTTACAATGGCTATGTTTTTAAATTACGTTTCATTTAAAGCGTTGTAAATGTGATAACGTAAAACCCAAAAGCATTTAGTTGAACAATAAGAATTGATGCAAATGAAATCTATATAACCAAGGATCGAACTTTTAGAGAAGGAATTTATGAATAAATATTTCATCTCTCTGATTATGCACATAAATATAATGTCATCGTTCATCCGTTTACTGTGTGGTGTCAATAAAACTATGCCAAGAATAAACTAATTTCATAAAAGTGAATTTCATTATTTAGATAATAGGTGTTTTAATGTGATTTCTAATTACATTATACGTTATCATTTATGTACCCAAGTGAAAAATCGTTGTTGAAGTTTAACGTTTAATTAGCTGACTAAGAGATACATATTTTTTAAAATTATTATTTATTCACAAACAACATGTTTTTAAACCATAAGCTATTATAAATATAAGTTAATTGAGAATTTTTACTGACTTTTTTATTTTTTAAGTATACGTAGAATATTAGTATATCTATTAGTATACTTATATGCAATACTGTGTATAATTTTATGATATCCAAGTTCTATCTTAGAGTGAAAGTATGTTTATCGTTAATGCTCTTCAACATCCTCCATTGGAGTTGATTTTTATAAAAAATAATCTTTAGTGAATCTAATCAACAAAAGAAGATAATTACCAAATCTCAAATCTGTCGATTTAAGCTTTCAAAAGAGGAAATTATCTATAAGCCGCATCTTTTAGTCTATTTCCCAGAAACTCGTTCTCCACGGGTATTTACTTGGAAAAAGAAACATGCTTGCCAACTTTCAGGCTTGTTGATCATCTAGTAGTTCAAAAATGGGAGAATGTTTGCTTTAACGCCTCCCTAACCAAATGCGGGCATTGCAGAACCCGTTTTTAGCCGACCTCCACACATCGATATAAAGTTGCTTGCAAAATGTCAAGTTCGTAAGTATTACAGTTCAAAAACGGGAATTTTAATCCAAAACACTCCAGTAAGCCTCAGCCACTGGTAGCAGATTTCTACAAAACTCTTTTTTAGCATATCTCTGCTCAATAAAAGAAATATTGCTGGCAAATTTCAAGTCTGTAGGTTTACAAATTTTGAAGATCTCATAAGGATCCAATGAGTAAATATAAGTGAGGAAATTACTTTCCTCCCTTATATAAATAGATACGACTTCATTTTCTCCTGTGTAAAGGAATATTTGGATAAAAATTAGACGATCGCATTTTTTAAAATCTATTTGCGTATATATATCATGTATTGGAGCAATTCTTAAAGATTGCCAGGAGAAATTCAACGTGCAGCCGTTTATCATATTACATTTTTTATTCCAAGGTTCAGCAAAACATTCTGTACTCCAAGCCATGACAAGACGAGACCTCTTTCAGCTTTGATCAGCAGCGAGTGAATCGTTAGTACACGTGTCTTTTTTAAGTCCGGCGAAAGTAGAAGTCAAAGTTCTTATGCGGGAGGTGGGTTGAGTTGTCCTAGTAGAAAATTTACCCCAACTGACACTTGAAGGGATGGGGATTCATCCCATATATATGCAAGACATTTGAGTTAAGTCACTGGTACTTGGAAACTTTTCAAGAAATAGATTTTGTGTATGGAACTTTCAATTACGCCCTGATAGTTGAAAATATTTCTTAGCTTAACTTTTCGCGTCCCTGTAGATACAAAAAACTGATCTATAATTTTACATGAGTATTAGAGATAATTTATTATGATATTTCTTTACCCATTTTTGTTTAAAATAGTATAGGTACGATTTGATTTTAGTTTTCGTTGCCCTGTACAGAGCAACACCAGCGATATTGAAGACGAGATTCGTAATTTTTAACTACGGTCAAGTGGAATGGACGACGTCCAGATGTGTCATCCCTCTCTAAAAATTACGGAAATGAAAGGACTTAGAGCTTCAACAGATTTAACTTGTATTAGTCCCCTATGCACAGCGGGTCTTCCGTTGCTCTACATTTCGAACCCTTGACCCAACAGCATCACCCACGAGCTTGAAACCATGGTCACTAGGCTACTACTACCACATGTGTTGGTAAAACGCTGTTCATTAAAAGCAGAATGGACTACTAATAGGTATTTTGTTTGTGTGTTAGTTGTGATCAGGTTTGAATTTTAAAGATAATGAGTTAAACATAAAAAAAAATGCTACGTAAACAATTTGAGACGAGAAACAAAACTACCATTTTGTGTTGTAAGCGAAATTTTTTAGGTATTCCATAGTCTATTTAATCATTTTCCTCATATCAAAGTTAAAATAATAATTTCTTCTAATTTGTTAGAATTCTTAATTATGCAATCCTAACGTAATATAACTACGCATTGTAAATTTTCTAAAGTTATAGTTCTTGGCCCTCCATTTCTTTTACTTTTATTTGGAGCTTAAAACAAATAGTTAGCACACATATTCGTAATATTTACATGTAATGCATTACTGCATGACCTATTTATTCATCGAAGACTTCAATATTCAAGATAAAATATATTTGGAAGATTAAAAATAATTTTTATCATTGTTTTCGCAAAAGCTCTTATTTTCAAATGTTTGTTCATATCATTGTCAGTTGAGAACAGATCGAGACACTGGTATGTCTTGCTTATATTTCTGGAGTGAAGAGGGTCAAAAGCAGTTTCAAGCTTAGATTACTGAAGATTGATATAACTGACAGGGTTATGTGTGAAACATTAGAAGCAGTTAAATGAGATCAGATATGTAGGGGGCAGAACTATACAAGAACCAACCACCTTGACCAATGAGTGCACAATCTTTCCAGCTGTCTCGTAGATTCATGTGGCCGCAGGATGCTAAGTTTTACAAATTATTTGTTTCTAGGAGGTTACAAGAGAGAAATATCTTTATATATACAAGATGACATTTGTGGCCATAGTCATAGTCACGTGGTTGGTGTGTCATAATTTTGAGTCCTGGAGACACTGAAGTTTCGCCGTGTAGAGGAACTGATGTTTCTTAAATTTATTGGGCGGCTTAATGTCCTCAAACTGGACTGGTGGGGAATCAGTTTAATAATACATAGCATTGCAAGTCCAATTCAGGTGTTTTCAACATCATTACACCATGGTTCTAAATTACGAGGTCCGTCGCCAGTAGCCCTAGCATTTTTTTAATAGTGCGACGTTAAGGCTTTTTTCGGTTAATGTTAAAGAATAGGACCCGGATTAGGTACATTTTTTTCAGATATAAAAGAAATTAAAAATTAATATTATATTCTGGTTTCACTATATCCCTTAGATAACAGCATATTTTATCATTCTTCACTTTTTTGACAGAGCTGAGCCATTTCTTCTGGTATAAAATGTATTTCGCGTTTTTCTCCTATACCGTAATGTTAAATGAGCTGTCCTTTCACGTGTTAAAATGAAAAAAATAATACTCAAGGAAAATTTTAACATTTTAGAAACGCTATATTGTGTTAATAGATGTATGAGTTATAACGTTGCAAATTTTCATGGAAATTGAGGCATTTTTCTATCTGAAAATGGGCTCCACGTTTAGTTCAGGCTCTCGTACTATTGCCGAAAACAGCCTTAAAAAAATCTCACTCACACTTTAATTCTAAGAATTAATTTGAAACGGTTGTAAGGGACAATTTTGCATTGCTTACATTAGAAAGAGTTTTTTTTATTATGAAAATAAAATGCACACTCTGGTAAAATTACTTTAGTAATGTACAGAATTACACATATATATGAAAAAAGTTTTAATTGTACGTATTAGAAATATCTTGTATTTTTGTGCTTCGTCCATCATCTGTAATTCATTTGATCAGTTGCAATTCTATCCGAATGTTACAATTAAAAAAAAATTGAAACTTTTTATCTCGTATCATTATATTTATTACAATAAAGAGATAATTGAGGGTTTTCTGAAAAATATAAGGTTCGATAACCGTCCTTTATAAATATCTACTTCTTAACGGGATTCTGTAATCCAAGAATTACAGACATCCAATGTAATTGTCGAATAAATCCAATCCGAAATTACAGCACTGTGTCCGAATATGTTTACGTGATTGTAATACGAGAGGGACACTGCATTACGGAACGAACATTATCTTTGCATTATCCTAATCAAATATCTTAGTTAAATGGCGGGAGTAGTGTATTTATAGGTGAAGCATTTGATAATGATTACACAAATGATTTCTGCCTGTCTACTGCTGTTGATGTAAGACAATTGCAACTCTGACAGTTGTATTTAACTAAAATATTAACGGAAGTTGAAAGTTTATGCATAATGTAACAAACTTAAACTGTTTAAAGGTATTATTTACTGTTTAAGTTGTTTTAATAATCCTTCACAAAAATATTTGATCTATCTGCTGTAAATTTCTGATTCTCTCACAAATACGAAAAGGCAGTTACTGGCAGTTCCCGTCAAGTAATCCAGATTCTTTTTGTCCTCACTTATTACATTTTTTTAAAATTTACAAAAGTTTTTCTTACGTAAGGTTCTGTTCATGAATCATCTTTACAACTTCCATCGTACATGGAATTGAGAGCGCAAGCAGGCACTTGATATCTTTTAAGGGGACACAGTACGATTCAAATGAAAAAATCGGTCAAAAAATCAAATATAATTTTTCTAGCCTAAATTATTTTTCATATACTTTTCTATAACCTCACAAAATTTGAAAACTCTAAACTTAAAAAACGCGGAATTATGAAAGCTTTTACATTCATTTTTATTCACATCCCTATGGCAAATCAAAACTTTAAACTTACTTATCTCAGAAAGGTAAAATAACTAGTTTGTCTTCATTTAAAATGCTAAGGCTTTTTTTCTATTGTTCCTAATGCTTTGAATTTTTTTTACCGATTGCTAATAGTACATGTAACAAAAGTTGGTATGTTTTTTGAATAAAAAGCAATACTTATTTTTTTAAAAATAATTGAAGTTAGAATTTTGCAAATTTTTAAGGAATTTTCAATAAGGATTCATAAAAAGTATTGTACAAATACCCCAATCGTGTTATCGCAAAACTCATACCAACTTTTATTATACATAGTTGGATGTGTACTTGTAAATCAAATTTCATGTGTGTACGTAAAATTTTGTAGGAGTAGCATTTTAAAATCACTTCATAAATATTAGGTCTTTTCCTTAAAAAATTAAATAGCTAACTTTTTATGAAATTTTGAGCACATAATCTGTTTTACATAGTATACGCACATAGGAAGCAACCAAAAATGTTTTAAAATCCTTAAATTAAAAATTTTTGCTTAAATCGTACCATGTCCCCTTAAACATAATACAACACCCTTTGCTTTATAGACGACAGGTGGCCGCCGTAGCCGAGTGGTCAAGGTATCGGATCGTGTCTGGCCTTGTCATGAGTTCGAGCCCAGTACCACTAAAGATCGGCCGTGTAGGGGATTGATGCACGTTAAATCTGTCGAGAGCTCAAACGTCCTCCTGTATGGTGTGGTGTGGTAGTTAGGAGAGAGGGGTGCCAGCTCAACAGATTTCATCCATGTCACTTGATCATGGTTCAAAATAACGTCGGGGTCCATGACGTTAATATTCACTCACTCACTCACTTGACGACTGCAGTCTGTATTCTTAGTAGTGGGAGGCTAAAATGTTAAAGAAAATATAACTCCACACTCCTATTGGGAAATACAATCAGTAATCCGGTTCTTAATATCAAGAAATATGAAATATATGGATATTCATCGCCAGATATGTGAAGTGTACAATAAACAATGAGTGGCAACTAAGTGTGAAAATGGATAGGATTGTTTAAGGAAGATCAAGGAAATGTCCACGATGACTCCTACACCAGTCAGTCATCTGTAAACACTGACAGTGTGTTAAAGGCAGATCTGAGTACAAAAGTATTCAGGCAAAAAGATCTGAATACTTTTGTGGCAGTGGAGTACACAGGAATTTTTAGAGAGTGGGCTCTAGGGTCAAAGGTCCACCATTCTCACGTATCATACCCCAATACACCACCAAACATATTCTTTTGATTTGTTGATTGTCGGGAACAAGAAACAATGAAAGATAAAATATTGAATAAATAATTATAGCATTAATTAATAAAATAAATCATTAATAACAAATACTTAATTTAACTCTACGTACTATTTACATAGAATTATAAACAATCGGAAAAAGCGATTGTTTGGGCAGTCAGATTCGTGGATCTCCCCCCTCTACTCCCCTTGTGTGCATCACTGCATTGTGGGAAGTTGGTGTTTAGTTATGGAGAAGTGAAAATGTACTTGTTTAAGTGATTATCATCACAAGTGACTGAGTTTGATGAGGAGTGCAAAACTGTGAGGTTCATCTCCAATTGCCTCTTGGTGTTTCTTTACAGTGTGACGTAAATGAAAATAAATTAGTAACTCTAAGACTGGGGAACTGACTGGGGACTGAGGATTTTGAACTTGAAAGATTTTATGTGCATGAGCTCCCTCTGCACGGATGATCTTTAATCGTACTAGGGCTAGATTTCATGACACATTTGCCACAAGTTCTTTTACATGCCCGCTAGGTTACTGCTGCCACGAGAATTTTCAAAATACGAGGGTGAGCCGGAAAATAATTTTCCCCAGTCGACTCTGGCCAGAGTTGTGTTTGAAAGTCAAAACATGGAATGAGACATTAAAGATAATCTAAAACTCTCTCTCTCTTTATTTTTCCACATAAGTACCAAGTGCATTGAAACCTTTGCCATACCGCTTGATAAGCTTCAAAAAGCCCTCCAAGAAAAACTCAAGGCTTTGCATACGGAAGAAGCGTTTAACTACTTGTTTGATTTCAGCGTGGCTTGCAAAGCGCCTTTCGCAAAGATTGTTTTCAAATCCGGAAACAAATGAAAGTCTCTTCGTGTGAGATAAAGACTGTATGGCGGAGAGTGTGGGCTCTCCGAATCAAGATTTGCAATATAACTTTGCATTGCTATCACCGAGTTTGGTTTCGCATTGTCATCCAACAACAGAATGCCAGATCTGAGAAGCCCAGGCCACTTTTTCCGAATCCATCTGTTTGATCGTGGTCGACCTCTACCCATGGTTTACCGGTGTCTTGCGCGTTCACCTGCTGTTTCGTCTTTTGCCCATAACCATTAAACGCTTCTTCCGTATACAAAGCCTGTCGCGGTAGCCGAGTGGTATAGGTATCGGATTGTAGCTGGTTTGTCACGATTTCGAGTCAGTACCTCTATAAAGACCCTTCGTATAAAGCAGTGATTCACGCTAAATCTGTCGAGAGCTGAAACGTCCTCCCGTTGGTGTGGTAGTTAGGAGAGGGAACCCAACTCAGGTGTCGTCCACGTCACTTGACCATGGTTCAAAATTACGTGGTCCATCGCCAAAAGCCCTCGTGTAGCTGAACAGTGCGACGTTAATGTTCACTCACTCACTCTCTCACCCGTATGCAAAGTCCTGAGTTTTCCTGGAGGCCTTTTTGAAGCTTATCAAGCGGCATGACAAATGTCTCACACAAAATGTACTTGGTATTTATATGGAAAAATAAAGTTATGACTTATCTTTAATGTATCATTCTCTTTTTTGACTTTCATACACAACTCTGACCACAGTCGACAGGGGAAACTTATTTTCCGACTCACCCTCGTATCATGCTATAAGAATGAAACAAAAAATTGCAAAAATTTATATTTTTAAACATAACATTGGGATCTTGAAACTTTTCGAGACGAGTGGCCAAATGGATAATCTTGATGGCCGAAAGAAATGACTAGTTTTTCTTCCAAAGGATATGCGTTTTGCAGTGAAAGTCCATCCGAGGCTCTATCCGCGTGAACCAGATCTCCCCTAACCCCATCCGAGCGTGGACGCCGTTTTTTTCCCTTTCAAGTGTCTCTCGCCCATCCCAGTAAACCACTTTCCGCAAAGCATCTCTCAGCCGAGAGATACGTATTAAAATAATATTTCAGGGGCCTGCTGTTGAAGAGTTGAAGTTGAAGTTCTTTTCTTCAAAAAGCGAACTTAGGCGGTGACGGCGGCCGTTTTAAAAAGAAAATAACAACTCACTAAAAAAAAGTAAAGTACAAACTCCTTTTTCTAAATGTTTGCCAGTCGAAAGATAAGAATAAATATTTCGCATCCAAAGAGGAGAGAGATTTATCTGTTTTATTTATTATTTTTGCCTCTTTTCCCTTCAGTTCGCGCGCGAGAAAACCGTCTGGCTTTGCGTTAAGCCTCGAATAAAGAGCGAGGGGCCGCACTTTGTTTTTGTGGCCCCGAGGCCCCTAGAAGGAAAACTTCCCGCCTTCTTTTTTGTACAATAATCTCCATTTTCTGCATTCTTTCTCTGTTGGACAAAAAAATATACGAAGGAGAGAAGAGGGAAAAAAGAACGTTTCTCTCTTCTTCTTCTGTTACAAAGTGCACTTCCTTCAATATGGAAAGGCTGTAAAAAATAAGCAGAAGAGAGAATAAAAAAAAATTCTAAATTTATTTTCTACGTACTCTCACATCCCAAATGTGGCTTTCTCGGCTGTAATCTGTTTTCGGGTAGAACAATGGAAAGGTATTTATCTAACGTTAAAGTGAATACTATAGGTATTCTTTAAGCACGAGAAAAAAATATTTACTTTTGGAAGGAATTTATTCATTTGCTTTTCTACTGCGGTAACTTTTCAAGTGTTTGATAGAAGTTACTGGCTTCTTTTCAAGTTAAGGAATGAACATGTTTTGCTTTAAATCAGTGCTTCTCAATTTGTTATACTTACGACCCAATTTTCAATTATAATTTTCATCGTGCCTCCCCCCCTCCACTCCATGTAATAACCACACATGTATTGAATTTAATAATAATATAGGCTACTTTAACGTAAAGCTTATACAACTTCAATTATAAACCGTACATATTATCAATATAAGTATTAAATTTTGTATATAATTTTATGACATACCCATAGGGTCACTGGTGATTATTAAACTTGTTCTTAACTTAGTGCTGTTAAAAATTACTTATGAAACATCTTTTAGTACTAATACATTTATAAGTGTATTACATCAGTGTAAATGTGTATTTTATTTTCTATTGCGTCAGAATGTATTTTGGTTTGTTTCCTTTCAGTAAACTAATAGTTTATTTAAATAATCTTTTTTTCCACTTTTCCATATACTCGTGCCTCTCTTGTAGAGTTATCACATCTCCCTAGTAAGGCGTGACCCACAATTTGAGAAACATTGCCATAACTTGTCCATTTGCGAAGAATTTAGAAAAACATCGATACGTTTTGTTACTAATCAAGAAGCAATATTTTTGTAACGATAAGTCGATTATTATAAATAAGTAATGTTCAAATAATTTAAATCTTATAAAAGTCTTAATTTTCATCAAAGGATTTCGATTACTGATTTTATATATATATATATATATATATATATATATATATATATATATATATCCTACATGTCCCAAAATTTCTATTTATGTATTAATTATTCACGTATGAATATATATTAAGCTCTATAATATGCATGAAATAAGCCCAAATATGAATGGAAAATATGTTGTTTCTTATTCCACTGGAGCGGCTTAGGTCACATTGCAATTCGGACAAGGAGTGTAAACTTTAACACCCGCCACATGCCGCTGAACTCGAGTGATATAAAAAATATAAAATACATCTAAAACATGAAAGAATAAATAATAAAAACAAAATACGTAAATCACAAAACAACAAATTAAATACTTAAAAGGAAGAAAAGCGCGCAATACAATTAAAGCAAAGATTGAAAAAAGAACCAGCGAATCAAAAATCAATTTCGACTTAAGGAGCGAATCAATCTCGGACTTAAGGAGTATTGACTATGTAATAAAAGGAGTTATTGACAATATTCACGTTCAAAATTAAGGTCACAGACATGTTTTTCGTCATAATTTTAAAATACTTCGTGTAAAACTGATAGAATTTGCATTTTATGTATTTTGAAGAACGGGTAGTACAATAACAACCTTCAGTTCATTAAAAGGTGATGTTAAGTGTTACTTTTTGCAGAAGTACTGGATTGAGACTGTTCAAGCATATGAGAATTTTGCCTCCAGTTTTGTGAATATTGCATGACAACAAAGAAGTTGTGTGGTCTTTTTGCAGAGAGAATGAGACTTTTTAATAATCGTTTAGACCAGGGATGGCGAACCAGTGGCACGTGACAAATTATTTTGGGCAAGCCAGCGATCAAAATGGTTTGAATTTTTTTTCAAAATAACTAAGTTCACTATGAACTAAGTATCACGAACAAACAAAAGTGATTGGTTGCGGGGAGAACACTCGTTCGTTATTGTCTCGCCTTAGTTACGTCGTGGACTACAATTGCTTATGATGCAAAGTTTGTCTACGCATAGGATAGTCAATTTCATTGATACAACTATATTGGTTACAAGTAGCCCGAAAGTAGTGTCCCAGTTATGGTATCAATTCCAAACAAGTTGTACTTTCACCTGAGTCGCCACAGGGCATCAACATCTGCACAGGATTGCTTTACTTGGTATAACACGTACGATGATATTGTCGAACAACGGCTCCTCGGATTGCTTGTGACCTTGCTGCTGTGTCTGGAAGAAGAATTTCCAAGTAAACAGTCTACAGAAATCTTGCAGAGACTGGCCTCTACGCTCGACCTCCAGTCTGGCTCGTTTCTTTGATTGCATCCTACAGGAAAGACCAGATTTTGTGGAGTTGAAAACATCAGTCACATGGACAAGAATGGGAGCGTGTTCTTTTCAGTGATGAATCATGAGTCGAAATGGACCAGATAAAGGAATTCCCAATGAGTCTTCACCTGAATAGAAAACGGAGCTCGCTTTCCTATGTTACAAAAATAGACAAATTTATTGGCAAAGGAATCCTTGTGAGTAATGGTAGCTTTATTCCTTGTGTAAGCATAATGTTTGTGTACGTTTGTCCTTGTGTACGTTTTCAATGCGGGTACTGTCGACTTACAGCGCTATATGGATGAGACGTAAGGTTTTTCTGGGGGCTGTGGAGGTTACATTTTTCTAAACGACTAGCTGTTACCCGTGACTTCGTCCACGTGGAATTTAACGAAAAAGTGTTTATTCAATTCGCAGAGTTTAGAAAAACTTAATAATTATGTCTTCCACGTAAAGAAATACCTATGCTATAAGTATAATGTCATTCTTCTACTTTGTGAATCAATGTTTATCGACAACACAGTAAATAGTTCATCAGTTTCACAGATTTTATGTTTATGATCTTAACTTTGTATATGAGTGAAGTAATATATGTTGCTGTTGTTGTGAAATTATTTCCACATGTTTCTGGACAGCACATTTATTTAACACAAACAAACGATTACGGATACTGCACACAGCTAAAACGTCTGACCAAAGCACATAGATCAGCAAGTGGTCCCCGTAAAAGGGATGCGTGGGAGAGAAGCGAGACAACCGCGCGTGAGGTGGATCACACAGTTATCCTTCCGCCAGAAAAAATAGTTCACTCGCTTCAATCCAACAATATATATAAAATTAATAAAACTACAAAGTAAATAAAATAAGGTAAGGTTAACTTCGTTAACTGCGATTTTCTATGGATTTCACACAGCTGAAATACTTAAATAAAGGCTGTTAATGGGAAAAACTGACTCAGACTATTCGATTTCATTAAGCAATTTTAACAAACGATTAAATTTCCTCTAGCGATAAGTTTAAAGTGAAAATATAAATTTCAAATAGTACAAATTCCTTACAAAACAAACCTTTCGAAGCATACCTAATATTTTAACAGTAACGACACTTACAATCTGTCCTTTGTTATGAGTTGCACACACAGGAATTTTTTAAGGAGAAGGTCCAAGGTTGTGGAAGTCCACCATTCCGGTATCAGACCCTAATTTGCCGTCAAACATTCTTTTGATTTTATCGAATGTTGGGAACAAAAGCAGTAAAAAATAAATTTTTGAATGAATAATTAGCATTGATTAATAAAATACATAATTAATAACAAATACGTAATTGAATTACCTTAAAAGAACAATAATTTATGAATTAACTTTAAGAGTGTTTTTTATACTTGAATGCAGTTCTCGGTTTTGAAGGGGAAGAAAAAGAGAAGAATTTTATTGTTCATTTATATTAAATCTGAAATTATTGTTACCTGTTTTTTAAAAATTTTTTATGCGCTATATACATATGATTATTATCAATCAAAAGAAAATTAAGGGCTATGAAGGGGGGCTCTGGACCCCTGGAACTCCTCTTAGTATTAGGTACAACCATAGTGTTTAAACTATTCAAGATAAAAAAAAATATGTTTCTAATGAAAGAAGGTTTTTTTACTACACGTGATAAAATAATCCAGGGAATTAGTTAAGAGTAGAATAAAATTACGAAATATTACTTATATTATTTCTCAAGTTTTTGTGTGCAAATAATACATATTTTGCACAAAATGTAATGTTTTTTATTCTCATTATATACAAAACTTCATAATAGGACAACAGCAAAACGACATTAGTAAATTAAATAATTACAAATATTGTCAGTGTTATATTTCCCGATTCCTTATTTCCATGTGTCACAGTTAAGCGATCATACGCATAATATATTTATTTACCTTAATCAAGTAATTAGTCCATGCTTGTAGTCCTTTTGCTTGATTGGACGACACACATGGAATACATGTTTACTGCACAAAAAACATTACATAACTAAATTCTACAAGCTAGTATAATTCTCAAATGCAGCGCCATCTATATATTTTAAATTTAACTTACAACAGTCGAAAAGTAGCGAAATTTCACTATTTTTAAAAACTTCAATTGTGATACGCGAGTGAAGTACATATTGTTTTATAAAGGGAGGACACAATTAAGAAAATTCATTTGGGGACGAGAATTTGGAATTTATGTAAGAGTATGCTCCTTAAGGGTGTTCCACCCTCAATATATTAGCGCCGGATAGTCAGTCAGTTAGAAGAAAATAGCCTTCGAAATTCATACTTATCTTTTATACTATTAAGTTTTAGTTAGCGTTGGTGAGGAAGTAGCACACAAGTAGTAGAGTACCTTTATATCATGCGGACGGTCAGAGTTCGAGTCACGTGATCGGATTTTTTTTACTTTATTTTTTCAATTCAGTTAATTATTTTTACAATTAAATACATTTATTTAAAAAAGACTTATTAAATATGTTATATAACTATAAAATAATTAAATTATAACATATAATTAAGATATATATTATTTTGAATTTATTCATTATAGAAAAATGAATATAATAAGTAATATTAAGATAATATATTTTATATACATGTTATAATAATATATGTCATATTTTATTTGCAATATATTGTATTCCATATTATAAAACCATTTGTAACTAATTTTTAAGTAAAATATCGCTTAATATTTATTATAATATATTTTTATAAATATTATTTATTAATAATATTATATATATAATGATATATATAAACTATAATATAAATATTTATATAATTATATTACAGTAATTATTTTACTTTTTAAAATACGAACTAATTATATGAAATACCATTTAATATATTTAATGAACCTTTTTTTAATAATTTTTTAATTGTTAAAATAATTAAATGAATTTAAAAGAAATCTAGTCGATCCTGCGCCTTTAACCTTATCCGCACGCGCAGAAAACAGGTACGTTACACCTATACCACTGTGGATTGGAGGTAATTAAGACTTAATTGTATAAAGGTTAAACATGAATTTCGAAGGCTGTTTTCTTTGAAAGGACTATTGGGAGCCCAAGACCTGACTAACGCCATGTACGAAACTACCCAATTTATAAAATATTAAAGGCCGGACCTGACTTTGCAAGGGGGCCCTAACATTCTCCCGCCCATGGGTAGCCTGGTGATTAGAGCATCGGACTCGACACCGGAAGGTCTGGGTTCGATGCCCGATGCCACCAAATACCCTCCGAGTACACACGGAGTACGTGCTCGTTAAATTAGGGGGTCCGAAAGTCTTGTAGGTGGTCACAGTAGAAACAACGGGTGCTGGGGGCTGGAGAATATTTCCCTCCCCTCCAGTTCCATGCCTAACTTGTGGAGGTAGAAATAGGTGGTATCGCCATCTATCATGTAGAAGTCAAACCTGTCACAGGCTCTGGTAACTTTTATTCTTTCCTTCGGGAAGGACACGACAATATCACCAACAACTAGTACATTGATAGAAAACATTACAGTGGTGGAAAAGCCGTTGAAATTCATACATGGCATAAAAAAGATTGCACAGAAAAAGTCGCTGAAAAATAAATTCGCACAAAACTAATCGCATAAAAAAGCGCTCAAAAATAGGTTCTACTGTACTTAGTAAAATACAAACATTTACAAATACAGTATACTTTACATAAATTTTCTAAATTGCATGTTTGTTACATGTTGGAATATCAATATTTTATGGAACAACCATTTGTTTTAATTACAGCTCTGCATCTTTATGGCATTGAATGCACCAATTTCACAAGTTCTTTCATGTCAACATGGTTGAAAGAAAATATTTAAGCTTCAATTAACTCCTATTTATTTGAATCTCTTTTTTATTCGAAATATTCTATCCAATTTTATGTTTTAGGTTTTCTATTGGATAAGAATCCGGAAACCTGGCCATTTCATCATTGTCTTCAAAAGAATCCTAGATTACTTTTGAACGGTGACATCTCCCTAAGAATGCTGTGATTAAATCCCAAAAGGAATCCCGATGTTAATAGCAAATTATTTTGTAGTATTTCAATGTAATCCCTGATTTTCCCTGTGCCGATTAAGATGTGAAGTCTTCCAACATTACGAGAAGCCATACAGCCCCATATCATCACTTTCGTCGGATGCTTTACTGCGAGCTTCAGATACTGAGGGCTGAATTTGTCATCTGTATGTCGTCTTAGACCATAGGTTCCCAAACTTTTTTTGTCTCATACACCCCTTGCCCCTTCCTACCTAATATTAAATTTTTGCACTTTTATCAACTTAAATATCTTTTTGACAGCTGGTATATAGAGCTATTTACTTTAAAAGATTTAAATTTTTAACTTTCGAGAAATATAGTGTTTAAAATGTAAGAAACACATGTTAATTTAAAATTAAAATTTAATAATTCATAAAATAACAGTTATATAAAACAACTGAGCAACAAACAAAAATGCTTTTAATGGAGGAGGGGGGAGGAATCTTGCCCTTCAATAACAAATTTTCATATTTGGCATCAATCTTATCGAGTTTAAACCCTAAATATCCTCGGTTCCATAATTCAGGATAAATAACAGGTATGTCTTTTTAACGCCTAAATTGCAGACATCCGTTTCTAAACTTTACTTTAAGATCTTCGTTGGTGCCTATTCCAGTCACCACCTCCTGAAATATGACATTTGTTTTCTTCAATGGGACCTTATTATTCATTGCCTCCTGTGGTATAACCATAATCAAAGAATTCTCAAAAACATAATTTCAAAATATGAATAGAATGAACGCATTTAAATGTTGAACGTGGTCATCACACATCCTGGCGGATTGTGTGTGGCAAAATGAGAAACTGGAAAATTCGCGATGTCCAATATTGTACTCTTTTAGCTTAATTCTGGCAAGAAAAGCTTAAATGATAGTTCTTGTCTTAATAAAATATAACGGCGAATTAGCCTCATTAAATATAGTAAATAAACAGTTAATAGTATACCAATTGGAACCATGTTTTAAAAGGAGCATACATAGATATTATTATGATATTTGGTGTCACTTAGATAGAATCATGTATAAAATTGTTTTAGGACATTTTGACAAAAATTATTTAAATACAATATTTTGGCAAAAATTAACTTAGAATAATTTTTTCCAAAATGTTCTCCTTTTGTGAAAATGCTCTATTATAATGATATTTTGCCTGTATATATGCTCAGACATCTGTACAGAGGCTCAACTAGAGTTTTTGAAATATTTTACTTAGAAGTGGGTTTATCCATATTTTACGACAACAGAGCGGAGCAATTTTAAAAAAACGCCAATAATTATTTAAATGGTGGTAACTCCTAAAATAATGTGAATTTTTCAAAATTCTAGTTGAGCCTCTGTAGAGAGGTCTGAGCTATATACAAGGCTGAATATTATTATAATAGAAGTATTTTTCACAAAAGGAGAACATTTGGAAAAAAATCTAAGTTAATTTTTCGCCAAATTATTTATTTAAATAAATTGTTTTTGTCAAAATGTCTTTAAAATAATTTTATACATGTATTTTAATCTAAGTGACACTAAATATCATGACAATTATCCATTTATACGCTTTTTTAAAATCATGGTTCCGAACGTAGTCGGATACCTTAAAGGTGAAATCTGATATTTCCACTTGATTACATTTTCTTTAAAATTAAAGTCACAATCTGGTTTAATGAGAGCCACTATCGTGTAGACCCCTATTTACACCTCATAGGACCCCTAAATTATTTTTTTTACTGACGTGGACCCCTTTCAGGTCGTCATAGACCCCTGGGGGTCTATATAGACGACTTTGGGTATCACTGTCTTAGACACACACTACTTATGGCTACCAAAAATACAAAACTGACTTTTATCACGAAATATTATCTGTTGTCAGTTTTGAATAGTCCATAATGAATGATCCCTTTGCCACGTATGTATATATGTCAATCACCTCTTGCATTATAAATCGGCTAGTAATGATTTTGGATGAGCTTTGCACACACATAATCCAATTTCTAGCAGACTTACTGCCCCAGTTCTTGTACACACATTTATATTCGATGTTGAATTCTATTGTTTCAAACTTTGCAGTGAATTAAGTTTCTCTGTCATCCAGATCATTTCTTGGTTGATAATAGAATTCGTTTTAGAATATCTTTTTGACGTTTTCATTACAATATACAGAAATGATTTGGTATTTCAGCAGCAATTGGGTGCATAAAATAACCTCCTTCCTACGAAGAAGTATTACTTTTTGTGCCATTTACTAACAAACAGAAATGAGAAATTACCAACAATTCTATATTTTTTACATAAGCACTACAAATTGCAACACACATATGCTTTCAATGTAATAAAACGTGCTACGCATTCTACTTTTAATGATGTTTCACTTCTACCTTTTTATTGGTCAGAATAATGGAACATTTCATTCCTTGAAAAAGACAAACAATCCCTCGTTATTACACATTGCCCCTGCGCTTTCTTACCATGCTTATAAATATATATCAAAATATTAAGTCAAACACAAAAAAAATTAATCTAACATTGGAATGTGTTAAGGATTTTTTGTTACCATTATATATACATCGAATCAATACATTTAGAATATTTGATTCATTATTTTGCATATGTTAACACAACAGTTAAAATTTTACCAATAATCAATAATAGATAGTTGAAATATGAAGTTTAAGGAAAGAGTAAAATCTTCACTGCAGTGGTTCGATGAAAATTGATTTCCCGAAAATCATGTATTGAATATTACAGCGCGTTACACTCGGAACTATCTCTGTTATTTAATAATGCAATTTTCGATTATTTCGAACTCATAAATGTCAAGTTTATTAATAGCGAAGCTATGCCATGAGAATAATTTGAATTTCACCCGAAATGACGCTGACTACGCTCAACGCCCAAATGCTTGAATTATTAAATAGATTTTAAAATTTTTTATTCATTAAAATGTGGTTACCCAATACAGAGAATGTATTTACGAATATGTTACAAAAGCGATTGTACGATAGATTTCAATAAATATTTTGCTTAATATTTCGATTGAATATACAGAGCAGTTTGTTTTTCTAACGCGGTTTGGGTTATATATTTGAAGAGTTTTATTTAAAGTATTTAATTTCTTCAAAAATTGAAAAAAATTGAATCTCAACATTTTGACATAATCTATTGTAGGGGTGGCCTACCCGCGGCACGTATGCCACAGTATGACTCGGTGGAGTTGTAACAGTGGCACGTGAAGACTTAATAAGATATTTGAAAAATTTGAAGATAATAATGAATGGTATTTTTTTTACTATTTTATTGAAATGCGGTTATCTCGGACAAAATTTCACTTCGAAATTTATTTTAAATAAACTTAAATGACTTGAAAATGTAAATTAATCGTTTAGATTAGTGCTCCGCAACCTTTTTATCGCCGCGGACCGGTCAACGTTTGATAATTTTACCGCGGCCCACTGAGGGTGGGACACGTTGGTTGTTTATATTTTAGATTGTTTTGATTTAACAATTTTAATTTAGTTACATTTATAAATATTCCTTCTGAATAAAATATTGTTACACCCAAAATGAATAAAAGTGATTTAACGTGGAATATAAAGTGATTTCCGTGAAAAGTTGCGCACATCCGAGAGAAATGCACCACTTTAATTAAAATGACAACAGTTTAATGTTCTTTAGGCGGCCCGACACCATTTGATCCACGGACCGGTACCAGTCCACTGTCCGGAGGAGCGGATCACTGGTATAGAGAATGCACCTGCATTGTTGTCCTATTTGGCTTTCCAAAGCCTTTTTTACTCGCAAGATTTTGGAATTTGTGGGAGCGTATTTTTAAAAATATCTGCTCAGTGAGTACTTGCTGTTCTAGAAAGAAGACAGGCTATGTGAACTAGCTGCCTTCACACATACAAATCAAAATATCGTTCAAAATTAACTAATCTGATTAACAATAAAAATTTAAGTTTGGGCTGTGGTGTCATTTATTATATTGCTTTTAAATTTCCACTACTTAAACCTGCATTGAAAATGTGCTCTTTTTTACGTGAAAGTTATATAATAAGCCTATTAGTAACATTTGTTCGAAAGTTAGAAGTGTCTCCTTAATTGTTTTTTATCTGAAAGTAGCGTGAGTGGGTGAGTGAATATTAACGTCACACAGTTCAGCTACACGAGGCTTTTGGCGACGGACCACGTAATTGTTAACCATGGTTGTGGACGACACCTGAGCTGGCACCCCCCTCTCCTAGCTACCACACCACATCAACGGGAGGACGTTTCAGCTCTCGACAGATTTAACGTGCATCTCTGCCCTACACGACAGGTCTTTAGTGGTACTGGGCTCGAACTCATGACAGGTCTTGCCATGATCCGTTACCTTGACCACTGGGCTACCGTAGCCCCATCTGAAAGTAGCACACTTCCTAAAAAGGTTGGCCACTTATGATGTATTGCATTCAAAATTTAATCGCATAATTATATTAATATTTAAACTAAATTTATGTAGTATAAAGTTTTGCGACATAAACCTAGACTTTGGTTCTACCATGGCAAAACATTGTCCTTTTTCTTTTTAAACCCGTTTCTAGATAGATTTACATTTAGAACCAGAGGTATTTTCGTGCTACAATATCCTATTAGCACCACCTAATAAAAGCCCGTGCAGTTAAAGATGGTCAGACAACAGAGCTTCGTATTGGTTTTAGTACGTACGTTTGAACACTCATTGTAAACTTCACAATTCACATCATGAGTACGGTTCCCTAAACGATTACTAACCCTTCTCCCGTTTGTGGAATGAATCATTCTTTTTGTTTCTTTTTCAAGTAATTGCAATAAGGTTTGTAGCGCCACCGGACCGTCAAGTTTAAATTAATTCTGAAATAAAATATAATTTGCCGCGACTCATTTCACGTCATGAGACTTTAATTCATTTCAGTTTCAATTATCAATGATGTTTCAATAACTTCGGTGTTCCCTTGATTATTATGTTGTATTAATGTTTGACATTCGAAGTTTTTTTATTTCTAAAATGGTTTGCATTCTGACAGTTACCAATTGTGAGTGAATTTTCATTGGCGACGGCTCACTCTACCAAACTTTTGGTGCTTGAATTAATTCAATTCATGCTCTCGCCGGATGCTTATTATTGCCATTATTTAATTTTACTGAAAGTACCAGAGCCAAGTAGGTATTCAAGAGATCTTTTACTTGCCATATAATCATAAGACATATATGCTTACAATTTTCTTAAACACAGACAATACACTTAACTACATAAGATACTCTACAATATACAAAAGACAGAATCACAGTATTAAGTGGAAAATTAGAAAGCGAATTTCCGTTCCATATATGGCATTTGCTTGTTACTATATATTTATTCATCAAACACATTCTCAGAAATTAGGCCATCCTAGATAGGATTCGAACCAACGAACTTTGTATTAGAAGTTCAACGCACTATCCATTGCGCTACAGAGAAATGAGTGATTTTCCTTTTTATATATGTTGTCGGGCTATTATTTTTGTTGGTTAGTATTTATTCTTTAATTACGTTTAATTACTGAATAAATATTTGAAAAAAAACTGCATCAACACCAAGCGTCATCCACTACAAGTATAAAATTGTGTTTGAACTTGAGTGGATTAATAATTGAAAATTTGAACAAGATATAGATATTTAAATATAGGGAAAGTGTGAACTAAAGGTAGGAATTGAAAAGCAGTATAGGAAATATTTTAAAGAAAAAATTTATCTTATAAATAGTGTAATTACATAAAGTTTATATAAGTATTTAGTTCATAATCAGAATGAATTTATGTTTAAAAATAATAAAATTGTCTAAGAAAACCATTGTTTTGTTAAATAAAAAAATAACCTCTTTAACCTTATAAATTTTAAGCCATTTTTTAAATACGATTCATAACATAAATTTTCTGGTCTAACTTCAAAACTTAAATATATAACCACTTCTCTGTTTTGCTAGAGTAAATATTCTTTATAAATTTTACTTTTCTTTTATCGATATTTCTTTTCCTTCTCAATTATAGAATTATATTAAACCAAAGTAATTAAATAAACAGCTTATAAAGAGTCATAAGATAATTCCATTTCATTAAAACTGTAAGGCTCAGAAAAATAATGAAAAAGCCATTGTTTATTTAACGAACTGAATAAAACTGGTCGTTATTAAGTCCTCAAATATAATATTATTTTTCTTCATTACATTAAAAATACTTTAGTACAAATTAGAATATCTTGACAAAATTTTTATCTTATATTCAAACAAATTATAAAAGAATAAGGGAAATGGAGAAAGCGATCACACCAGGAAGAAAACAGCTTAACTCCACTCCCTATCAAAGTGAAAAAAATAAGGATAAATATCACTTAAGCCTGGATTCCATCCCATACATTACTCAAAGTAATTTTTTTTTGTTGCTGAAAAATTGCAGGTTGCGAGTCTTTAATTTTTCAGCTAACTCATTCATCACCGAGTCTTTCTATCTTACTACTTATTACTGTGGCCCGCATCCAAGATTCATCAGCTTGTAGAAAAAAAACTGTAGCATCTTCCTGCAATTCGTATCTGTCGTGTTTGTAAAGCATGAGTAATTATACTTCATTATATAATCATTGTAGATGAATTTTTTCTCTCCCAAACGGTTTTGTTTTTTCTGCCCTTCCACACTATTATTTCCCGTTTTAAGTAAAGCACGTGCTCTTCCCAATCTGAAGTCAGAAGGCTTTGCTGGAGTTTTTGATGGATTGCTCAAGTTGCTCTCAGACGTACATTGTGTTTATGTAATTAATTACGTGATTATTAGAAAAGTTTATTAAATTTCCACTCCACTTGTGTAGAGACGATATTTTTTTCACTTTCAAAGTAGTGCTGAATGGCTCGTTAAGTAATAATCTTCTAGATAAAGCGAGGAAGAGATAAGGACTTTGAAGTGCTAATACTTGAATTTGTCATTTTTTTGTGTGTCTTTTGAATTGTCATTGATTGTTTCGCATTCTTTTAAGTATTAATGGATAAAAAAATGTTTAATTAAAGTTTATGGTTGTTGAAGGGAGCTAGAGTAAGCGATAATTTAACAGATAAAAGTATATAATCTTTTAAAACTGTCAGTGTAAATGTGTACATACATAAATTGAGAAAGATTTTATTATGCTTATAATTAAATTTACAAACTTCATTAATTTAACCTCAGGAGTTTTTTTTACTTAACTTTGTAGTGATTTATTCTGTTTCATCGACTATTTCCTTCAGCCAGCAAAAGGAAATTTCTTGAAAAAGGTTTTGCGAATTGAAGTGAAGCATATCTTCCAGTTATATACAATAGAAACAGCAGAACCTGTTTTTGTGCGGTCTTGTTTATGCGATTTTTTATGTGCTATCTTTTTTTATGTGGTGTATGAATTTCAATGGCTTTGGCTCCACTGTAATGTTTTCTATCTATTTACCAGTGGCGTGACGGATATGTTAGGACCCCCTCCCCACTGAAAGTCAGGTTTCGCCTTTAATATTTTATAAATTGGGTAAATACGTATTTAGCGTCAGTCATGCCTTGGGCCCCTAGAGTCCTGCCCCCTCCCGTGATGCGGGGTGTACGTTACGCCACTGAAATGTAGACACTTCAAGACGCTTTGTTCATTTGTTATAAAAGTCTCCGGACAATGCGCATTCGTTTGCTTTCTTTCAACGCTCCAGCAGCCCGCGCTTGATTGAAGACGAAACTTTCAATGACAGTGACATTATCAATAATTTGATAGATTATGAAGACGGACAAGAAGAACCGGATTCTTTGAGAGGTGGATAAAAATATGCAGGGATCCAGCTTTTCAACAAATTGGAAAAGCATTTTTAAAAATAGATACCAATTAAGAAAGGAGTATAAAATTCCATAAAAAAGCTTCATCTGGTTATCGTGACATTTACAAGCAACTGACCAGCCGACCTTCAATATAAAAGATTATCTCTTACTTTATGCTTCCAAAAAAAATAGTCAGTTGAAATTGTATCTTCAAGTGACGAAAGCGATTTTGAACTTACTCATCTCAGGGCTTCTGATTACGATTAGTACTAATAAATTATGTATGTGAATTTTGAAAAATTATCCGTGTATACAATGAGAAAATATATGTTTTTAAAATGTTTCCGTGTGTAATATTTAATTTATTTTGTTATGGAAGTACTTTTTCATAATTTTCGTAAATAATTGGCATATTTTATAAATGCGACTTTTTCTATGTGGTCCCTATCCACCGGATAAAATTTTTTCTGTGGTATTTCTACGAATTAGCTTTGATATATGTAAGAATTTAAGCAAATTTTGAATATTTTTTTGTGCATTTTTACATTTTGCGGTCCCTATTACCGCACAAAAACAGGTTCAACTGAATATATATATAAGCTTCATCTTCGTATTACTCGAAAGAGACAGATTAAAGGAGAAACTAAAAGATAAATTATTTGAGTGAAACTAAGAATCGCGTATAAATATTACGAACAATTTGGTGATCAAAGCAGAGTACGGATTTACATTTAGGAATCCGATTTCAATTTACAAGGTAGGATTCAGAAATTCCCGGACTGAATCGGTAACATAAAAAATATTACCAATTAAATTGCTGAAAAATATCCTCCTTCGAAATATACCCTTGATTAAGCAATACACTTTTGCAATCGCTTGTAAAGGTCCTCAAAATATTTCTGGAATCCATTTTTAGCCATATTCTTTAACTCAGCCTGCGATGCACTTTTTTTCCTCTGTATAGTGGAATCGACTACCCAGAAAGTGACGTGCCAGTTCTGGAAATATTCTGAAGTCGTAAGGGGGAAAAATCAGGGGAGTAAGGAGCTGAGGCAAAACAGTTGTTTTCATTTTCACCTCGTCATTGTTTGAAGCCTGTTCTATCGTACCGCCGCATAACATTTTTCAATGTTTTCAGCGGTACGGGAAGTCTCCGGACGTCTAAAGCGTTCGTCGTCTTCGAGTATTTTCATGCTTTAAAACGTCGAATTTCCACTCAAAGGCTTGTGTTCACGATAATGTATCACTCCTGTTCATAAGCTTCAACATTTCTTAAATCGCTTTAGCACTCTGCAAAATATACTTTCTACAAATTTTGATATTCATTCTCTGCTCTACAAACGTCATTTCTTTCAATCGCCGGTTACAAAATACGACGCCGTGGGGAGCACCGACGACTTGATTTAGGCCAAATCACTTTTATAAAAGGGGGAGAAAGCAGTAACACAGAAAAGATATCGTAGTCACTCTATATTGCAAAAGTTTTTCACATTATAGACTCAGCCCGGGAACTTTTGAATCCTACCTCACATATCCCATAGGATAAAATATATATAAATAAAATACTAAATTTTGCTATATTTTGGTTAGATATATATTTATACTAGTAAACTTGCCTTGTATCGAATATTTATTTTGTGAAGATTTTTAGTGACCTTTAAGATAGTTTGGTAAACTGTCTTTAAAATTGGCGGGAAAAATAAGGTCTAAAATTTGCTACTAGCCGCTTACATTTGATTTTCCTCGCACTTAAAATTTATTTTTCTCTGCTTTATTCTTTTTTATATTTACCTTAATTTACAATTATCTCTCTCACGTCAAGAGTTGTAAATACGATCTAGAAATAAATAAATTGCTGCTGCCTTTGGTTTTGGTTAATTTTATATTATGATAATGCAAAGGCTTTACAAAAAATAAAACTGAAATCTTCCAAAGTTCTACAATAATTTATATAAGTATTCAATTTCTGAATTGCTATGTAAATTATTTGTTCACAAAAATGCTTCATATTTACCCTATTGTTTCATTCCAATTGAGTTATAACTCTTTAACCAGTGATAACTGACCTGTGTGTTACGTAACTGATAGAGTACATTTAGATTTAAAAAAATCATGGGGAGCTGATTTTTATTGTGTGATGAGACTTCTACTCGGTATTTTCCTGGAAAAATTGATTCTTCTTTTTTCCATAGAATGTAGAGTTTTTTTTGAAGCGACTGAATATATTTGAGCTTTTTGAAAAATAAACATATCAATGAACATTTTTTTTATCTGCTTTATGTTTTAAAAACAAAATCCGGAGATGGTTGTCTTCTCTCTAAGAAGGACATTTTCTTTTAGCTTCAGTAACCTGAAGCCTTATTTTAAACTTGTGGCGATGTCATGGAAGCTCGGATAACGGCGATCTCTGTTAATCATTTAGCACCACCCGGGGAGCAAGTGTAGATTGAGGAATACGCACGCGTGTAACTTTACTCCCTTGCAAAAGCTGTCTTCTTCATAGACTCTCAAACTACAATTTTACTTTTAAGCAGTAATACACCAACTTAATGCCTTAACACAACTAAATGGCGAACTAAAATCGCGGAGCTAATCTCATATGGCTGGACTGTGGCCATACAGTGGGTCCCAAGTCATTCTGAGACCCCGGCAATGAGAGAGCGACCAAAAAGTCAAGCAGGGAGCCGAATTTTCTCAACCGGAATTCCCCTTGACTCTCAGAAGAGCACAGAAGAGCAAAGAGTATTATTTCCGCATACATTGAAAAATACACTGTCTTGACCCAAAAAACCAAGAACATTGGAAAGCCATGGAAAATTCTGGCCACTGTAGGTCCAATCACAAGGCACCTGGAGAGAGCCGAGGCTATTGCCCGCTTTTGTGTAACTACCGTACATGACTTTTAGGTAGTATACCTCTACTGGCTTGGCCTGGCTACTAGGGTTGCGGTAGCCCAGTGGTCAAGGTATCGGAATCACGACAGGCATGTCATGAGTTCGAGCCCAGTATCACTAAAGCTCCACCGTGTAGGATAGCGATGCACGTTAAATTTGTCAAGAGCTCAAACGTCCTCCCGTTAGTGTGGTGTGGAATTTTGGAGAGGGGGTGCCAGCTCAGGTGTCGTCCACGTCACTTGACCATGATTCAAAATTACGTGGTCCGTCACCAAATGCCCTCGTGTAGCTGAACAGGGCGACGTTAATATTCACTCACTCACTCACTTGGCATGGCTTCTGAAGAGGCATGCCCACTCTGCGGCCACGCCAGGATGGATAGCAACCACCTGCTCCAAGGTACTGGATTCGATGAATACCTGACTGACGACGTAGTCAGTCGGTAATGTGAGGCTCAGGGTCAAATGGTCAAGAAGCCAAGCACAGGAGTTGGATAAAAAATTTTTTAAAAAATATATTTAAAAACATAAATTTATAGGCAATTCATATTGAATTCACAAGTGAATAAAAATTATTACATTCTCAAAACTTTTTACTTACATTTATAAAATATAATGAAAATGAGACATTCGATACCTATATTTCGAATTAAATCTTGTTATGATTTTTTAACAATTATTTTAACTCAGAGTATTTGAAAATACATCGCAAATCGCGTCGAATATATTGAATTAATGATTAAAATTTAGCACTCGTAAAATATTACAATAAATTTTGTGAACCTTGTGCAAAAAATACTTATTCTAATTTTAATCATATATAAGTAAATTTCTATTTATTACTTTTTAAAGATAGAATTTTTCGGAAAATTCAATAACCCGGAAACACTGTGATTTAGGTAAAAATACTTCTAAATATACTATCTATAAAATCTGCAATAAAATGTTTGCTTACAAATTTTATCGTTTATAGCAGACGTTGGTTGTTTATCACCATAGTACTCGTAAGCCATGCGAAGACTATTTGAGACAGACTTTGTAATTTTGCCCCGTGATTTGGTGGTGACGAGGACGTCTGAGCTGGTACCCAACTCTCCAAACTACACTAGTGTGAGGATTTTAAGTCTCGAAAGATTTAGGAGTGCAAGAATTTCTATGTACGTCGAGAATTTAGCGGCTTCTATAGATTCAAACTCAACCTGACTGACTCAACTCTTCAACCTCAAATCTAAATTCCTGATAATTTGATAAGTTTCTAAAATAACTTATAATACTTTTTCTCTGAAGTTCCGATTTTCAATATAAAAACACACGCACATTGTTAAACACTTTTATAAAAAGTATTATCTTGCAGTAACGGGGAAAATTAAATTTGAAAATATTACAGCTGTATAGTAATATTATATTTTGGTGTTCTTATTATGTTATGTTACGTGAATTTTGTATTTCTGTGTGAGCAGTGAGATTTTAATTTGTTTACGAAAATAACTTTTATTTTGGAGGTATTAAAAGCAAAGTTAAAGAAATATTAATTTAAGAAAAAATTTCCTCTCACAAACATACTTCCAAATAATTGAAAAGGGCGTAACTCGCTTAAGGTAATAGATAATTAAGTAACGGGTATACGCTTCGAAATTATCTTAATTGTATTCATAATATTTATTTTATAAAAATATTGGTTTTTAAATCACCCAGACGTGGATGCCTATATTTTTTCCCTAATTTGTTCCATTTGTTAATTCAAGGGAGACCACACCTGGATAGGTATGTAAATGCGATTTGTACTTTTCGTGTCCACCTAAATAGTAACCCTTTGGTCGAAAGTATTAAATTGGGAAATATTAGCTCTGAACACTCAATTCAGAATTCAATAGTTTTAAATTCTGACAATTTAAATCTTAGTTTATATAAATATTCCAAAGAAGTAAGAGCTCTCAATATTCTAATATCACAAAAACCAAAACATAAAATGAATAATTATAAAAGTTTTTAATTTACAGCGATATTTTCACACCTGCGACGAAAGGAAAAATTAATTTCGTAAAAATGATTGTAAGTTTATAATTTTTTTTATTTTGCACTTTTCACCATTCTATCAATATTTACAGTTTCCCTTTCCCCAAAAACTTTGGAAGAAAAAACATTTTTTAAATTTTTTAATATTTTTCCCCAATTTGGTGTTTTTTCCACTGGAAAAAATTTTTAAGCTTTAAATCCTAAATAAGGGTTTTGTGTGATTTAATAAGAAATAAACAGGATTTTTATAATAAATATGTTTCGAAACAATCTTGCAGAACCAAGAGATAGAATTGTGGTATCTTGGAAAGTAAGGTCGGTAGATTACGAATTGAAGCAGGGATTTCAATCTATTTTTAATAATATATTTATATAAAATAATTTTCCGAAATACTTAAGCTACTTCACATTAAACCGATTAAAAAAATTCTTTAGCTTTTTAAGTGGATGTATTGATGTGGAAATTTGTAGGATATAAATTATACATTTAAATATTCTCATCTTCTGATAATAATTAGAAATTATGAATTAGTTGATAGTAGAGATCGAGTCTGATGAGAAAAATCTCTTGAATCTTTAATAAACTCGATAAACGAATATGTATTATGATGAAAAGCGAGAGAACATTCTGTCACAGCTGAAGTTCGTGGAATCTGTTATACTGCTCTTCGGCATCTTTTTCATAAATGTATTGTAAAAAGTTGCTGGAGATACTTTCTCAAGTGAAGATATGTGTTTATAACAATGTAACGAAGAGCAAGTCGTTGTTATTCCATGCTCACTGAAAACAAGATAGCTTAACAATAGGGTAACATATTACATGAAAACAGCTGTAGTTTACGCATAGTGAACCATCTAAAGCAAGGGGTACTCAACATTTCTTTCTGCCGGGCCGCCGCAAACATCTTTTATTTATTTCAGGGGCCCTCCATCGAGGGAAATTTTCCCCGCGGGGAAATTGGGGGTTTGGGGGAAAAAGTTTTAAAGATCAAGTTAAAACAAATTTAAAATGTGGAAATTTACAAAGATTACATCCCCCTTTTGTTTAAATTTTTATTTTTTATTTTTTTTTCGGCCCAAATCTTTCTACATTTGAAGCATTTAAGAATCACTCTTTCACAATTTCTGCATCAGTAAATGGTTTCAAACGATTACCAATATTATAACGAATTTCATAGGGTACCCTTGTTACAGCTGTGGCATTACCACTCACAAAACACTTTTTTGCTGTTGCAATGATTATTCAAGAAAGCCTATTTATCACCTATTGAAAGAGATCTTCGGGAAAAAATTCATTGAATGTCGTGTGATTCTTTTATTGGTATTTTTTTTAAATTTCAACTTTCATGAAAAAAAAAAACAATTACTGAACCAGCTTTTTTTCCTAAAAAAAGTCAAATTCCCAAGTCTTGAAACAATCTATTTCCGAATATTTTTTGATTGCAAGGTATGAAAGATAGTTAAAAAATTTGTTCCACTCATAAAAAGGTCCCCGCACTGTTGTTTTTATTATCACTAATCAGAAAAAAGAATATCAATTCGCACCCATACGACATAGACTGCAAAATGCAAACGTGATATATTTGATTTTTTAACAAAGAATTTCATACCAAATTTTCATAAATAAATGAATTTTTCAGAGCAAGGGCGACCGGGGCCCCTTAAAAAAGGGTCGGGGACATGGGGGCCCCCGGGGGGGGTTGGTATCGCTGATCTAAAGCATATCGTGATGCTCTAGTGCAAGGGTGTCAAACTAAAAGGCTAACTTGGGCCAAACAAAGTATAACTTTAGGTGGTCCACAAAAATAAATGAAAAATCATAAAAATGCAAGTTTATTTTGAATAATACATCGTAATAAAAATAAATAAAAGATAAAGAAATATTTATTGCTTATGCCCTGACATTTGAATTCTTTTTTCTGCTGCTATCCATTCTATTAAGGGGAAAATTTGATATTTTACTTTACATTATTGCGTGCCGATATATTGGTTGGTTCACATGCTGCCCGCGGGTCGCAAGTTTAACACCTCTGCTCTAGTACAATAACTTAAAAAAATCATGAAATATTAATAAAAATTATTGTTCTAGAAATTATATCGCCCCAAAGTAAAAAATATTGTCATTAAGTCGCCTGTCACCAAGTGTAAACATTTCTGCCACCAGATAATATTTATTGTATAGCGCACACACACACACACAACCAAACCAAAAACAAAAAACAAAAACAAACAAAAAACAAAAAACAAAAAAAATATTTTTAACCTAGTTATAGGTATCATGATTTAAACTTTTTAAATCGGGTTTTTGAAATGCAAAATTATGACTTCAAAAAAAGAAAAAAAATTTGAATATTAAACGTTATTTGATGATATAAAGTTTTTAAAATGGGTTTATCCCCCTTTTAACTCGATTTTATTAGCAAAAATTTTAAGTCGCTTTCACCACAAAAAAAGTCAACCCCTAACGTATAAAACAGAAAAAGTTGCTTATTTAGAATCTTGTTGATATTTTTAAATTTAAAAATATTTTATTAGCCAAATTTTGATAAATTGGCAAAATTTTATTTTCTCTAGCTAAGGGTTCACTCATTCAGATTAGAAATGGATTCTACCTTTTGAATTCTTGCACATATCGATACTTATTTTATATATGGAAAAAATAAAAGTTAATCATTACAATTTCTTGTTTATAATCATTATGGGTTCAATTCAATGCCTTCTCCAAACTTTCGTCCGGATCCCTCGAGGAAAAAAACTATTGAGCGAGATCTTCACCTCAACCGACATGAGGAGGATATATCGCGACAATGTATCTTGCAGTGAATTTCTTAAGACCACTTATTATAGCTAGCAATTATACTTATTTACAAGAACTATTATATGGACAATAAGATGTAGTTTGCAGTTAGTTTTCCTCATAACAATACCTTTTTCCTTTTCTTTTCATTCGCAGCTCCTCCGCGCAGCTTCGACTTCAACTACACCAAGATGTCTTCCGAAGCGGTGAACTTCACATGCGAGGCGGATGGCGTCTTCCCCATGCCCAAGATCACATTGCTGCGGGTAGACCTGCCTGAGCAAGAGCCCAACCTCGTGTCCAAGGTCAAGACGGTGACCACGTCACAGAGGGGCGCCTACTACGTCCAGGTGTCCAGAGAGGTCCGTGACTGGGAGCTCAGTGAAGAGCCAACCGTCTTCGAATGCATCCTCTCCATACCGGGAACTGACTACGAGAACCAGAGGAAGATACTCTACTTTCCAGGTAAGCTGCATGATCCTTTTTCTCTCTTTTATTTAATAACTAACCCCTTAACTGCCGATAAAAAGTTACGCGATTCACTCCCAAGTGCCACCGTTCTTCAAATAGGCGCACCTATGTGACATATTAGAGAAAGAGGGGGGAGGGAGAAAAGGCATAAATAAGCAATATAAGCCAGGGGCAGTTAACGCACTGCCGTGCATGCATGCCAGCTGTAGTTATGTGGTTAATGTACCTATAAATATCTTAAGTCTAATTACAAGCCACAATCCACATAATTTTGAAGCCTCTTTCGAACCATTCGCTTATGATGTATATATGTTCTAAGAATTTTATGGATAAACGTCTCGATCAAAACCAGCATTGAAGACATCTGCTAGCTATTGAGTTTATGATGAACCAAAGCAGTAATGAAAGACTATCTTAATCTTATTGAGTTTGTATATTTTGCGTTAAGTTATACTTTGGAAATAAAAAAAAATCAAAATAATATTTCTATAAACTGTTATGCATAATTGCTTGATCCAAAAGGAATTTCATATGGAATTTAAAAAATCTGTTTTTTCACAATTTTTTATAACAACGTTATTGTTAATTAGATGCAAATCCAAATATTCAACCATATTAGGGTTAAGGTTTTTTTTAACACGCTTAGGCACATTTGGGGGTAGAAAATGCAACATATTTGTTCTAAATTCACTTCTACCAAAACAAATCATCACAGTATAATAGTAAAGATAGTAGGATTCTCATTATTAATATGACCCATTTCAAAAAAGTATAAATAAGTTTGGCCAAACTATTACTAGCAGGACCATCTCGAGGCCAGCCCTCATTCAGCTTATATAGATTTTGATCAAAAGTAATGAAATTATCTTGTAATGAAAGTTTAACAAGAATATTAAATTTCTCCTTTTTATTAATTTATATAATTCATATATCATATCAGTTCTTAAGAATTCTAATCATATGATCAACAACTATTGAATTTAAAAGATCCTCGAAGCCACAAATTCATGTATAGGAAAATTAACTTGTCTTTAACGACCATATTAATTACTAAACTATTTTTAATTGTAGTTGTATGGTGAAAGTTATCGATGGTGTTTTGAAAGATAGATTGCAAACTCTTCCCAGATTTTGCAATATATGTATTCTAGCCGTTGGTAATTGTCGCGGGCTGAAGGTCGCGGGTGTGAGAGGGTTCAACGAAGAAGTGGATATGATCTTAAAAATAGCTACTTTTATTTTATCTTTAGCACATTTTATGAAATATATATTTTTATAGCTTAACTCTCTCTCTCTGGAAGCAATCTGAAATCCTGACCCTTAACCTCCCTTTTATTAACCTCTCATACTCAACGATGGGTGCTCAAATAGTACAGTCGGACCTCTATATAACGAAGTCGCTAAATCGCGGAAAAAAATTCATTATATGGATAATTCGTTATATAGAGGTTCATCTTTCAATATACTTTATATAAACCCCATAAAACAAATTTTAAATTTATAAATACTATATATTACAAAAAGTAATTATTCATATTTTTTTAAAAATTAATGTATGTTTATTTTATAGATCTTACCCATAAAAAAAAACAACCCTGCAATGAAACAAGAAAAAAGAATGTCGAAGAATACACTGTATTTTCAATGTTAAGAAAATAATTTTATATTAAAATTAATGAATTTTAAGGATATTTTCTCTCTAATTTAAAGCATACAAGTAATACTAAACATACATTATTTTATAAGTAGAACACGGGGACACGGGACAACTCTACTGAATGTGAAAGGGAATATCGAAGATGCTTCGAATGAACTGGACAATGAGGGTTAAAGGTTGCACTTTTTGGATGAAACGTCCAGAACTCTATTGCTCTCGGCGAGATAAGATATAATAAAACCAGTTCAAGGTTTATAACCACCATAAAATGTGTTAAAGAGAGAATAACTTGAAATGTTCAAAAATACTTTAAAAATAGGGAGAAAAAAAATTGAATCAAAAAAGAAAAAGTTCGTTATATGGAAAATTTACTTCGCTATAGAGAGGTTATTTTACGAAGAAAATCGTAAAATCTTCAAGGTTCCAGGAAAAAGTTCGCTATATAGAAAAATGCGCATTATAAAGGTCCGTTACACAGAGGATCGATTATAGTAACACTTGCATAAAACAAAGTCACCTCTACTGAAAACGGTATTTTTAAACTCTAAAATCACAATTAGGGAATGTTTTCCCTAAGATGATTAGTAGAAGAATCCCAATAGAGTACCCGCGTTACAGGTAATAACTGATTAGAAAAGTTATGAAATGTGACTGAAATTATTACAAAAGACTGAATTTTAATAGTGCTATACTTTTGGTAAATGAATTCTGAATGCTTGCTAAGAATTTTGAGAAATCTGTAGAAACACGAAAGAGCTACGAAATTTGGGTGATAATTAAGCAGAAATTCAAATTATTGGTATAAAAGGGTAGTATTTATAGTACTAAACCATGTATTATCTACTTTAGGGGAATATATCTCACACACTAAACTTCACAAGAAATTCAACACTTAAGAATATATATAAGTATATTATTTTTAGTTAAGAGTGTGTGTTTCCTTGTTCTTAATCAACTGTCTGGTGGAGCCTAAGAAACCTGTATTTATAATATAAAAGGTGCTTCTTTTAGTGGTAGTTCTGAAGTCTATGAAAAAGTTGTTTCTTGAGAGAAACCCTTCTCTTCATGTTTGAGAACTACTTTGTTGTTGATAAGCATCCTTCATACAGTTTAATATTTCCTACCTATTTTTTTTTTACATTTATAGAAGAGTATGTAAAATTCATATTTTATAAGTAGAATTTAACGTGAATAGTTTTCTGTTTGCTCAATGCTTGCTGATGCCATATTTTGGATCATAATTGCGGTGAATTGTGCCACAATACAACTGTATACTAGTACAATTCACAATGTACTGCATAATAATTACTGTACCGGGTAGAGTATTATTTACGAAATTAAAGATTAATGAGAAAATAAATACATGTTACTGCAAGGACTTTCTCTGACAGCTGGAAACTTTTAGCCGTTATAACCGCTTTCCTGAAATTATTGTGGAAGCTCTTCTTTATATCATCCATCATACTTACCTATCATTTTCGCCAGACTTTAACACAGAGGATTCTTTTAGATACACATGGGAAACCAAATAAAATTAAAAAACTGATTTCTCTCCTTTATATTGCTAACTTTTACTTATTATTATTAATTTAAAGGGGTTTTTTTTGAAAAAAATATTTATTTAATTTATTTTTTAAAAAAATCAAGAGTAGTTATTGCTATGCTAATGATTCGGATTCGATGGAATTCCGCTCGTTTTTTGCCATTTTTTAAATTCACCTTTTTTTTTTTATTTTGAAAGTTCTCAGTTAAAATATTTTTTTTCCTTTTGAAATTGACAGAAGATTACAATACTTTGTTAAAAAATAATAATCTATATTCTCATACTAATTAAAATCTTGATAACTTATGTGGCAATGTAAGTACAATGTTACCTTCCAAATTTGAGCTATTAAGTAGCTAATTCTACTATTTTTGAGTAAACACGTATTGGACAGAGATATCGACGAGAAGGCTATTCTGACTTACATGTAATAATAAATTTTTTATATATAAAACTTTCTGAAAGAAAAATTATATTTGCAATAAATAATACTAAGGTAAAAACTTAAAACCAAAAATAGGACAATTAAAAAATTTTTTATAATAAATACAAATTGATATAGTTTCATATTTTATCCAGAATCCTATAATAAATAAGAATAAATAAGGAAAATAATTATTCTCTGAAATGTGTACACAGACATAACATTAAATTAATTCATTTAAAACAATCTGAATCGTCAGAATCTCAAACTGTCACTAAGTAAATTAAATTATTATAATGTGTGTATAAAACCTTTTCACACTTGGTATCTTATTTTATTATACTCTCTCTATATATATATATAGTTAATATTCTTTACTATTGAGAGATAAAACATCAATAATCACTAAAATTGAAGCAAAAAAAACAAACAAAAAAACCGAAACTGTGATATAAACTGGACATAAGAATTTATAAAGGATATATTAGAAATTATAAAAATAATAGAATTTTTAAATATATATATATGGATGTTGCAGTAATATCAGCATTGCTGACTTAGGATAGCTCTTATATTCAAAATACTTTGTATTAAAGTGGGTTGGTTAGTTGCTTAGGGTATTGTTATCTAAGTCCTAGTATTAAGTTTTTGATTGCTTTTAAATTTTTTCAGAGCTTTCGCCACTTGATTTAAAAATACAGGAAAATTTCTAAAAAATACATATATTTATCATTTGCGCCCCTGTACCCACCCTCAACACAAAAGGAACATTTTATTTCAATCTTCAATAGTTAAAAAACTGAAATTTTTGTCTATAACACCCCGCAACCACTCATGGATGTCGATTTCCGAAAACCGTTCTTAGCAAATCTCTAGTTCGTTACTCTACTTGTTTAAATATCAATGCAAATATAGATACCAACTATTAGCTTTTATTTTTAAAATCTATTTTAAAATTATTTAAGAAAGCAATCAATTTTAAACTGATATTTTGTGGTTATTTTCAAGCGAATGTTTATAAAAATTAAAAATGTAGTAAAAGTCTTTTAAATACATGCAGAAGATATTGAAATCTTAAAATGTAAGCAACTAAATAGAATATTAAGAATAACTGGCAATCATAAGCAAAAAAAAATTACCTTTTAAGGCAACTTTATCGATATTTGAAAAGCATTACATTAATTAATGCATTCTTAGAAAATGAGCTTCACTTTGTACTCCTATGTAATACTTTAATGAAAACATACGTTATAATGCATTCATGGAAACATTTTCTATTGTAAATTTAATCATTCTTTAGCAATTTCAAAACATTTTAATCAAAAGATATCTTCATTCAGAATCGTACAAAGCCACAGGATATTTCAAATTTGAAATATAATAAACACGAAACGAAAATCCTTTGACTGGAATTTTCATAAGTTTGCCAACTCAATTTCTTGAAATTATTACTTTCGGAACATAATTAATTCGTCTAAAAGACCCGAAAGCCATTTATTTATGCATATTTTTGTCGGCGAGTACAAAGACTGGCTATCTGACCGGCAGGTGGCGCCCTTCAAAATAAACGGACTTTGTTATTAAAGGAGCTCGATTGGCCACAATTGCTCTCTATTATCTTATCTCGCGGAACATAACTGGAATAATCACACTCTTATCCGTTGCTATGACGACCGGCGCCAATACACTGTTCTATGGTCACGTAGGTTAAGGCTTTTTCTCAACGGAATACGTCTTCGGATTTTCAGGTTTTGCGTGAACACGTTTCCCGAGGGTTGCTTTATTGGTTGGGGGAAAGATTTAGTGGAATGGGGAAGAATGTGGTACAAAAAGAAGCCAATTCCACCAAGAAAGTTCGAATTTATGGATTTAATTTAAAGAATGTATTTCTGATTTTCTTTGTTTGGAGTACTTTTATAGCTAATTTTAAGTGTGAAGAACTTCTTTAATTTTTTTTTGTTTCATTATATTGATAACCATTCGTCAATATCCTAACTTTCTTTTTATTTGTCGGAAATAAAGTTGAAGGAATTGCCTTGTTATACACGAATAATAACACGTGTTTTAAAAAAGTGTTTAAAAAAAATAGGCTTTCAAGTAAAATTCCTTTAAGTAAAACTTTTGCCACATTATAATTATTTTTACTACCACAGTAAGATATATGCTTTGGAATTTGATCCTATTTTTAGAAATTCTCAAATATGTGTGTGAAAAGATATTTCTTATTTTTTTAAAATATATGATTATCACCCTTTTTTACTTTTATCAAATGGGCTTTAAGAAATATGATATGTGCTTAAAAATCCTTCCTCTAAAAAATAAAAATACTACAAAAAATTCCTTTTCCTTTCTTTTCTCATGTAAAAGACCATCACTTGCGATGCTTAGTAAGATCGCTTTTTTACGTAACATGATTGGCATTAATTTGTATAAAGACTTCCAGATTAAACGTTTTTAAAACTGATTAAATTAAGACGCTTCTGTAAATAGCAGTCATTTTTAAAACATTTAATTTTTTCAGAATTACCAAGAATTTTTTTCTCAAATCGAGAATTGAAATATTTCAAAAGAAATTTGATTCTATTTCCGTAGTTCATTTGATAAAAATATAGTTTTTCATGCAGCTGTAAAAATTACGTGCAAACATGTATTTTTCTTTCAATTACAATTTAAAATGATCTATTTTCGAAAATTACATAAAAGTTCGTTTCTTATTGAAAGATAGAAGACACATTAAAATAGAAAATATTTCACGTTTTTGGAGAAAAAAATATTATTTTAGTTATAAAAACATTTATTTGAAAGGATCATGATAATAATTTTTTGCAAAATACAAGATCTAATAATATTAATGTTGATTGTTATTCAAAGAAAGATGCGAGCGAATTAGATCGGAAATTTTGCAATAGTGTTATTTTAATATATTCCATAATCATTAGTATCTTAACTAATTTTTCATGACCTTAAATGATGCAACATTTTTTAAGAATTAATGTTTTATTATTTTCATTTTAACGCTTGTGTACGGTACTACCCATGTATACATCTAAATTTGAATATATAAGGAATATATTTATCTATATAAAGAGGCTAATACGCTTGAATTTCTTGAGTTTCAAAGATCACATGTTGGCATGGTGTGGAAGCGTGAAGAATGAGTTACCAGCCACTTGACGTTGGTTCAAAATTATGATATCGATTGCCAATCGCTATTGTGTTGATTCTGATATCAATATTAATAAATAGTCAATCGATAATGAGAATAATTGAGAATGTTATTTTTCTTTTATTTATCTTCAAAATTTAAGGAAATGTGTCCCTGAATAGAAAGTTTATAAGTTTCACACCTATATCAAGATTCTTGAATAGATATTTTCGAACTAAGTTATATATTACTTATAATTTCTAAGTTAAAAATAATATTTTTTTTTTTTTTTTCTGGAACATCTGCACGTTTTAAGGAATCAATTAGCTTTGATTCACCCACAGTTGGAATATTTAAATCGCTACTAGTATTTTTCGTTCTCGAAAACTAAAACTTTACTACGGAACCTGTTTCCTTTGTACTGAAGTTTATGGAAATAACTTTTATTTTTATAATTACCCATAATTATAAAAAATGATAATACGAGATAATGATTAACTGATATTTTATCAAATAAAAGATGATAACTTTTGTTTTGCAACTGAACAAGCAGATTTTTTTATCAAGTCAATTTGAATGTAAACAAAAATATTTCTAGATTTACTTTGTAAATGCCCTCAAAATGTGTAATTATTTTTTAATATTAAATAAGAAGATTGTCGAAGTTATATTCTAAAAAAATATGGTATTTAAATCCAGCTTAACGAGTTTAAAGGCATTTAAGCTCTAACTTCCGGTTACTTTAATACCCACTTCCAGCTTTCCGAGCTTTATATCTTGGCTTCTAAGCCAGAGGTCCTCAACGCCCGGTCCGTGAATCAGATACTACGGATCCTCACAAGAAACATTAAATTATTTCCATTTTATTTACTGTGACATATTTTTCTCGGTTTTGGGCTGCTTTTTATGAAAATCACTTTATATTCATTTTTGGTGTAGCTATATTTTATTCTGAAAGCACATTTAATTACAATTAAAGTAAAATTATTAAATTAAAACATTCTAAAATATAAACAATCAACGCCTTCCCCCTCAGCGGGCAGCGGTAAAATTATCCTACGTTGACCGGTCCGCGGCGACAAAAATGTTGGGAAACACTGTTCTAAGCGACCTAGAGACAAAATAAGAACAGTCTTATGAAGCTAAATAAACGCTTTATTCTATAAAATTAAATACTAAAAAATGTGTGATTTTTTGCAATAATTGTCCATTTGAACGTATTTGTATACCTTAAAATAGCTGATGATGGATAAAGTGCAGAATTTCTTATACCTTTTTTAAACGTAAATGGTCACAATACGGTTATTTTAACACACAAAAAATATTCATTCTGTACTGTTAAGCGCTTTCACCGTTATTGTTCTGTATATTAAACGTACATTTATCTTTTTTTGTTATTATTTTGAATTTCAGGGGACACAATACGATTCAACAGCCAAAAATCGGTCAAAAAATCAAATCTAATTTTTTTACCCTAAATTAGCCTTAATAAACTTTTCTACAAATTCACAAAATTTGAAGGCTCTAAGTTTTAAAAACGCAGAATTGCGATAACTTTTACGTTCATTTTTATTCACACCCCAATTGCAAATCAAAACTTTAAACTGACTTATCTCGGAAAAACAAAATAACTAGTTTGTGTTCATTTAAAATGCTAAGGCTTTTTTCCTGTTGTGCCTAATACTTGGAAATTGTTTTCACTTGTTGCTAATAGCACATGGAATAAGAGTTGGTATGAGATTTTCATCAAAGAAATGATTATTTTTTAAAAAATAATTGAATTTAGAATTAACACATTTTTTAAGGAATTTTCAATAAGCATTCATAAAAAGAAGTATTGTAAGAATACCAATCATGTTATCACAAAACCCATACCAAATTTTGCTGTACATCGTTTGACGTACTTGTGAATCAAATTTCATATATGTACGTCAATTTTTGTTGGAAGAGTAGTTTTTATGTTTCAAGTTTTTCCCTAAAATTTAAATGGTTAGCTTTTTATGAAGTTTTGAGCACAAAATCTGTTA
Source organism: Trichonephila inaurata madagascariensis (assembly GCA_019973955.1). Taxonomy (NCBI): domain Eukaryota; kingdom Metazoa; phylum Arthropoda; class Arachnida; order Araneae; family Nephilidae; genus Trichonephila; species Trichonephila inaurata. The sequence goes on along the minus strand of BMAV01026405.1, from coordinate 273,798 downwards.
TACATCATACATACACACAAGGAGGCAACCAAAAAAATTATGAAAATAATTAAATTAAAATATTTTGTGTAAATCGTACCATGTCCCTTAAGGGAAGTATGTGAAAGAGTGAGAGATTTAGAAAATAGTAAAAGCTGATTAATCACAGAAAAGCAACCGCAAGCTCCAAAGCTCCGCAAGGAGTCTTAAACGTGTGGAAAGAGAATTCTGAAAAAAGAATCGAACGGCAGGTGTGAACCGGATCTCTTGAACCTTATAACGGGACCTAATCAAACTAGTTAAAGAACCTTTCCTCGCCCAAAGAGCGGATGTATCTTCTTCCCGATGATGGCTTCACTTTAGATGAGAAAGAGAGTTGTTGCGAGGGATTTACAGGGAACGATAAAGAAGGAAGGAATCGTAATCCATTTAAAAAAAGGAAAAGTATCTCCAGGAGATGGAAGAGAGAGATAAGAAACCGCTGACTGGGGCCTTCCTAAGCCAGTTACGGCTCCGCGCGATTAAGATAAGCGAGTGTAGGGGGAAGCCACGGGTTTTGTAAAATTTAATAACGCCACTGTACGGATTCTGAAATGGTTGTTCTGATGGAATGGAGTGATAAGAAAAGGCCTAGAAATATAGTTGAACGTTGAATTACATGGTCTATGGATTAAAATGTTTGGACTGTCTGGTTTCGGAAAAATCTTTTCAATTGTAAGGCTACATGACCGCAGCCTTTTTATTTTCAAAAAAATGTGTAGACTCGAAAAGGCTTCCATTCCACAAATTATAATCTTAAGTCTTTAACCAATCTGGATAGATGTTTTATGGTTTTCTCATACATATAGCTTTAAATAGAAGTCGATGAACTTTCAATGTATATAAAGTGATGTGAGACATAATGATTAATTTAGGAAGAATAGAACTACTGTTAGAGTATATTTTGGTAGATAATATCAAGAAACTGTTGATATATTTTTTGTACTAAAATATACAGTAAATTATTACATTAGAAATTTATATAAGGAATTTAAGTCTCAAAAACGTAGTGAGATATAACTCAAATATGAAATTAAAAATTTAAGCATTAACTTAAAAAGGATATGTGTAATGAAATATGTATGTTTTATTTAAGAAAGGACATTTTGTGGATCAATTACAATATAAATTAAGGGAAATATATTTTAGGACGTATCGACGTTGTATGATAACGTTGCAAAGGGATGAATGCTGTATTATTATTATTATTATTTTGTGACATATAATACTTCACTACTATAAGTCTTTCATTTTAAAGATTTATTAATAATATAAATTCCATTTTTGAATTTTTTTTGCTTTTTCTACAGTTATAAATTTTGAATGAAATGAACGATTGTTAGTGACTTGTGATAGAGTAATAACATGATTTACAAAATGATTCTTTTTTAATGAAATAAGTAAATTTTAATAAAGTAATTTTTTCAATGTATTATGATATATGAAAATCTAAGATACCACTAAAAATATTATTGGTAGTAATATTCCCATATTATTTAGTCTTTTTTTCATTTACATACCTAAAGCTGTAGTTTTCTCTAGATGTTTACAGCTCCTACTCTTATTTTTTATTTTTAAGGATGATTTTAAAAAATTGCATTTTCTCATTTAAAACGTAAAAAGCCTTTAATTATTTTATAGTATTTTATAAAAGCATGCATGAATTAATTCTGAAAAAGAAAATTTTAGTTATGAATGTAAGGTCCAGATAACTAACGAGAAATTGTTTATGACTTCCTTAAATTTAAGAAATGCCTTGAAAATTTTAATCTAAACTGATTTTAATACGATATGTTTCAGCGTTCTGGAGGTTCCATATAAATATGTCTAGTACGATTTAAAGTTTATTGATGCTTCCTCTAAGTAAAATTTACATATTGCTTAACACGCATTATACTCTAAAGTATGCAGAATATGCATTCTTCATGATACAAAACATGTATTCTATATTCATCATTTACACAGTCAATATGTGTATTTAAATAATTTCATAAGTTCAACGTCATTGACGACACTGTAAGCGTTCTAGAAGTTCCATAAATATATTTGGTATAATTTAACGTTTCTTGGTGCTCCCTCAAATGTAAAACTTACATTTTGTTTAATAAGCGTTTTATATTAAAATATTTTTCAATAAATTTACAAATATTAAGTAGAATATGCATTCTGTATAAAACAAGTATTCTATCTTTCATTTACACAGTTATTATGTTTATTTAGATAATTTAATAAGTCCAATGTCATTATTGCATTTGTTTTTCAGTAATTTTGCGCTAAATGTGAAATGTCTGACTTACAAACAAGTGAATTTAATATCCTAATGTGATTATAATAAAAAGTAATTTTTGATGTTATTAATTATTTCACACTTATAAATTAAGAAGATAAAGTGTAATGGTTAAATTTTATTCAGCCGTAAACACATGATGAGTTCTTTAATTTTAACTCGATTTGAGAGAACAAAAAGTAATGAACTGTGATCAAAATTACAATGAGAAATCTTTAAGAAAAGCTTTTATTTCCTCCCTCAGTTATTCCCGATATTTTTTCCGAAACGGGTCCCTAACCAAGAACCGAACACGATGAGTTAGGAGACTCTAATCTAACCAATCCAAACTAAACAAAGAAATACCTTCCCCCGTGGCACCTTTCTGCTAAAAGAAGAAGAATCCTTTAAATTTATATTCTCGAAGGGAAAGGTACACGACAAATTTCCGATCGCTCCTTAACGTTGAAAACTAATCGAATTCCGGACTAGTCATTCCGGTCGATATATCGCCGAAAGAACAAACTTGCCCCTTTCCTCCCTTTACTTTTCCCTAAAATCCCAAACCATGGAAGACCGACATTTTTTTTCCCCTTTTGCCCCTCACTTTCCACCATTGTGCCGCTTAATGGCTTTCCAGAGCAGTGCTGCAAGGATTAGGCAAATTCTATTCCTGTAAGGAATAAGGATACGGAGGCAAAAAATGGAGAAGGAAAAGAGGATTGTCGGCAATTGGCGTTAATTGTTCCTGGCCGGATTACTGGAATGGAAAAGGGACAGGGGTGGGGGTGTAGTCTCATTGGGAACGTTTAAGCGTCTTATTCGCCTCTGCGGTTCTTCTGATGAGGGGTGCGAAAAGATAAAAGGGTTGAGAAAAAGTGGCACCGAAGCGATTATAGTCTCCAAGAACCCTGTCTCGGTGCCGATATCTGTCGATAATGGATGCAAAAAGGCTCTTAAAAACTTTTGCATTGAACCTGGTTTTCGAAGACGTTCTCTTCGTTAATGTTGGAATTAAGTTAGTTCAATTATGGTAAGAGCAGGTTAAGAAAAAAGGATTAAAAATAGTTATATAGGTAAGAGGTAAAGTTTTTTTTAAAAAATTGAATTAGGGTTGTAAAAATTCTATGTATAAAAAAAATTTTAAGAATTATTTTTTTTTTTTTGGTATGAAGGAAGGATTTTGTTTTTTTAATTTTCAGGGGCTTAAGAATAAGGTTTGTGTTTTGTCTTGATATTCATAAATTTGTTTCATTCTAGAAATATTGAAAACACACTGTTTACTTTTAAAAAAAACGAGTTTTTCTCATTTCTGCGTTTAATATAAAATATTTGAGACTGATTCAAAATAAATTTAATTTTAAAACTTAATTAATTTGTTTCAGTTCAGTACCATAATTACAAAAGTTAGTATTTTATTCATGCATCGATGTGTAATTAATTAATGAAACGATTGAGTCAGTCTTCATAATATACTTTTAATTATATTCTAAATCAAATTGTTGATGCAACACTTTTATTCGGGTTTTCTTTATTTGAGGAAAAATGTGTATTATATACAAGTATATATATTTCATAATTCTCTGTTTAAACTTTCTTTCAACGGATTTTCTTTAAATTATAATTGCCTTGAACAGTCCAAGACATAGCATGATAATTAAATCTTTCCTTCTACCCACCTAATGAAAAATATCACTTTAATCACAACTTTTCTTTTATTTCCAATGGCTGCGTATTGGTGTTTTACCATTGAAGACCTTGTGCATTCCCTGAAGCTGGTATCTCATTTTAGCGTGGCACCATATAGGCGGATACCAATCTTCGAAGGTAATTTTAATGCCAGTTAAAATCCACCGACTTCGGACGGGGTCGAGCCTGCAACCTTAGGCGCAGAAGGTCAGCAACACGCCAACCATGCTACCCAGCCGGCTTTTAATCACAATTATATCTCATCAAAAATTACAACGGTGACACATTTCACAGTAAGACGATACAATATTGTATCAGTAACTGAATCTGAACAATCAGTATATTAAATCCCGGGAATCACAGGATTATGGAAGCTACTTGAAGCTTCTAGTAGGAAAATATATAAAATCTGAGAACATTAGAATAAGAACAAAGAACGATTTTCTCTTTGTCTGCTTTTTCCCGTGTACTTGTGTTGTTGTTTTTTGCTATAATAAAATTTGAAACTGAAACAATAAGTTTTCATTAATTGCAACTAGATATCCTGTACCACAATTAGTTCCAGTGAATGTATGCAAATATTAAAGATGTCTAGAATTATCTACATATTAAAATCATCAAGTTTCATATTTGTTTCCGCCAATATGGTTATTGAAGAATATTATTACATACAGGAATAAAAATTGAAAATAAATTAAAAGCCAGCTTAAATTACATGCTATATTTAAATAAAAGTATCGTTTTAATCTTCAAAAAAAATGGCAAAATTATTCTATATCACTTAGTGAATTAACCAAGAAAGAAAACATGCATTAATAAAAATCATAAAATCCAAAATCATTTCTAATAAAGTCCCATGAGCTCCATAAAAATACATTTCATATTTATGTATAGTTCTATATAGTTGTCTCGATTTGAAAATTTGTTGTCATCATTTTATATTTTCCCCACAGTTGTGTATTGTACAATTGTTTCACTTTATTTTAAAATAGAATTAATTTAAAAATCATAAAAACTCAATTGGTCAATGTTTAGACTTGATAAGACCGTAGAAAATTTATTGATGTATGTGGTTGGTTATACTTTTGAATTAAAATGTTGAATTTCTTTACATTTTTCAAATTCAACAATGCAATCAACATTAGGATTATAGCATAAATGATTTAAACTGAAATATGCATTAATTTATTCCTTTATACAATATTTTAAACGAAAAATCAAGAAGTTTTCAAAAAATGGGATCCCTTACTATATTTTTGTGTGTGTTTAACATTATGAATAGTATAAATTATTAAATGTATTGAATCAAAATATGAAACTCCTTGTATAGAAATAACTCTTTTAAACAATAGAGAGCAAATATATTTTCCCAATATTATCTTAAACTTCTTAAAATATCTTCTTTCATACTTTATCTTCCCATTTCTTTTATTCTGATATTTACTTCTAAATATGTCGCCAAATACTTAAAAGAGAATAAAATGATTTATTGTCAGCTGAAATAGTATAATGATTTTATGACCTTGTCTTTATAATTATATGAACATAATCTCCCACATTAAGTGAAATTTTTCCTTTTTTGAAGTTAACTTCTTATGGCACGGTATGGAAAAATTTTCGTTACGCGTTACCAGTTACGGTTACACGATGAACGTAAGGTAGAAATGAAAGAAGTTCCGAATTTTCCCCAAGTTTTTAAAAACACCATCTCATTCATATACTATCTATCTCAGATAAAAAAATAATTACAGAATCGGAAAGATCATTTTTTTTCGCCACGATATGGTATATGTTTTTTCACAAAATAATGATATTTTCTATTTTTACGATTTTTTTAAATGAGTCAAAATTGATACGCTTTTATAAAAAATGGTTTCTAAATCATTACTTTTCAGTTTCCTTTCGCGTTAATGAATTGATATTTTATCCTAAACAAGTTCATGCTTTTCTCTTTTAGAATCAGTCATTAAAAAAAAAATGCCGAAACCTTTTTTTACGATTTTTCAAAAAATACTCAAAATTTTAGTTAAATATTTATAATAACTTCATTATTTATAAAAATAATCTAACGAGAGAAACTTTTTTTCCATATGTAAAATAGTATTATCCGTAATCTGTTCAAAGATTGAAAAAATGGATAAAAAATTACGGCTTTTAAATTTATTATTATTATTATTATTTTGTGTTTTATGTCTGTTAGCCATTTTAAGAGAGTTTTTTACTAAAATATTATTCTTACATTTTTTTTGTCTAAAAATTATCTTTGTTTGCAATCGACGTGTGGAATATTAAACCATTAACAAACTAAAGAAGTTAACTTCTACCGCGTGTTCACACTGATACACGCAAATATTTTTTCAAAATCTTTCTGCATGTTTAGGATGGATGTATGATAATGCATAGCACAACTTTTTTCTCTAAAACTAAAATAACTACGCAATAAAAGAAAATAAATTGTGCAATTTAGCAAAACGTCCGTTGAATAAATCTGCTTACGAAATTCTTGGCAGGGAATGACAAGAAAATCCTGCCAAAAGTTCTCCTCGGGATGTCATGTGTGGTCTTAGAGTTGTCAAACAAAAGGCGGCCTGATTGGGGCGCAAATCTAGGGTAAATTCTGGTGGACATCTCTCCCAATCCCTGCAGAAAATCGCGCAACAGTCGCCCCTGCCAAAATCCTTGGCGTCGGTCCAAGGGCCGCGATCGATGCCTGAGGTAAAAGGAAACACAGTGACTCCCAATGACGAAATTCTATGAAAATGATATTCCGATGGCAAAAGCCCGCCAAGTCAATCTGCATCCCACATCCGGAATGGGCCAGTTAATGTTCCTACAGTTAATCTTTTCGCCAATGCTTTTGAATAGAGATGTGTTTATAATTAGATGTTTGTGTGTGGGAGGGGGGATTCAAAAATGTATAGATTATCACAATAAAAACAAGCTATAGTGAAATACTATTTTTAAGTAACTAGTGTTAGCCGATATGTACGATAGAATATTGGAAAAAATAGCTAGATTTATTATTTCACGTATTTATTTTTGAAAATATTTATGAAAAATAAATTGTAATTGTTCGTATTTTGTACTATACAGACCACCTATTTTATCATCTCGATGCATGATTAACGAAAAGCTCATTTTTAATTTATGAATTTTAAAAAAAATTTAAACGGAAAATTCGATAACTGAATTGCATTTATCAAGCAGTAGCATCTTCAATATTTTTGTAGTGATAAGATTGATAGAATATTACCCAGAAAAAAGAAACATTTTCTTTGTAGCACACAAATAATTTTCTTTCACTCAATTTTACTAGTACACATGTTAATCATTTTTGATTTCTGAATATCTAATGAATCTTTTTTATAACAACTAGTTTTCTGTTATATGAAAAAAAATACATGTATTATTTTCATTTTAAAAATTAGTCTAGCTTTTGAGAATTTTTTAGGTCTTGAAATTTCTTTCTAAAAATATTAATGTTCTGGCTCGAATACATGTCACGCTGAAAGGTAGACGGAAATGAGGGATGACAGATCTCATAACTCCTGAGATATGAAAAATGTTAGATAAAACTTGAATTCTACTATTTTTCTTTTTTTTTTTTTTTGAAATGGTACTATTGCAAAATTTTGAGGCTGTAATTCAATTTAAATTTCTATAGCTACAATTACTATAACGAAATGTTTTGTAACTGAATCAGGATTTTAATCCTTGAAAGGACATATATATTGTCGCTTCTGAAGCTCATATCCATGATTACTCATTAATGAGGATACAATTTCTTTTGTTTTAATAGAATATTGTATGTCATTAATAAGCTGTAAATGTTTTTTCTATTTTTAGATACCACCAAAATTTTGAAGAATAATTTAAATTTACCGGGTAGCAATTTCTTTTATTCCACATACTTTTAAAAACATCTAGTATAAAAAAAAATTTTAATTGGTTATTAAATTTGGGAATTTTTCCGTTATTATCATGATCTTTGTTTGTAACAGAAGACAATACATTTGTTATATATTTGATAATATTTCCTTACATCAAGATGCTTATATTTAAAATTGCCATTTTTTACTTCTGTACTAAAAAATAAAATAGCTTCCAATAAATATTTCACATTTATTTAAATATGAAATGCTATGAAATTCCTTAAAGTTTCCAATATTGTAAGAGAACACTGAAATCCAACTAGTTTCATGGAGTATTCTGCGTATTCACGAGTGCGAAAACTCCCATTGAATCCAAATAAAAGTTAACTTTTCTGTAATAAACTTCGTTTAATCATGAAAACACTTTTACAGAATTGAGGAACAAATCCATTACTTAGTGTCTTACACATTCTGCAACACAGTGCTAACAATACAAAGAGAATACATGTGGTGAAAGATATAAATCAATTTATCTTTACAAAACGCTTTATTATTTGATTAATTAAATATCACATCAAAATAAAAAATATTGAGTTTCTAATTACATTCGGTTCTTTTCTGAAATTTCTTCTAATTTAAATTGAAAAGAATGCAGTAATATATATATATATATATATATATATATATATATATATTATATATATATATATATACACTACTCGACGTATGTAAATTCGGAGTTACACGATTTTCAAATCTCGTCGATTCTACTTTTGTTTAGGGCTACATTTCCTGTTTAGCTATTGTATATGCTTAGATGTATCACGCGTGATTGCCGCTTAGCCATAATTTATTTTGTGTTATTTATTTCTTTTCTACGGAGTATGTGTTTGTTATTATATGCTTTAATTGTTATATCGTGCTGGATCTATCTACTGAGAACTGAGAGACGGCTATGTCATCAAATGAAGTAGAATTCTTGGGTCTAGAAACAAAGTCTTTAGACCCAGTTCATTCATAAGATTGAATGACAGTGTGTTGGGAATTTGACAGAAGACCTCAGTTTAATTGAAAAAGTGTTTCAAATTTTAGAAAATATAGACTCTAATGAAGTGCATTTTTTTTTCAACAAAGCAAGAGAAAAAAATTATTAGCAAACTACCATGAGATTTTCTGGGGAAAAAATGTCTTTTATAGCTTGCAGATTGCTTAGTTAAGTTTTGTGAAACCTTCTACATTAAAACAACAACTTCGGCTTAAGATTAGTGATATCGAAGATTTTATTAAATATTTTTTATCATTTTCTTTTGTCTCCATCCCCAACTAAAAATAATTTATATGTATTTGTATGCACAATACTTACTCAGTCCCACCTATCACGAAGTTCGGGGAATTACTGTCTTATACTGATGAAAGCTAAGATAAATCTTACGTAAAAAAAAAAAAGTGAAAAATCCAAATTTTAGTGTCATTTAATGTTAGACTACTTAATTTCTTACATACGAGCTTTTTCCTTTAAAAACTGCTTAGCAAAATCCTTAATATATATATATCATTGACATATAATTATATGCATTTATTTCAAAGTAACTTTTCAATCTAACAGTAAGTAGCCAATTGGTCATTCTCTCGAACTCCTGTCCGCTGTTGTTCTTATTGAGTCTTATTTCTACTGAAAACCTGTTATATATGTATAATATATTATATTCTGGTACACATTTAATCTTTTGAGGTTCTACGTCATCGTGTTGGAGGCAAGATACAGGCGGCAAGATACAGGATTTGGAGTGTAAGATACAGGCTCAGGTGTTACCATCGTTAGTTACCATAGTTAAGGTATCCGACTACGTTCGGAACCGTGATTTTAAAAAGACGCATAAATGGATATATTTCAGGATATTTAGTGTCACTTAGATTAGAATATATGTATAAAATTGTTTTAAGGACATTTTGACAAAAAAAATTATTTAAATACAATATTTCGGCTAAAAATTAACTTAGAATAACCTTTTTTCAAAATGTTCTACTAAAATGCTTCTACTATAATAACATTTTGCCTGTATATAGATCAGACCTCTGTACAGAGGCTCAACTATGATTTTTTTTAAAAATTCACATTATTTTCAGAGTTACAACCATTTGAAATAATTATCGGCGTTTTTTTCTTAAAATTTCTCCCCTCTGTTGTCGTAAAACATAGATAAACCCACTTCTAAGTTATATATTTCAAAAATTCTAGTTGAGACTTTGTACAGAGGTCTGAGCTATATACAGGCAAAATATTATTATATTACAAGCATTTTTTGCAAAAGGAGAATATTTTGAAAACAGGTCATTCTATGTTCATTTTTGTCAAAATATTGAACTTAAATAATTTTTATTGTAATACTATTCTTAAAACAATTTTATATACATTTTCTAATCTAAGTGACACTAAATATCTTAAATATTATCCATTTATACGCTTTTGCAAAATCATGGTTCCGAACGTAGTCGGATACCTTAAAAGTAAGGTGGTCCGTATCTAAAACCCTTGTGTTGTTTCTGTGAGCAATATTAATAAGCAATCATTAATTCAAACAGAATACTTTTTTGTATGAAATAATTAGAGTATTTGTTAAGTCTTAAGTTTAATTTTTAAGTGAAAAATTTTATTTTTTAAAATAAAATTACAATTTAATTAAAAAGTATTAGAAATGTGTATATTCATTAGATTACATTTCATTAAACTTAAAAATGTGTATTTTAAAAAATTTGCGCTTTTCTCCATTAAAAATTTAATGCAGGAAAAAGTTCCTCCGAATCATCTGTACAAAGAAGTAAAAATTGCCCTCATCTGAGTAAGCTATATATCTCTTTTCGATGAGAAGAAAAGTAATTAAAAGGTTACTGATCTTTGCAGTGTTAAAATAAACAATATATAGTTAATGTGTTCTTTTTTTCATTTTAAGATTTTTTGTGAATACTAGATCTTACTCTCAAAAGCACAAGTATTCCATTTCTTTCTTTAGCGTTAACCTTTTACTTCAGAAGTTTTATATTTTTCTGCGAATTTTATGCATAATTCATAATTTAATTTCAAAATGTTAGATCGATGTTTTCCTTGCTTTTCTCTTGAAAAATCTACATACTTAAATGAATATTTTCAACAGCCATTCCGTCTACTGAATACAAAAAGAAAATTTTTGTCTACACAAGTAAAATAATTTTAAACAATAAAAAAAATCGCATAATGTCTAATTTTTTCCCCTTCATTTCTATTGAAAGTTGTTTTAGGGAAGAAATATATATATTAAATACATTCGAAAAATTATTATGAACATACTTTATATACGGAAATAAATTATTGCTCTTCTCCAGAAACATTTATTTTCTTTTGGAAAATAAAAAAAAAAAGAAAAGAAAAAAAAGGAGAGGAAGCTGTAAAAACAGGATATTGTATTTCTTTAAATTGTACGTCGAATGCTTCTGTTGAAGAAGCATTTGTGAATATTTATATATGGAAAGCGAAATGTTGAATACAAATAAAAAAAAATGTTTTATCGTTATTACTTTTCCATTCTTATTTTTGAACTTTCATTTTATTCCTAAATATATTTGAATCTACTTATCGTCAGCTAGTTTTTTCTCTTACATATTGATAGCGAGTTTCAGACATCCAAATATTCGTATTAAATATATTAACTGCTTAACATGGTATGTATTTCATTATTTATGTTTTTCTTATTATTTTTGTTCATTTTACAACGCTTGAAAAATAACTGATCGTATAAAATTCCCAATTGATGATTGTCAAACTTTCAAATGCTACTATTGTTATTTTTCAGAGCTTCTTTGATATCCCCTTCACATAATTTTTCAATTTTATCTATTATGTTTCTCCATATTTTCCCTATTATATTTCCCCATATTTTGGGTCTAAACTTTTTATTTTTGGCAGATGTTTCATTATATTTTTGGAATAATTCCCATTATTTTTTTTAACATTCTTTTATGATTCTATGACAAAATCTTTTTATATTCAAGATTTCTTTTCATCTAAAGTGTTTTCATGAACTCTTTTATGTAAAGATATATTTAAAATATTTTCATTAAGAAAATATATTTAATAGCTGGAATTTTAATTAGATATAAAATACATATTACGACAAATCCACCTCGTATCAATCTTAATTTATAATTTTTGTGAATAAGGAATTTTACATAAACGAAATATCTTAGTTCCTCAAATTGAAAGGAAAATTTAAGGATTTGATTATAAGGTATTTTTGTGTAGGAAATTGAATTAAAAAAGTGCATACTTAAATTATATAAACTTAACTCAGTGGCGCGACAGCTCATGATGACCAAGGCCTACTGTGCCCGACTCAGTATACGCATGAGGTGCATGAGCAGATGTTCCGGTCAGGGGTCTGTCTGACTTTTATATAGAGTTATAGTTATTTTTAATAAAATTAAAGTTGCCATGCCAAAAAAGATCAATGAGGCCAAAAAAGAAGAGATTTCTAGAGAGCAGTATTTGTTGGAGAAAACATCGATAGAAATATCAACGGATCTTCCAAATTCAGTCATTAATTCTATTAAAAGACTTATAAGGAACTTTGCGATCAAAATCTCCTAAGAAAATATTTTCACGGAAAACTCAGAACTGCAATAAAAGTCTTAACAATGTCGTGTGGAACATAATCCTGAAAGACAACTTTGTTGAGCAACAAACACTCCGCTTAAGGAATTATATCGCAATAATACTTTTTAATTCTGGTTTTTCTGGTCTATTACCTCTACTTCAAAAGTTAGGAATGAAATTATGTTCTGAAATGAAAGGATATTTTTGGTACCTCGACAAAACGAGAATTGTTGATTCTACGAGGCATTCTAAACCAGATAAGAAACTGTCTCGTAAAAAAAGAAAGACCCTTCAAAACTGTAGAAGTTTGAAGTATAAGGTTCAGGAAGGCACAACATACAAATCTTGAGAGTTTTAAAACCTTCCTAAATCATTAAAAAGTTTTATTGCAAATATAAACCTTATTTTGCATTTTGTGAAGAATGTTATTTTTGAACATAATGGTTAACGGTAAGAGTGATATTTCTAAAAGTAAATGAAATATTCTTATGAAATATTTTGAGTTTGTTCTTTGTATTATAGAGATTGCTTTCTGCTAAGAGCTAAGGGTAATTTTTCAATTAAGGTATTTTTTTTTATGTAATTTTATATGAAAAAAAGGTTCTTAAGAAAATTCTGGGTTTTTTCATCTCGAACACCTGTATTTCATAATTTTACAGTGGAATTTGAGCTTTTTTTTGTATAAAGCATAGTTAAACATTAAAGATTTGTATTCCTACAAACATTTTATTTATTTTTGTGAACTATATTTTTTTAGAGTTGTTTGCAAAAGAGCAATTTTTTGTAATATTTTGGTAGAAATTTCTCAATATTTTGAAAAATAAGCTTTCAAAATCTTCTTGTCTATTTTCATAGTTTTGCAACATACTTAATTATAAAAATAACAACTAAATTATTATTTAAGTTATATTTTAGAAAACTGTCTCCGAACCCAGTGGGATACCTTAATAATTTGTTTCTCTTTTTCAGTTCTGTAAATCCTCACGATGTATATATTACTACAGTACATCAACGGAGTAATGAAATATTGCTTAATGATTGCATGATTTTATTGTAATCGAATATGATTCGTAAGATATCTACCACGGTTATACTATACTTTTAAAAATAGGCTTTTGTAAAGTGGTCCGGTGTAATGTATTGTTAGTTAAAGTAATAGCCTCTTTATGGCCTAAATATCCCATTACACATTGCTTTGATGTACGGATGAAACTATTTATTATCTGTTTGTTATATAAGAAGTTTACATTTACAATAATGTCTCCTCAATAAGCTGAACATTGTTAGGAATGCCCCGCAGATGTCCAGAAAGTACAGTTACCCTTTGAAATATTTTAATTACAAATAACAAACAAAGATATTCTCTTACGGTCTTTTCTGTTCCATAAAAAGTATACATTTTCTTATAATGTTTTATTGCACGATCTCAATGCGTGCCCTTTTATCGCACACAACACATCCTTTCTATACCAGTGACGTCATCTTAGCTTCTACAAGGGCACCCAGTATTTGTTTTTGACAATACGCTACCTATCATCATAAATCTCTTTCAAGCCACTTATGAGTTGAGTTGAGTTTGGTGTTTTATGGCGCAAGAGCCAGTTTTGGCTATACTGCGCCAAACATTCATAGGTTTGTGGTCTGGACGGGAAAAGAAGAAATTGGATGACAAAATGGAGGGTCGAAAATAGAGAAGGATCACTAAGGTACCCCTGGGTCGTGACACCCGTGTTTACCAAAGATAGTAAACCCCTTGGGAAAAGGAAAAGATCACTAGAGAGGGATTGTGACACCGTACACCACCTAAATCAAGCCACTTATGAATTGTGGATCTTGAAAGTGGACCCCTTTTATAGATAGTGTCTGACATTTACCCTACATTTGTGTTACAGATTTAAATTTGATAAATTATGCAACAATTTGCGCTTGTTTTTGCAGTGAAGACATTTAGAAAAAAGAATGGAATTTAACGTGCATTTGCGCCATCATGTTTGCATTTTATTAAGCAGAAACTTTAATCTTTTCTTAAGTAAGTGAAAATCTTTGTTTGTTTTTAATTCACTTTTGATGGTGTAGTCATCCTTTTCGGTCACCCCGGATTTATACATGATAATTTCTCATTGATATCTAAGAGAGAGTATCCTGAATTAAATTTCTTTTTGAAGATTGCTCAAAACTTATGTTGTTGCAACTTGAAGAAGGATTGATAATTTCTTCGGAATTTTTATTTCAAAGATATCAGGTTGAGCACGTACAATAATCATTCATAACTCAAATTTGTCTTTATTTTGCTCCGCAGTGGAGTCCTTCATAAATTCTATTTTTATACTTGAGACCGATATCCGTTTACTTCTCAACCAGCGTGTGTCAAATTCTGACGAAGTCGAATGAGATAGAAGAAGGGAAAGGAATGGGTCCCCTCAACTCCAACCCCCAATCTCCGGTTATTTTCCCAAATTTCTCTAGAGATTGTTTTCCGGAGCGGGGATTAAAGCTTCACGCTCAATTTTCCCCCTCTCTCTCCCACCGGAAACTCCCCCTTCCATCCGAGTGAAATCGTCTGCCTGTAGGATTAGGACACGTTTTCGAGCCGATTAGAATTTACAAGGCTGGGGTGGAACGGGATGAGAAAATAGAAGAGGGAGGGCACACCCTTAATACTTTCCGTATTTTGCAAAGGCAATCGGTTAGAGAGGGACTTCTTCAAGCGTGCCCAGAGAGAAGGGTGGCTGAGAGATCTAATGTGGAATATTAGATCCGCGATGGTGTGGAACGTGGCTTAGGCCTCTTCCCTTCTTAGTGTATGCAGTTAAAGAGTAAAAGAGGTGTGAAACATTTTCACTTTTCCTCGTATGGAAAAATAAGGGATGCTCGTAAGGGTGAAGGATTTATATTTGGTTTAAGTTGAAAGTAGAGGGGAAGATCCGATGTTTTTATTTCTGTTGCTTCTTTTTGATATGTGATGGATATAATGAAACAACTGATATATCACCTACCATGGTTTGAGTTAGTACGTTATTTTAGTTAAATAGTTTTTATTGTAAATTGAACGTAAATTTGCAAACATAGGTAACACTTTGAGAAAAAAGAATTTCAAATATCGCTAATGGCATTTTTTAAATTAGTGAAATTAATTACATGAAAGAGCTAGATTTCATAGTTTAATTTTTTTAAATTGGGGAATATTAGACATTTTTAGTGTTGATTCTAAGGAAAATTACTCATTTGATTTTATAGCTGTGTTATAATAGAATTAAAATCATCGCCTTTTCCAAGTAATATCTGGAACAACTATTTTACCTTTTGTAAAAGTTTTTTTACAAAAGAAATTTTACAAAAATTATGAGAGAAAATATATTTAAGGAAAGGAACACTTGATTGAGCTGAAAACACATTGTGTGATAGAAGGGATTGCTTACATTTGTTGACATGACAATTGTGATCTGTCTTAAAGGGAAATAGTTCTTTGATTATTTTTTTACAATTATTATTGATACTGGATGTATAATTCAAAAACATTAAAGTGGGTGAAAATTAAATTTAGAAGAGTAAAATAGGTAATAGGAAGAAGAAAAACAGATGTGTATTGTATTGAATTTTTAATATAAAATTCATTATTGTAGTGCTATAAATATCTGTAGAGCAATAGGGTACACAAAAATGTGTTAATATGCGATAAATGTATTGTAAATAAGTACGGCACTCACTCCGAGGTATTTATTACGGAAAAAAAATTTAATCTTAACTTCATGAATCATAGAGAAAGGTATCCATCATTTCAAATTGTCATGGTCATTATTTCATTTATTTTTATTATTTCTTTGTTTTTGAAGAATTATGGATCCTGTTGAGTTGTGTTCTCACTTGGAAACTGAAAAATATAAGAGAATTTACATTCCATAAACGTTTTCTATTTGATCAGTATATGAACAGAAATTTAACTAATTTCCTTACAACGCTGTTTTGATATCATGGGTATCAATTAATGAAATTATATTTATCAAATGAATACCATAAAAGCATAAATCTGCGGTATTAATAGGCATATGCTTGATTGTAAATAAATATCTACTGACGTAGTGTGTTTAATATGAAAGATATTCAAAAACACAGAATTCTAGAGCCTCAAGTATTCATCTGTCAATAATTTTGAGCATTAATTAGGAAATTTCAGTAAATGCTGTAGACAGGGATAACAGAACCTTTTGTCTTAACTATTTTCTACTCTTAACAAGTCCGTTTATTTAAATGTATTTTTATTTTTCGCAAAATTTAATTGTTCCTCTCTTTTTACTACTATGTAACCTGTAAGAAATATATATCTTGCTCAAAATGACCACAAACCTCAACATAGTAAAATAAACAATTTTTAGTTATGTTTAAAGAAATTCAGGGGTCGCATTCAGAAATCAAAATGGAGACAGCATTAGCCAAGCCTCAGTCCAAACTCTTTTGAAGCGAGCGGAAGTCCATCAACTCTTTGTGACAGCATTCTTGGCATAGTTAGAAGAACTTTAATGGCGCTGGCGAGCGAAGAAATTCCTTTTAATGCGATAGACAAAAAGTCCCGTGACGCACAAGTGGTTTATGAAGCGAGATACAACGTTAACGGGCTCTGACAATAACCCTCTCCACAGTACATCAGCGGGGGTTGGCGGTTTGTTTGTTCGCTTGGCGGCCAACAACAAAACCCATTATTCACAGCAGGAGCCTTGGCGACGGAGATGGCTTTCACTGTATTGTTTTAGTAATGTCTTTGGAAGTTGTATTATAGAATACTTGTTATTGCCTTCTAGGAGATATATGACAAGAGAGAACATACTTTTTCATGACACGTATTGTTTTAATTGATGCATATTAGGCATTTGTATGTTGATTAACATGTTATTTGTATGATAATTATTTATATGCTCATCTGAGAAATGCATATTTATAAGCAATTTATTTAGTCATCTTAAACCGTAATGTATTAAGGAAACAGTGCATTCTATTATCATTTTATTTATTGATATATTAGTCATATTGGCGCTCTTTTTATAAATCTACTTTTATTTTTGTTGTAATTTCTAAAATTTGAAACACATATTTTTGATTTTCGGTCATAGAAATTCAGTAAATAAGATTTTACTATTTTAAAAATCTTGCAAGAATCCTTTGATGTACCATTTTTTAAAATCATAGTGATGACATTTGATTTTGTCAGTGGAATTTTGGTAATTTATTTACAATCTTATGTGAATATATTGTCAATTCTAAATATTTCTTTGACGCGCTTTAAATAAAGTAAAAAAATTCATATTTTATTAATATTTATAAATTTATTATATATATATATATATATAATTTATTACTTTTTATATTTGCGAGCTAGTTTTCAAACATAATTTCATCCCCCTTCCCCCCATACAATAATAATGTATTAAATGCAGCAAAAATGCACTTTGGCGTAAAGCTACAATTCGACTTTAATTATAAATCATAAAAATTATCAAGATAAGTATTATGTATATATAAATTTTGCATATGAAAAGCCTATGGGAGGCACTAGTAATTATTAAACTTGTTTATAATTTAGTTTTGATAAATTAATTATCAAAAGCATTGTGCAATACAGATACATTTATGAGTATATTATATCAGTGTAAATTAATATTTATTTTAAACCTTTCATTTTCGACTTTTCAATCTAGAGTCAATAATAGTTATAAATGCTTTTATGTCAATATTAAATAACTAGTTTTTTAGAGACAAAATTTATTATGAATACAGTAATTCCAGTCTTAATAATGATAATTATATATCACCAGCGATATGAATTTATAAAACACATTCAGTCATTTCTAATTTCAATGTTTTTTTTATTGAAATAGCTGTAAAATAGTTAAACGATGACTAATTGTTTGTATTACCTCAGAAAATTTTCAGAATGAAATTTCCTAATAATTCAAGCTCAAACTTTTGAAATTAAAGCAAAATTATTTTGTATTATTAAAATAAATGTATGATGTATATATTTTTAAAAAAGGTTTGTATTTCAAGTTATTCGGAGAGAGAGAAGTATTAAATAAAAAGCAATCTGAGGTGCATTATGATTGTTGATTATATTCTGTCTATGACACGTTGTTTATGTTGATATGTACGTGGACACATAATTTACAATATGGTAACACAATATTTTATGTAGAGCGGCATATGATGGTTTGTGTACTAATGTTTAGTTACAAAAATAGCATAGACTCATATTCTGAAGTATTTAAATTCTATTTGCTTAGAGTAAATTAACATTTCAAATAAGATCAGTCTTTTTAACAAAATATAATTGCAAAAGTAAAAAGTCATTTTAAAATAGTTTATTTTAGTTAATGCCACAAAAATTTACTGCAGCCTTGCTCTTGTCTAAAATAAAATCAGAATGTTTCGTGCTATTGTCCGTTTTGTGAAACCCTTGAAATATTCATAAGGTTTGGTAAATTTTCTGTAGTAAAAAGGCAAAAGAACACGGTTTTATGTACAGAAAGTCAACTGCAACATTCAATATATATGAAATAGGAGTCCACAGTGTCAGACCTATAAATACACACAAAACGAATATGGACCATATTTAATATACCATAGAACATGTCTTAGATATTCGTAACTTAGATATTCATAACTTAGATATTCGTATACAAGTATTAAAGCAAGTTTCAAGCCTGCACCATTTTTTAAATTGTGAATTTGACATGTTATTGTTTATTATAGGTCTATTGTTTTAAACAGTTTATGAAAATGAATGTTTTAAACAGTCTGAAAGATAAACTGCTATTTTAGGACTAATTATTAAAAAGCAAAAAAAAAAAATCATTAATATAAAAGTAGTAAATCATTTATCGTTCATTGGTTTCCTCTGCACGGTAGGACCTTTACCTTGGCCACTATGCTATCTCAACCACCAAGATGTGTGGAAGTCAAAAGAGGGGATTACCAATTCAGATGACACCTTGTTCTTTTGACTATGGAACACGATTATGATGTCTGTCAATACTTTCCCTTGTTTCACTTCAAAGTACCATGTTACCAAGCAATCAAGTATGGTTGCTATGACCCTCGGCTTGTAAGCGAGTGGGTTCGGGTTCGAATCCCGAGTAAAACATGGCTGTATCTTCTTCGGGAAAGAAGTCGGTCTTTCGCCTGTAATGGATTCCCGTCTAGAAAGGAAAGCAGCGCACCCTTCTTGTTATATGCTAGGATCATCATCTATAACAAATGTATATATTCTTCTGTTGTATTGTATGATTTCTGTTCTTCACTTGTATTTCATATGTTCCCAGGAAAAAAACACACTTCAACAACACAAGCAATCAAGAACCATTTCCATGACATTCGTTTCATTAAAATATATGATGAGTATTATTTTCCTTCAAATATAACTAATTCTGATAGAATGGGACATTTAAAATACCAACTATCTATAGAAAAAACAACACATAACACAAACACAAAACACCGTTTGCCAAATAAGACTTACTGCACATTACCAAAATGCGATGATGGAAACCATTAAGTGGTATAGTTGAAACAGCACTGGGTGTATTAATGTGTTGTCACGCCGAAGACAACAGGTTTATATCAGGGGAGCTTCTGGACCGCAGCAAACATCACCTGAGGCCATCGATCACAGCAGGTGCAAATGGAAGCTGAAATAGAAACATTTTCGGCACAACGGACATCTCTAAGTGATGAATCGCTTTTCATTAGGGGGATAGCGACCGACCGAAATTGCTGGAAAGCCCCGTTCTCAGCCCCAGAGGCTTTGCACATCACCCTTCGCAACTAGATATCGACTAACGATGTCTTTATTCCGCATTACGCTGCTTGGGATACACATCGATACCTCTCCGCAATGATATCTCGTTTTCTAATGCAAACCGTAGTACACTAGAGAGATAGATCGGTTTGGCACGTTTAAAATATAAATAGATGATTTCGTTATATCGAATGTCGGCATGATTTATTGTAAGGTTCTGGTAATGAAGCGGATTGGATATGACGGTGGAAAGTATTTTGATGCAGTGAGATGTTGAAGTTTTGGAATTATATAATTTTTCAATTAAATATTGGAAAGGATTTGGTTTGTTTCGGATAGCTTCGGCTGCTTTCCGTTAGTTTGAGTAATTGCAGGAAGTGATTGAGCTTCGGTGTTGCTAGATTTTTGTAATTTATTTGTTTTAGTAGAGTGTTAAATTAATTTTTCTGTTATGATTTGGTGGGATAATTTATATATATTTTGGTTGATAAGTTCAAAGAGTAGTATTAGTGAAATGAATCAGTATAAAATTTTGAAAAGGAAACTTAACACAAAAGAATATTTATTTTTTGCAATATAACAATTACTCTGAAAAATTTAGAAACTATGTAATATTTTAAAATACAGACCACAAATAATCTAAATTAACGAATACAGGGTGTCTGGGCTTGAAGTATCCAAAAGTAATGGCTTGTTATTACGAAACTACTCATCAGAATGTAATAAACTGTTCATTAATGGATTGGAAAACTCCCTGAGATTTTTTGGGTCTAGTTCGATCGGCTGCACGTGCGCGCATTATTCGGCGATCGCAGAGGATAAACTTGTTACACTGACTTTATTAGTTAAGATGTGAACGCCACAGCAAAAGTTGTATAGTGCATACTTTGGTTAACGGAATTTAAATCAGTCACGCGTGTACAGCGAAGTGTTTGAACAGAATGGAATACCGACCCTCTGACAGCAAAATATATCCACTAATGGGACAGAACTTTAGAGGAGATGGGAACTTTAGTATCTCAAACTGGCAACTATCCTTACGTTTTCTTGATAGAAGACACTGTTGATCGTATATGTGATTCATTTTGTCGGAGTCCTGATAAGTCTAGTAGACAAGCCTGTAACGGCATCTTTACTAATGAAATCACTGTAAAATTTTATCGTCTGCGATTGCCGAATAATGTGCGCACGTGCGGCCGATCGGAAAAGACCCAACAAATTTCGAGAGTTTTCCAGTCCATGGATGAACAGTTTATTATATTCTAATGGTTAGTTCCGTAACAATAAGTCATTAGTTTTGGATACTTTAAGCACGGACACCCTGAATATTAAAACGTGAAAAATGTTATGTAACGAAAATACAAGCCTTAAAAAAAGTTATTGATTTCAAATTGTATTTATTGCACGCATCTATCTGAACAAAAATAAAATGTTGGCAACTTTGTTTTATTTCTATTCAACGCTTTAGAAAACTTATTTTTTACTTTAAGTTTATAGATTGTGCTTCAATATATGTTTGGTATGCATTTTATTAGACAAAATCGCGCTCTTTTCTTTTTAACTTCGAAGAGCATCACGAGAGTAATATTTTTATGGAAAGAAAAAACCTTTACTGAAATACTGCACGTAGCGTTATAGTATACATATATAATTTATTAAATTAAAAATTTTGTGCAACACTAAAAATGTGACGAAACTTATAGTTCATTTTTGTGCATGCCATCTTCATAATTTTTCTGTTATTCTATAGTTATAAATAAATCTAAGACTGACTACAGTTTAATTCTATCTCTACGAAAGAAGTAATACAAAAAGTGTATATATATATATAAAGTTAATTAGCTTTTTAAGGTGTGTTAGTAATTACAAAAATACCTACAATAATAATATGATCTACTCAAAGTCTTTATAGAAGTAAAGTCTTTACAGAAAGAAATTCAAATGATTCTTTAACCCTTTCGTAGGCAATTTATTTCTCTTTTAAATTTCTCGCAGTTTTTTATGCTTTATTTACAATTAAACAATAGCATTTAAGAAAATATATTTTCATTTTCCGAGTTTTATGTGTACGTTTAAATATTAGGGGTGGAGGCAATACTTCCACAAAACCATTCACCGTTACAAAGAAAATTAAATTTAATGGTGATTATTTGCCATGAAAAGGTGAGAAGCATGTTGCTATACATAAGGAGACATCACCTTCTGCGCACATGTAGTAGGTCCTCTTTTCTTGTCCTTTTATGCGACATTTCCTACATCGTCCATAGTTAAAACCATCTTTGGCATATAATTTACCACACTGGCTAATTGTATATCATCCGGAACTACACACTTCTTTGCTTGGAAACTAACAAGACGTTTTTTTTTTTATTGAGGAATATCCGTCTAATGCCATACGGAATGTTAGCTGGTTTAAACTTCTGTTTATTTTGTCACTTGCCTCACTATGAAACTATTTATGACGGCAAGGTTAAAAAGAAAATAACAGATACTTATTTGGTATCTTCTTTGGTAGCTTTCTTTTCTTTGATCGAAGATCAACCCCTCACATGACATCGTTATATACAGTGACAGCTTTGGACAAGACACTTCTTCTTTAGTACCATCTGTTTTGCCGATTTACAGATGTCAAATCGCTGGATTATGTGCAGGTAGTACAAAACTGAAAATGGAATTAGTCTTCCCATCGTTATAATAGCAAGGCCAATATATTATAATGGGTTTTTCGCTTCTCACATGTGTATTTTGTAAGATCATGTAGATGGGAAGATCTTCCCAAGGCCAAAGAAAGGATGAAAGATGAAGAATTTATCAAATACACAGAAATAAATCTAATTAAATATTCCGGCGGCTTATAAATATAAAACTACCAATGACATGATTTGAGTAAATTCTATTCGCTGAACACTGTTTTGCCGTAGTAGCTGTGTGCTTATGATTTCGGAGTCTGGTTGGTATTATTTCGGTCAATTAATAGATTAGAATCTTGTATCATTAAAGACCACTCGTGCTGATGGACTGATACAAGTTAAATCTGTCGAGTCACAAAACCTTCAGTTTGATGTGTTGTGGAAATTTAGAGAATGTATGGTAAGCTTTGGTGTGTTTTTGTCATGAATTCAGGGCTCAAAATTTCGAGGTGTCCGACAAAAATAACCCTCATCTATCCATCATTGACAATTGCTTTCAGAATGAAATTATATATGAAAAACTATTTTAGAAATTAATGAATGATACCTGTATAAAATTCAGTGGCGCACACCAGGAGTTGTGGTCCCTGGGTCCGGCCCCCAACGAAGCCCTTGATTTGTTCAATTGATTATAATCTTATGTATATATAACGCAATTTGTTGTTAATAATTAATTTTACTAATTAATGCTAATTATATATTCTATAATTAATTTTTTTAATGTTTTTTGTTCCCAAAATTGAAAGACTACGAAAAAATATGTTAGGTGGCGTATTGGAGCATGATACGAAAATGGTGAACTTATGACCCTGGACCTCACTCCCCACCCCTTAAAAAATTCCTGAGTGTGTCACTAAAAGAATTGCATTTGAAAGTATGTTTGGATTCAAAAATATAACTAGATTCAAAGCTAAATAAAATGATAGAAAATAAAATTATGGGTACTATGGGGAAAAAAATTTAGAAAAGAATATTTCACGTCATCCTACATTCTAATAGACTACATTTTCGACATCTATAAAGTTTTAACCGAAAGAGAGAGAGAAAAGATAGAGGCACTTTTTCTCAGTTTCCAAAATCTCTTTTTTGTCGGAGAGAAAAAGCGCAATTGCTCTCCTCGAAGAAAATAAGTTGTCATCACAAGTTGCCAGAGCCGACATTCGTCTAACAAGATCTGATCGTCTGTCAGTAGTGAGGGGCTTTGCAAACGATTCCCCTTTCGAAGGCTTAGAGCGCGGGGTCTTGTCATTTAACCGGGAGAAAAGGCAGCGGGAATGTAAAGTAGGGAACGTTTATTCACCTCTGGTGACATTCGGTTGAAGCACATCTTTCAGTCGATGTTTGGAAAAGAATTTGTCAACCCTTCAGCTATTGTCGTCAGCGCGCGCCTTTTCAAACATGTTTGAAGGGACTTAGGGATAAGATGGAGAGAAAAAGACGCTCGCTTCGGGCTTTTGTGTTGGGCTAATATTATTTGGATAAGAGTTTCTGAATATCTTTGAAATGTGACAGTCGGTTCCGGATCGTAAA
The DNA here is from genome assembly GCA_019973955.1 of Trichonephila inaurata madagascariensis. Lineage (NCBI taxonomy): Eukaryota > Metazoa > Arthropoda > Arachnida > Araneae > Nephilidae > Trichonephila > Trichonephila inaurata. Next base: position 249,320 of record BMAV01026405.1, on the reverse strand, counting down.
ATGTGAAAAGAAAGAAGTGAAGGAGTTAGAGATTATTTCGAAATTTTGTTATGGCTCGGAAAATTGACGAGATGGTGAAAGAATCGCACAAATGGACGAATGGAGTTTTAATCATTATTTTACTGATGATGTGTGAGAAAACTTACTTTCCACCATTAAATTGTGCTTTATTTAAATACTATACAGAGGTCCATACTAAGGTTAAATGCAACGGATATACAGGATTATTCATAATTCCTTCTAGTGTTTTGAAGCGCTATAGTAAAGAAATAAGACGAATACATCATTAAAAAACAAATGAAAGCATACAAAAACAATTCAAGCTTTTATTCACATACCTTTCAGGGGATCTACGCTGGAAACTTTGGTTACATGGTATATGTAGAGGTTACTTAATAAGTCAGTAACAGCCTCCTTACAAGGATAATCACTTTTGTCTAGTGGTTATGTTACTCGGCTACGGAACCGAGCGTCACGGGTTCTGTCCTTGGATTCATCTCCACATTGCTGACCTTAGCTGAATTAAGAAAAATGGCAATCTGTTTCTTTTTATCTTCTTATCTGTCGTGGCACCATCTACCCACAATAAGAGCAATCAAATTCGTTAGACTCACTTGTTGCAACAACCAAAGTCGTCAGATTCCCTTGGCGCAACACAACCGATTAACAACAACAACTAACACGCAACAAAAATTGTTTGCCTATCCACCGATGCACTGGTGGGGAAGTACTGTAGCGGTAACTTCATAAGTCAGCAACAGCCTCCGGAAAAGAGTGACCACTTTTGTCTAGTGGTTGGGTAATTCGCGGCTATACGGAAACAAGCCTCGCGGGTTCTCTGTCCATTGTATTAGACACCACAGTATACATCAGTTCGATAATTAATTTCCTACCACACTTCATCAACATGGTATTAACAACATACACTTAACGCTATAAATCCCACCATTCTAATTCTAAAGTGACGGACGAAAATCGATCCAGAACAGTTTTTAATCTCCAAAAATTCACACTATATGTGAGAATTTGTTACCTATTTAGATTAAATAAATTCGATTTAATAGAATAATACCTATAATAATTATTCCTAAAGATTAAAATAATTCCTAATATAGCAATCTTCAATGTGCAATTAAATATTGAAGTAGGGAAATCTCTCTTTCACATTTCATTTGTTGCTTTGATTTTGGTTACTGAGTCATCTGGAACTGTATTGTATAATTGTGGATAAAAATATTTTCTCTTTTGAATTTTTATATTTTTCCAGTAAGGAATGAATAGCTTTTTAACGCACCAAACTTCTTTTTAAGATATATGATAACTTTGGAAAGGATATTTAACATTAAAAAAATCTGTATTCGTAAAACAAAATTAGATAGGAGAACAGTATTTCTAAATATTGTTTATACTCGCTAGTAAGATAATGTGTTTCTTGGTATAATAGTTGAAATAAATTACTTGATAAAAGCGAATTAATTAAAAATTATTTCAGTTACATCTCATTGAACCTAGTTAGAATAGATTTTTTTAAAAAAAGAATGTTTTTAAATTGCAATTATTTGAGCTTCAAAATTAACATCTAAAAGATTTTGAAAATAACTTTTTTTTTCAATTAATTTGTTTTGAAATGAACTCAGTGCAAATAAATATATACAAATATTTGCCTATTACTCCTGAAAAACAGATTTAAATGCCATATAACAATGAAATTTATTTCGTTGTTTCTTAAAAGAGAACTTTTTTTAAATCGAAAAGATGTTTGAAATATTGTAACATATAAATTTCATTATCGAATCCATATTTTGATACATCTTCTAAACTAAAACTATTATATGAGCTTATGATCTTTTTATTTTTTGTCAAATGTGCTTATAATTATTAATGCTTTGTAATTATGGATGTAAATTTCTGCAACGTGCTTGTTTTCATTTAGTTGGGGTCTCAAGGGCTCAAAATATAAACACTTTTCAAATAAATATAATTCTTTTAAATTAAAATTAACTAATTGAAATCTTTTACACATTATTTATAAATAAATGAGGCCTCAAAAAAGTGTATAATGTTTAAAATATAATCATTTTAAAAATTATAAACATATGAAAATAAGAAACATTTATGTAAGAAATATTAATTTTTACCTTGCGCATGATATTTCTTAAAACATTAGCTCTAATTACTAGTAATAAATTTATTTATAAAGTTAAATGTATCCCTATAACACTGTAGCTATTTTTAAATAAATAGAATAATAAATTATATTTAAAAAATAAAAATATAGGTTTTTAATTGTTTTGAATTTCAATATTTTTCAAATATTTTGAAATAAAAAAGATATTTAATACAAAAATTAGGTAGGGTTTAAAGAGTATAATACATTTTATAATTCTAGAAAGGTTTATACATTAAATCTATTATTTTAGAAAATAGCATGCGCAACATAAAAATTACTTAATATTTATAAGAGAAATGTTTTTTACCTTCACATGCTTATAATTTTTAAGGTATTTGAACACGTTGAAATTATGAAATTTGGTCAAGACAGATATTTTTGTTTTCTATTTTATTGAATAGAGCTATCTTTTGGCTTTACAAAACATACTTTGTTTTGTTTCTACGCTATCTAGAGGTCAAGCTACAATCAATTTTATTAAGTTAGAAAAACCGGAAGTGAGTCTTTGATCTACCAGAAGTGGGCATTTAAATTGTTTGAAATCTATCATGGAGAGAGAGAGTCAATCAATCTATCAAAATACTACTAATGTATTTCTATAACTCTTTTTCAACCTGATATTTATGCTATATTCTAGAGAATGTATTAAAATATTTCTTATTGTATAAATATTTTTTGAGTTAGGGCTTGTTATTTAAATAATGGTCTCATAAAGAATGTGACTTTTCTTATAATGTTTACTCAATCATCTCTAAAATTTTCAAATTTTAATAAAACATTAAAATTTTAGTACTTTCTCTAGATAAATGCATCTAATTTGTTTTGTCAATACTTTTACTAATATAAGTTTATTTCTTTTTTTTGTCTAATCGCTTTGAACTCTTACAATAATATTGCTAAAATTTAATTTTGTGAAATTGAGGCAATTTATTTTAAATATTGTTGGTTAAATATTAGTATTTTTTGGTATTGAGTACTATAATGTTGAAATATGTTATTTTGTCCAAAAGTACTCCGAACGTGTTCGGATACCTTAAAATTATGATTACATTTGAACCATATTATATTTTTTAAACCTCATTTCTTTTTAAATGATGCGTAAAAGATTCGAATTACTTAAATTTATTTTCAAAGAGCTATATATATTTGATAATTGTTTATATTTTCAGCCTTCGAGACAAAATTAACACCCCTGAGACTTCTTAAGCTAGAGGAAAAAAAGTTTGTAGTAAAAATAGACTGAAAAATAAAACAAAAACATTCTGAATACGAAGGAAAAAGCTTAAGAGTTCGGTTTTTCATTTTTTAAGCACAGAAAATTTCAAAATATACTTCAAATTACACGGCTCTAATTTATTAAACAACTTTTAGTTAGTGTATCATCAAGTATGATGATTGAAAACTCATAGAAGGTTTGGGAGTAAAAACTGGTTTTTCTTAACGAAAAATACTTTGTATGGCTGTCTTGCAAAAAGCATATCCATGCAGAAAAATTCGTTTTACAGAGGTATAATTTTTAAAATAACCTCTGGTTTTAATATTGTCTTTCCGCATTGTAGATCTTCTTTTTCTACTTTTAAAAAAAGTTTTAATTTTATATATATCGAAATTTATCAGTCACATTGCAGAATGTTTTCTTTTCGAACATTATATGGCAGTAGGAACCCATACAGAAATCTTTTCAACTTTTAACTTACTTAAAAGAGATTCATTCCTTCTTCCGAATATATATATATTTCTGAGTTGAATTTTTTAAAAAAAATAACGATTTTTCAAAATAAATTAAATTGAAATTATTTATTTTATTATAGAAATATTTTACATGTGTATAATATAGCTCTCCAATGAAATAATATTTATTGGTATGTAATCGTCTGCTGTAATTTATTTCTGATTTTGGCGTGGCAACGCTGCACATTTACAAACAAAAACATTATTTGTGTTTGGAATTAATAAGAACATTTTATCTGCTTTAAATAACATACTTTGTCTAGTTTTGGTTTTGCATATACTCAGATTTCTTACAAACTATAGCTAATGCTATCAAGGATTTCTGGAAAAACAACCAAAAATACGCTGGGAATACGCTAAAAATAAAGGTAAATGGAATATTTTAAAACAACTTCTTCGCAGCACAAACCTGTCCTAAACGAATACACTTTAGTGAAGAGGACGCATTAAATCTCCGCTTCGAATTTCCGAGATCCGAAACTTTTATTTACGCAAGACGTGGGATATTGGGGCCGAAATCCCTCATTATGCGCGACGGTACAAAATGTTGACACAGGAATCGGTTTTCGCAAGAACTTCTCTAATGAGAGGCAATTAGTGGTTCGCCGGGAAATATAGTTTACCTTCCCTTTGCCGATGACTTTGGAGTAATGGATGGAGCCATCCATAATAAGAAGACGCAAACATCATGAAGCGTAGTATAAATAGAAGACCCACCATCTTCTCGGCGACTTGGCGGTGTTTATTTTGAAAACCGCTGCTTGAGGTATCTCTCCAGGGATTTACGTTGAATGTAAAATCACAGGGGTGGTTCCGATTTCGTGGTTTATGCTTTCTCTGAGATAGTTTCTGGACTTTTCAATTCGCAAGGTTGTAACATTTTGATTTAAAATGAGAGTGGTTAGCACCTGGATTTAAACAATGTCCATTTTTCTCGCGTTGCTGCTCTAATGTTTCCTATTTTAAAACAGGGTTCTAAAGCTTGAAGTCTTAAAATTACATCACACATGTGTTCGTGAATCAATTTACACTTTTTTAAAAGTAATTTTTCTTTTATTTTAATAAGTTTTGTCGCATTTGTTAATTTGTGGGATTGTTAAGATCTTAAATTTATTTGTGTCAAAAATACTTAAATAAGACTTAATACATATTTTCACAATTAGTGTTTTATAACGTTAAAAATATTTTTAGAATGTTCTAGATTTAAAATTTATTAAAATCTAGATTTATGTTAAATTTCTATTTAAAATCAATTTATTTTTAAGGTTTTTCAGATCTTTCCGTATAAATCGTATAATTTCTTTTGAAACAAATCTATACTCAAAATTATTAAACTCAAATATTTACTCTCTTTCCTTCATAAGATACTTTTTTAAAAAATAATGCTACTTATAATTTTATATACATTATAATACATCATTTTGAGAAAAGTTCTTAACAAATTTTAGAAAAAAATATTGTGATTACTACATTGATTTAATATTGAGTTGTTGTTTTAATCCATAGAAGTCATTTCAAGCTATTATATTAACAATGTAATAAGGACCCTGACGACTCGAGATATTTTATAATCTTATGGCAGAACAATTATATGTTGTAATTTTTTTCTAGTATACTTTCTAAAAGTCTATTCGATAAAGATTTTAAAATACTTATCTATTATTTAGTCCCTTTTTTCAATATTTCAGTAAATTTGACTAGTTGCTGTGCTGAGAAAATGTAATAACAAAAAAAATTACAGACGAAAGGAAGAAATTGTACTGTAGGGAATATTGCATAATAAGAATGAAAACAATCCAGAATATAAAACAAAATTTTCTATAAAAATCTAATATAATTAAAATAATACCTCAGATTCAGCATAGGAAAATGTAATTTCGTCCTTCCTCTCTCTAGCGTGTAGATAGGGTGATTTTAAATCTGTCCTGACTCTAAGTCCTCATTTTTGAGAATAGGATAGTAGGGTGCTAACTCACATGTCGTCCTCGTCGTTTGACCGAGGTTTTATATCCAGTAGCTTTGGAGTAGCTTCAAAGTTGATGGTGATAAACAATCAATCAATCGTAATTCCTATAGTTTGATTAAACAGAAAACAAAGTTTTAAAAGACGTACTGATTTAGAATATTTCCATACCGTTATACTTATTCTATTTCAATATCAGAATGAATTGCTTATTGAAAATAAATTAAGAACCATTCATTTCGATTTAAGAGTGTTATATACATCGATAAAACAATTCATACTGCTCTCTCTTACAGGAAGGGCACGTCTAAGGAAATTCATTTGGGAACGAAACTTTGTGTAATAGTAGTACTCCCTTAGGTGTTCAACCCTCAAGTGCATTAGCGCCGAATGGCTAGTCAAGTCGGAGAAAATAGCCTTCGAAATTCATACTTCACTTTTTAAAATTAATTAGCGTCAGAGATGCAGTGGCATAGGTGGTAGCGTACTTGGTTACCACGCGGTCGGCTAAGGTTTGAATCACACGATCAGGTTTTTTTGTTAATTTTTTCAATTCATTTATTTATTTTTACAATTAAATAAATTTATTTAAAAAACTTATTAAATATTTTGTATATTTATAAAATAATTAAATTAATCATATATACCATAAGAAGTATATTATTTTTGTTGTATTAATTATAAAATAACTTTTCATAAATAATTATAATAGTATATTTTATGTATTATTATAATATTATACATAATATTTTATTTATAATATATTGTATTTCATATCATAAAACTGTTTTTAACCATTTTTTAATAAAATATCATTTAATATTTATTATAATATATTTTTATAATAAATAATATTTATTGATAATTATATTTATAAAATGTAATATAAATATTTACATAGTTATAGTAATTATTTTATTTTTTAATATACAAAATAATTAACTAAAATATCATTTAATATTTAATTAACCCTTTTTAAACAAATTTATTTAATTGTAAAAACAATTAAATTAGTTGAAAAAAATGTTGATCGCGTGACTCGAACCCTATCCGCCCGCGTAGAAAGCAGGTAAGTTACATCTATGCCACTACGTCGCTGGAGGTAATTAAAACTTAATTATATAAAAGGTAAGCATGCATTTTGAAGGTTATTTTCTTCGAATTGATTGCCAATTCGGCGCTATTACATTGAGAGTTGAATACCCTAAAGGAGTACTGCTATAACACAGTCTCGTCCCAAAATGAATTTCTTTAGTCGTGCCTCCTCTTGTTAGATGAATAAAGTGTAGAATGGATGATCATTAGAAGTTTAATTCAGTAACTATATTATATCCGTCAGCTATTAATATCAAATATGGATACTAAATTAAGTATTTAAAGGAATGCACGAACGAAAACAGAGAAGCAAGTTTATTATAAAGGCCGTATATCCCTGAATATGATATCGAATTTGTTCACAAAACCAAAATACGCGGAGAATCTTCCTCCTTAAACAGACAATCATCGCTCCTTGAATAAGTTCATTCGGATCCCTACAATTTGCAGTAATAGCATCTCTTTCCCCAATGATGATCGTAAATCCAAATGGAATCGGTGTTTCCTCGTTGACCTCATAAAAGTACTCCGATTCCAACGTGAAAACTTCACAATAACTCTTACAACCAGACGCGCCTCTAATGTCTTTTACAAACTATGAGGGTGGGAGAAAAAAAAATTCGCTATTTTTGTCTGTTTAGGGGCAAGTTTGATGGGAGGGATCCTACTTCTCGATCTCTTTAAACGAATTTAAAATATTTCCATTATCGTTCGCGATATTTCGATTGCTGCGGGAGCCCCATCTCGTTTCCATTTCTGATGATGGATTTCCATTTTGTTCTCTGGGTTAATCGGTTGATTACAGGAAGTAAGAATAGGTTTTAATGTTTTTCTTTCTGAAGAGAGGTATCATTAAGTTCCCAAATCTGAATTCGAAATAAATATATTTTTCGTATTCTTATGCTATGTATCGAATATGAATAGATATAAAAATTACATAATGAACAATTTAATCTTATTTTGAAACCAAATACTTTTTTGTTTTCTTTAATTTCAAACATTTCTTTACGTATGAAAGTCTAGAGAAGGAGAGCTCAACCTTTTTTCTCATCAGGCCGCATACATATGGCAAATATTTCACGCTGGCCGCTATATGAGGATTAAGGGGTAAAACATTATAAGACTAAGGCAATATTGGATACTTAATGTGTGGAAAATTGATCGAAGTATTAAAACTCATTTTGGACTTTTAAAACTATATTAATCTCTAAGAAAAACATATAAAAAAGTTCTGTTTTATGCATGCATTTTTTACCGAGTTACAATGTAGTTTTGGTTCCCTTTCACCCATGTGTGTGTGGGGGAGAGCATTCTACTAGTTTACATTCTGTTATTCAAACAAAGGTGCTATGCCGTTTGATAATTTGATTTTTTTTCTTTTGACAGAGTCTCTCTTATTTTTATTTCAAATATTAATTTATCAAGTGCAGAATGGTAGCAAAGAGGAGTTTTGACTGAATTCCAGACCGAAATTATTATTATTATTTATTTGTAATTAAAACCCAGTTTTATACCCATTAAGTAGTCACTGCTCCAGTTCAGTTTATTACTTCGCTGTTGTTTGTTATTACTAACCGTTACAGTTATAAACAGAAGAAAATAAATCTTGCAATTCATACCCGTACGACATCAACAGCAAAATTAGTGGATATGATTGCTTGATTGAGGGAATTTCCCGCTACATTTTTAATAAATTGTTCTTAAATAAGTGAATTTTTTTGTGCAATGAGCTATGAGCAGGCCACTCAGAAAAACCTGGCGGACCGCAGGTTGAGTATCGCTGGTCTTGTGAGAGAAGGACCAATCCAGGTAACTTTCGTGTCTCTGAACTGTGATTAAAAATTAGACGTCTTCTAGCAATAAAACTCGAACTCTTCAAATGGTTAAATCTCAACAACGTATCGTGATAAAGGGTCAATGATAAATAATTCGTCAAAAATTTTTTGGGTAATTTAAGTTTCTATGTGCGTGTGTGTATGTGTTTAAAATTTCTGGACTTGATTTCAGTTATTTTGATATAAAAGTCATCCTTTTTTTCAGGTGGTTGCAATCGGGGAAAGGATGAGGAAGCATCTTATAATCTTAGTTACACATTTATTTAGTTACTTAAGAAATATTCACAACACAAACAGAGACGCATACATAATAGCAAAACAAAAAAAGTATTCCTTGTTTGTTCCCAAAATTTCAATTTTTTTTTTAGTTTTGGTCAACCGAATGTTGTTAGAATCGTAGGATTTACGAAAAAGGCTTCTCTTATTGGTCGGAATACGTGGATGAGATGCGAACCTTAATCCTGTTTTAAAAACGCTAATGTTTATATTGTTTGGAAGATAGAGTTAAGGCGATATCCGGTTGGGAGGGTAAATAAAAATTAATTATATGAAGTATTGGTGGACTCAAGACCATTACGAATAAAAATCCTGCGAGGGAAAATTAAAGTGAATTTTTACGTATATATATATTTGTTTATTTGGAATTTTAAGTTTTATATCTAAATCCCAAAAGACTAGTAAACTTCGCTAAATTATCGTTTAAAGAAGATAGTCTTTAAAAATAACACATTTTATTTTCTCACATACACATTTAATTTGCTTTTTATTGATGAAATATGTCAACGGCATGTTCATTAAGAAAGTGCTTCTCAAACTTACAATATTTACGACACAATTTTCAATCCTTATTTCCATCGCCACACTTCCCCTTCATAGAATAGTTATGCTTTGAATTCAATAATAATGTACTCTGACGCTAAAGCTAGAAAACAACTTTAATTATAAACCGTAGAAAGTATCAAGATAAGTATTAAATTTTTTACATAATTTTAAAAATGACAAGTCAATGGGGTTACTGGTACTTATTGAATTTTTTAAAAATTTAGTATTGTTGAATTAATTATGAAATACATTGTGCAGTTCTAATACATTTATATGTGTATTATATCAAGGTAAATGTGCATGTTTTATTTTTTATTATGTCCGAATGTATTTTGTTTTGTTTCATTTCAGTAAATTAGTAATATTTTAAAATAATGTTTTTTTCGACTCTTCGATATGCTCGCTCTCCCCATGTAGTGTTATCACGACCCCCTAGGGGGTGCACCCCACAGTTTGAGGAACGTTGTATTAAGAGCATTAATTTAAAGAACGATTAAGGAGGGTACCAGAAAATCAATATGTTTATATAATATACATTATACATTTTCTGATATACACACAAGCAAATTTGAATTCACCATTTGTGCAAAATTATTATGAAGATTATAATAGACAGAAGAAACATAAAACATATTTATTGACAATCAGTAGAAGTAAAAAAAAATTACTCTAACCATGTTGTCCATTTATTATGCATAGCAAGAGTATTATTTATGAAACATTTTGCAATACACTTCTTTAAAACTAAATGTGCGAATATAGACGACAAAAACTCTACATCTTTAAGTTAAATCAATGAAACTGTAAAACAATAAAAATCAATTCATCATAATCAATAAGAAACTGAATTTATTTTCTGTCACTTATGAACTTGGAAGATCTTTTATGTGTGTAATTCTCCTTTACCCTCATTTATGTACCAAAATTATTTAGATTCAGAGTTTCTCTACCAAAAAATGAAAACCTACATCTACTTCTTTATTTTTTCACCTTTTAATGAATTTTATAGCACCCAATCAGAATGCTTCTCTTTCATTCACACATCAATTCTGACCAATCTTATCGCAGAATCAGCTATCGTCCTGTGAACAAGAGAACTTGTTTGACTATTTCTATTAAGTAAATGCGCAGGGAAAATTTATGAAGACGGGTTGTCGCAAGAAATATAGTGTGGGGGTGGTCACTCATTACTTCTCTCTCCAAGAGAAAAAAAGGGTGACGATCTGGACGAACCTCCAATGGAGTCTATAAATCGTTTGGCGGAAAAACGTTACATTTGTCCTTCATTACAGATACAGAGCATGAGCGGTCGATATACTCATTACTCGCTCCCTAAATACTTCCACTTATTCTCAGGGGATAATGACCAACGGCTACTTCGGTCCGTTCCCTTAATAGTTGGCTTTAGGGCCGAGCTTCAGCCATTAAGGTGTGCTTGTTGACACTGATCCCATAAATCATGGAACTGTTTCGCGTGCGACGGGATTTTTTTCTCTCCCCCCAAAAGAACTTTTTTTTATTTGTGGACATTGCGATTAAATTTCCAATCAGAGTGTGTGTTGCGAAGTCATTTCGCCCTCCCCCTCACCTAGTCACGTCAAGATAAATGGAACTTTTTGTGATGTATAGTCATTTTAAACGGAAGATTCTATTATGGGAAGTATAGTATAGTGTCGTTATGAAGCCTTTAATTCAGGATTGGCAATAACGATGGGTTATTAAAGTAGAAAGAGTCTCTTTGGAAAAACCAGATAATTTCGGAAAAAATTTATATCTGTGTAATAATTTTGAGTTTGAACTTCTATATCAAGTTATATACCATGGAAATTATTAATAATGTTTTATTTCATTTCTAACAGAAAAACGATAAAATAATAAATTAATAATTTTTGTTCTAGAAATGAAAATACATTATTTTTCTATAAATGGTATCAGAAATTTTAGGGGAAAAAACTGATGATACTGTGAGTTAACTGCATTTGCTACTTGTGGGATTTCATTTATTGAGTTCATATTACAAATAAAAATGATTTAGGAAGAAACTTCATTGATCTATATTATATATATATATATATATATATATGATAATAATAAAATAGACATAAGTTTGGATTTAAACATTGATGGAATGAGAATTTACAGTTGGTTGTTTTCATGTTAGATAAAATTTAATATGAATGTAATTTTTGTTTACTAAGCAACTACTTTAAATCAAATATTTCTTTTTTCAAAATTGGTCCCGTATGAAAGTCAAAACTCAGGGCAAAATTTATACAATATTTGTGGTGTTATGTAACATTCCATTTATCTCTCATACACAAATAAAATGTCAAGTTGCATGCATTTGTGATTGATATCTATCAAACTGTTTAATGCAGTTAAAGCAAAGGTCGCCAAATTGGTGGTCCGCGAGAAAATTTCGCTGGTCCCCAGAAAAATGTGTGGAATATACTTACTCATCACCTTAAGTTATGTTTTAAGATGCATTGAAACATAATCAGTTCATAACTATATTTAACACTTAAAAATCCTATTAGTGGTCCGCGGGATTTAAATTATGAATTTACTGTTCGTGAGGTCAAAAAGTTTGGCGACCGCTGTTTTAAAGTTGTGTTTCAGGGACATATGTTAATTCTGAATGTTCTTGTTCAGTTAATCTTTCAACCAATGCATGCGCGATATTGATTTATATCCTTAATTACAACTAAGACAGCATGATAGAGGAACCGTCATTCTAATAAGCTCGTGGATAGCTTATTACAGTTGAAAACTATAAAACCCGTCTTGTATGAGCTCCGTAACGGGGCTTTAGATATTCAAACAATATGTTGAGCCTTTTATCGAAGTATTAATTAACATTAAAAAAATCAAGTTTAAGAAAAAAGAAAAAAATTCGGAAATTGTTAAGATTAAAATTTTTGTTATTTGAAGTATTAAAGCATATTAGTACACCAATACGGCTAAGATATATTTTTAGTTAATGAAATGCTTTTTAAAATATATGCTAGATAGCGTTTTACATCCATCTGTATATTTAATGGATGTGTATGTGATGGCTGATATATAGTTAAATGTTAGAATAGAAACATACAAATTTTATAACAATGTTACCTTTCCGAATATACCATTCACATATCTCAAATAATGTTGTTGTTGCTAATCTTCCGGGGTGTGACGAAGTCAGATAAGATCCATTAAATCGTTGACTTTCAAAAGTCCAGCACAAGAAGGGGATCAGTGTAGATATCTTTGATTTTGAGTTCATGCAACGCATTATGTTTTCGGGGGAAGTCTGATGATCTTGACACTTTGCACAGATTGAGAAGACCTTTTTGTTTACTGAGAATGAGAGGCACTTGATGCAACCACTAGCAAACTAGAAAGTGTAGTCTGGAAGCATCTGTCACGCTTGAGGGCTATGACCAGACCGGGTCTATTACCAGCATACCAATGGTGAGTGGAAGACACCTCCAATCCACCAAATTTTGAGATTTTTTAACGAGAATAATTCCAGATAGGTAAGGGTGGATGAGTAGGGAATTGGAGTATTATATGCACTTGTTGACTCTCTCAAAAATTTCTTATGAAAAATCTAAAAGTACAAATCTAAGAGCTAAAGTAATAAAATAAATTAATCATTAATTTCTAATTGCTTTGTATAATGTATAATCCATGTATTACATCCAAAACAACTACCAACGAATGAAACACCGATTCCACATTTAAAATGAATTCTATCCTATTTTAAGGAATTACGTTAAACTGATTTTGCAGCTGTAAATGTATTTTTCAAAATTCTTTGATTAATACATTTTAAAATTGTTTTAAGGACATTATGACAAAAAAATTATTTAAATAAATATTTTGGCAAAAAATTAACTTAGAATAATTTTTCCAAATTTAAATTTGTAAAAATGTTTATTGTATAAAATTTTGGCAGTATATAGTCAGATCTTCTGTACAGAGGCTCAACTACGATTTTTGAAAAAATTCGAACTATTTTTCAGAGTTACAACCATTTTGAAATAATTATTGGTGTATTTTCTTAAAATTTCCTCTGCTTTCGTAAAACATGGATAAACCGACTTTCCCAGTTATATTTCAAAAATTCTAGTTGAGCCTCTGTACGAGGTCTGAGTATTTTAAAAGGAAAATATTAATACAATAGAAGTATTTTTAACAAACGAAGGAAAATTTGGAAAAAATCAAAATTAATTTTTGCAAAATATTTATTTAATTTTTGTCAACTGTCCTAAACAATTTTAACATTATTCAATCTAAAAATGACACTATAAATGATTAAATATTATCCATTACACGCCTTTTGCAAAATCAAAGTTCTAAAATTTTAAAATCATCCCTTTCGTTAAAAAATGAGAAGAAAAAATTAAATATGAAAACCTATTAAAAATGTTATTAATTATATTTCATAAAACAAGTAACATAAAAAAAAAATTTAGTCAATTTTATTGAAAAATGAACAGAAGTATTTTAAAAGTTAAAATTAATTTTAAATATTAATTATTTATAAAATATAAATAAATAGGAGGAAAGAACTAATGTAGGAAATTGAAAAGAGCATTGATTTGTCGATGAAAAAGGTTTAAACGAGCAACTTTATCTTTATTTTAACAATTACATTGTTCAGAATAAAGAATAAAACAAAGTTGAAAGAACCATAATTAATTTAATTAAATTTTAAATTAATTAATTAATGTTTTGAAAAACCGTAAACATGAAGTGTTATAATATGTTCTTAAAAAATTATTTGAATTGATTGGATGAATTTTTGTATTTTTAATAACGATTGAAATTTAAAATATAATAAATAAATATTTTATATTAAAGTAATAAAGTAATTAGAAAACAGCAAATTTATAAATTTATGTTCCCTTTGCCCCAAAAATTTCAAATATTTTGAGGATGTTTTGACCTCTTTTTTTAGTCCATTTCTTTTAAAAATTTAAAAAAAAACGTAACCAAATTTAAAAATTTATCAAACTACATTTCAGACCATCATCCATTCTACAAATTTTACAAAGTTCTGCTTCCTGCTTAAAAGGATTTCGTTCATTTTAACAAAAAAAAAAAACCAACCCTACTTTTTCTGCCTTCCCATTTTAAATTTCAAAAAAACGCGCTACCCCTTTTTTTAAAATTTATTTCCCAAACCTCCACCCTCCCGTTAATTTAAAAAGTTCGGATCGGGAAAAAAGGGGATGAGCCCTTTTTCTTTCCTTCTTTTGGCCCCTGGAAGGGGGGTTTTCCATTAAAGGGTATGGAGGGGTGAGGTGGGAAAAAATTTTAAGATTGGCGAAAACGTTTGCGACCCCTTTTCTTTATTTTTTTATTTTTTAAATCCCTCCCAAAAGGGGGGTTTTAAATTAAAATTTTCCCAAATCTGGTTCAAAAGCTGAAAATATTTCCTTTTTTTCCCCTTTCCTCTCTTTTCGGTTCTAACTGCGAACGTGGTTGGGTTTTCCGATACCGGTAAAATGGAAGGGGGGTGGAATGGATGGAGAAAAAAATTGTGGAATAGTCGTAATAAAAAACCGGGTTCCTTGCGAAGTCCCCGGTGATTTCTGAGGTATAGTTACCGGTTGTATTACCTTTGTGAATGGTTCGTTACTAAATGGATTTTGTGGATGGAATCTCTTAAAGTGCGATGATAGCTTTCCTGCGGGTTACGCCGGTGCTTTTTCCGATATTAAAAGCGTTAATACCGAAGTTAATTTCGCGATTACCTTGATTATTTTCCGATATTCTGAGAGGAAATGCATTCTATTATTTATGTACGCTCTTAAGTTAGGATGTAAAGATACAGTGTGTTAGATGTGAAGTAACTCTCATTCGAAATGTTTATTTCACACATAGTAGAATTTAAATGTACAGGTGTCCCTCATATAGCACAGTTAATTTGTACCATTCAATATCGGAACCATGTTATACGAGACTTATTTTTATTTATTTATTTATTAAATTAACTATGCTTGCTCATAATGTAAATCAGGGCAATATGTACGATGTTGTTTGATAACTGGGATTTTGAAATAATATAAATCAAAAGTAACGCATACCGTATTATATCAAAATCAGGTCTGAAGATGTAAAATTTTATGATAGATGAAATTTGTTCCAATAAGAAAAAAAATGGAAAAATAAATTAACTTCAAGTTTTTAATCAAAAACAAAAATATGAAATACAAAGTACGAAAATACAACAAAAAAAGTATCACAAAATTAATTTTCATTAACAGTTTTATCAGAAATTACAGCTTATATATTTTTTCCCTCAAAGTTGGTTGAAATTCCTCCTATAGTTTTTTTCCCATCATTAGGGAAAAATATCTGACGCAGTTGCAATTACCGCCTGTTCGAGATCTTGCAATTCTTTCAGAATATCTATATAAGGGGATAAAGATCTTGGCAATTCTATTTTAAATTTTCCGCTACTGAAGTTATAAATTTGGGAATTCTCCTTATTAAACGCAAATGATAAATAATAATAATAATAATAATAAAACACCAGTGGGGAATTTATCCTGAAAATGATATTCAATTTTTAAAAAATGTGTTTTATCAAAAACATGTAATCAGTTCAAGTTTTGTGCCGTGTTATATCAAATACATGTTCCAATAATCGCAAATTTTGTATTGTGTAATATCCAAATCGTGTTTTACAATTACCGTGTTGTTCGAGGGATGCTTGTATACTGATAATACTGCAAGTATATATATATAAATATAATAACTTGAATATTTTCTTCAAATTCTAATCATATATATTTTTCTCTAAATTATATTTCCGAATTCCCTAATTCAAAATGCATCTGATTTCATGTCGCATTAAAGGATTAAATCCTGTAATTTGACATATTTACCTGTAATTCCTTGTTAAAAAGATTAGACCTTGAATTTTCGACTGATTTATTTGTGGTTATTAGTGAAATAATATCTTTATAGCTTATGAGCCTTACTGAGTGGTTGAAACTTTTAGCTAAAACATTTATGCAGTTTCTAAAAATAACTCTCTCTCTCTTATACTTCATTTCCCTGGAACACGTGAAAGACGTATTTAGTATATATTTAAACTTACTTAAAGGATTGTTATGTCTTCTTTTCATTTCAAATGTCAGATTTTGATCTTCATTTTGTCTTAATTTTAATTAGTTAACCCTCCTGCTGTATAGTTATTTTATTAAAGTAGGCTCAAAAATTGCTTATTGTTTTATTACGTATTTCAAATCTACATATTAAATCTACATTTTAGAGATAAAATATGCAAAAAAAAATAAAATAAAAAAACCCGTAAAAGAGTTTTTATTTTAAAATATAGAGACAGATCTAAAAATATGAACATAAAAATATGAATGAAAATATTAGGTTGTGTGAAGAAAAAGAAATCCATTATTTTTTCAGTAGATGGCTGTAATGTCAATATCTCGTGAAGTATGGATCAAACAATTTCAAATTTAGGCTCGTTATCAAAATGACATTTTGCGCAAAAAGAATTATTTTGCTTTTATTTGTTTGGTCCATTCAGTTGTGAGTTACAGGGTGTTAAAAATGGAAGTAAAAAAAAAGAGAAAATTCGGCTCTGTGTTTACAGTTTTTCTTTGATAAAAGCGAAAATGTAAGCAGGTGGCTGAAATTGCAAATGGTGTTTATGATCCCGATACTGTAACAGCTAATTACTTGAAATTTTGGTTTCGTCGATTCCGTTCAGACTTTTTTTGATGTTAAAGATGCAGCTCGCACAGGCAGGCCCATCGTCGAAAATGTCGATAAAATCACAGAAATAATCGAAGTTGATTGGCATGTTAGTAGTCGTAGCATCACCCAAGAGCTAAGGATTGACCATAAAACAGTTTTAAGACATTTGCGCAAAGTTGGATTCAAAAAGAAGCTCCATATTTGGGTGTCACACCAATTAACACCAAAAAACATGATGGATCCAATTTTCATCAGCGAAACCTTGGCCGAACGGAATGAAATCAACCTATTTTTTAAACTGATGGTGATTGGGGATGAGAAATGGGCCACATACTATAGTATTGTGTGAAAACGATCGTGGTAAAAGTGCGGTGAAGCAGCTTAAACGGTGGCCAAACCAGGACTAACGGCCATGAAGTTTCTACTGTGTATTTGGTGGGACTGGAAAGGAATAATTTATTAGGAGTTGCTTAGGCATGGCCAAACACTAAATTCAGATATCTACTGTCAACAACTGGACCTTTTGAAGTTAGTGATTGACCAGAAATGGCCAGAATTGGCCAACAGAAGAGGTGTTGTGTTCCATCAGGACAACGCCAGGTCACACACTTCTGTAGTGACTCACCAGAACCTCTGGGAGCTTGGTTAGGAAGTTTTAATGAATCCACCATATAGTCCAAACCTGGCACCAGTGATTAACACCTTTTCCTCTCATTGCAAAACTTTCTGAGTGAAAAGAAATCGGGATTAAGAGAAGATTGTGAAAATCGATTACTAGAGATTTTCCCTAATAAGGGCCAATACCTCTATGAGAGAGGCATTATGAAGCTACCTTTAAAATGGCAATAAAGTATACAACAAAACGGTGCATATTTGACCCAAATCGGACAACCGGAAGCATGTTAAATAAAGTCTTGATTTTCATCCAAAAATAATGGATTTCCTTTACCCAATCTAATATTAACAGGAACAGTACGGGCTATATGGCTAAAAAGTTGGAAAAAATGCATACCCGCGGAAATCGTGGATTGCGCAAATTTTGCTACAAGTATGTTGCCCGTGGAAGTCGCGGGATGATTCCAAATTTGGTTCTGTATCAAAGTTTTAGAGTAAAAACTGTCAAAGTTTTAAATATAGTTAAATCATATAAAAAAAACAAACAAAAAAAAACAGTGTATATTTCATTGACTGAACCTATTTTAGTTTAGATTTTTAGAATGTATATTTCATGTAATATTGAGATAATTTTAAGCTCAGTAATGTACTGTATATTGGGAAATCCATTCAAAACTGTATAAGAAATCTGTAAAGCATTTCGAAAAAAAAATCCTTCTACAATGTTAGAATGGACTTAATATTTAAATATTAAATTAATATTTAAATAATTCATATTGAATTTAAATAAATCCGTAAAATTTCATCAAAACTGTTTCATACATTTACCATAAGTAATAAGAAGAAAAAAATGCTTGCAAAAGTACGTGCTAATAGCATCTGATCTCAATGCATTTTTAAGCAGATGGGACTGATGCGCAACCCCCTAAAAAGTCAGTGATCTCTGTCCAGAAGGTTTGTCACAGGTGATCACTGCGTTCATTAATCTAAAATTTATGTTGTATTTGCTTCCGCTCTCTCATTGGACGAGCAGTAGGTGGTCGACGGTGATTAATACCTGTGTTTCATATTTAAAAGCTCTGTTATTCCCTGTATTAAAAACATCCACCTAGGTGGTCATTTATATTCCTACCTGAAGCATGAGTGTGCCTTTCCCTCCTTAGGCCTCCAGGTAATCGCGTCACGCAGACCTCTCCAAATGGACTGCCCTCCCTCCCGAAGCCCCTTTGTTCACGTGACACTCTCAGGAGTTGGACCGCATTATCTTTATTTCCCGGACCTGACAAGTTAGAGTCCGATGCACGCAAACGGTCCCCTCCCCTAGTGTGTTGGGCAGTTGGGCCAGACACTGAGTAGTAGCCGTTGTCCACCCGCTGAGAGGTTTTGGACTTTGCAAACCCTACAAAAATGATTGAATGAAAACAAGCTGCTGAATAGTTTAATGTTCTTGGTTTGATCGATTTGTTTGGTTGGTTTTTTGAAATGATAAATAGAAAGTGGTTGTTTGCGTGAATGTTAACCTGCTGTTTTAATAAACTGGATAATAAATGTTTATTTAAAGGCATCATTATATGTTCTGGGAAAGGATCAATCTGATATGTAAACACAATAGTTGATTCTTTTTTATTATTATCTCAAAAATCAAAATATTTCATCGCATGTTTATTAATCTGATAATCTGGTTGATAAATCAATACAGTTTTAGAAAGGAAATAGGGGACAGCAACAATCAAGTTTAAAACATGTACACACACTTTTTTTTATCTTTACAAGCTATAAAATAATTCAATTAGACTATTTTTCAGACTTCTAGTGTTTACTTTACGTTAAGAGATCTAGTATTTCTTAGTACTTTTTGGTTTCATGATCGCGTGTGTTTTCTAAAAATTAAATTTAATTGCATATACTCGTAAAAAGAATAATATGAGTTTTTTTTTTATATATATTTTGTAATGATTTATTTATAAAATTTACTCAGGCAGAAATGTATTGGATTGATTTTATTTTTAAAAAATAGTATTATACGATATTTTTCTCTTCTTTGTTAACTAAGGTACGTAAATAATTTATAACAGAGGCTCTACGGAAAAGTTACTTAAAAATTTAAATCAGAATAACCAAAAATTAAAAACATATGATGAATAATAAGGAATAATTAATAATAAATAAATGAAAATTTTATTATGTATAACATTATTATGTATAAACATCATTTTTGCTGATTTCATGAATTCAACAGAAAAGTACAAAGTCTTAGCATAATGAATCCCGAATCTTCTTAATTTTTCATAGGTAAGCGTAAGCAGAAGAGAAAAACTCGATATTTTAGAAACATAAAGCCGTATTATTCTTAAATTTGTGTCGTCATTCATATAAGTTGCAATACTCATTAATTCTCTCTTGTTTTCTTTATACAGGGGGATTCTAAAATCTTTAAAGGGTGGTAGAAATACCTAAAACAAATATTTTTTGTACATGAATATATGACTGGAAGTGTCACGTTGAGACATAAACAGAAAAATAACACACACATTAACTGAGACATAAAACGTTAATTATCAACAACGAGTGATTCCATACAGAAAATGTTAAGAGTTTTAGAAATTGTATCTACGAATACTCTAACAGAGAAAACTCTCCAAACGGTTGGTTGACTGGCATGTGGACGACATGCTGCAGCAGTTTTGGGCTGTACTATCGGGCCTTTCGTCCACACATGGTCCAAGTTGGCTTTCCAGGTGTGTTTGTCGTTCATTCCTCGATTTATCCCTTCCATTAGTACTGGCGATAAATTAACCATTACTTAGTTAACAAATATTTAAATCAATTGATTGACTATGCTTTAACCCTTTATCTACGGCATTATGATTTACTGCAGTTTTTTCATGCAATATATTTTTTTTTGAATCCCTACATTGAAAATTAAGAGATATACATAAAAAAGTACTCAACTTTGGAAATTTAATCCATTAGAGCTAATTTATTAATTAAAGATATTCGACTGTAAAATTAATTATATACATTTTTCACTTAAAGTATATGTTTTCAAATCGTTTCTTAAAAGGTCTTCACATTAACATACAATAAAAATAAGACACTTAAATTTTGACATTAACTTTTTCGGAATTAAAATGACAATCTTCGCAACCCGCTGAAAGCGCTTTTCTCTGCTATAAAACTATTCGCCTTCACCGCTAAAATGCTCATCATAGAACCCGAGCTGCCATATATCTTGGAAGAGTGGATTTAAAAGAATATTCCTGCAAAGTATCGTCAGAGTATTCGTAAAAATGGTTATTCTATGCGATTTTAAATTGAGTGGTACTTATAAGTACCGTCGGTAGATAAAGAGTTGAAGTTGAGCTCAGGTGATACACTATGGTTAATTGTGAGATACGGTCAAGTAGTGGAGACGATAGCCGAGTTGAAATTTCATTCTCCAGACGTGAGGATTACGTGCTTTAAAAAATAATAATCTTTATTTCCTTTATACTGTGGATCTTTGGTAACACCAGGATTCAAACTCACGACTCAACAGAGACGCCGTTTGCCGTGGATTAGTGACTCAAAATACTCTTCTGTCACAGTCTACGTGTATTCAATCATTCATTCAATGAATATACGAATGTTTAAAACTATTACAATTTTCTAAGCTTAAAAATCTATACTATTAAAATTCGTAGGTAAACAAACCTATCTATGTATCTGTCCGTATTCTCACGAACCGTCCCACGCAGAAACTCGCCAAAGGTACCAAAAGACGGGGAATAAAATTTTTTTAAAAAAATTAAAGCTATTTTTTATTATTTATTACAAAATTATTCATTTAATAATAAATTCGTATATTGTTTTCTTGAGAACAAAACTAGATTAGCTATGAAAATTTTTAATCGAACATAGAAATTTGAAATAAAAGATATTACCTCGGGAGAAAAAGGGAGTTTTTATACTTGAAAAAGCCCGTACAACGCTGGGCTGAACGGAGGGCAAAGAAACCTGTCTGACTTAGAGAAAAAGTGGAATAAATTTTGGAAAAATATGTTTAAATGACATAAATATAGAAATTATCTTTTCATACGCACACAGAAGTGCTGGCGTACAGAGAAAAAGGGAAAATTTCCATGGGGATAAAGTTTTTCCCTACGAAAAAAGATCGTATAACACCGAGGTAAGAAGGGAGAAAACAGACCCCTCCGATGGAACAAAGACGTGGAAAAAACTTCGAAAATGAGATATTAAGGGCATTGATATGTAAATCACACACACACCAGGAAGTCCTAACACTGATAGGGAAGGGATGTACAAGGAATAAAGCTATACACTTGAGAAAGCCTGTGAAACGCCGGGCCATGCAGCTAGTATGTTATTTTAAGCAATATATCATATAATGTTACATTGTTTCAATGTTTCATTGATTATTTCAATTAAAAGCATGACAATAAAGAGTATTAATAGTGTTAGATTGATATAACGTATGGTAAACATAAAGATGTGCGACAAATTAAGAAATCTACTTTATCCATAGGGATTTGCTCAATTTCCTCTTATATATTTTTTAACACTCTTCCCTTTCATCAACAATTATCTTTAAGCTAATTGTTTCCAAAGACCTCTCCCTTAAAACCAGGAGGGGACTTCTACCTTTTTCTTTCTTCCCCTTTCTCGAAGAGCACGTGATGAAAAAGAATCCAGGGAGTGAGTGGAAATCCAATCCCGGCAAGAGGTCTTGCCATTTCGAAATTGAAATCCCACTCCCTTTGCCGGTAGAGTGGAAATGCGGCCTCCTTAAGCAAACTCCCGTCTGGAAAACCGGAAAAAGAAGGGGATCCCGAAAAGGAGGAGGGATCGAATGTTTTCCAGTGTTCTGTCATCGATTCTCCGCTCTGGCGCGATCCATGCAAATGGGATCTCGGGCAGGATTTGCATCCAAGATACTCTTCTTGGGAGGCACTGTTCGGGATTCTTTCAACTTTGCGCTTCTTTGTGATGCCGTTAATGGGTATATTATTTTTAAAGTTATTCTTTCCGGATTATTTTTGTATAAGTGACAGGAAATGGTTCAGAGCTAAAAAATGGTTTGCCCAGTTCTTAAACATTTATATGGTTTAGCTGGAGCTTTGGACATGTAGCTTAGCTAATAAAAAGAATGTACTTATTCTTGCTTTTGCAATTTATTTCCATTTTAAACTTAATCGAATTTCAGTATAACAACACATAAATCAAATATATTTTGTTAGAATTACTATTACCCAAGAAACAATGATCACAGTCTTTTCATCCAAATTTATTCGATATTCGAAAAGAATTGAAGAGGGAAAAAAAAATTTTTTCCTTGAAATGGAAAGTTATAGCGAAATAAGATTTAAAAAATGAATATGCTTATATTATAGGTAATTATGTGACATCATTTCAAATTGATGTGAAATATAATGAAATTCATCCGCTATTATTTACGCTGTGAGTCTCAAGAACCGTTAAATAAAAGTCTGACAAACTTTAAGTCTCCGCGGTAGCATAATAGTCAAGGTATCGGATCGTGGATGGCATGTCATGAGTTTTAGTCCAATACCACTAAAGACCCGGCAATGCACGTTAAATCTGTCGAGAGCTCAAACTTCCTCCCGTTAGTGTGGTGTGGTATTAGGAGAGGAGGGTGCCATCTCAGGTGTCGTCCTCGTCACTTGACCATACTTCAGAACTATGAGGTCCATTGCCAAAAGCCCTCGTGTAGCTGAACAATGCGAGGTTAATATTCATTCACTCATTCATTCACTGAAAAACTTTAAAACGTTACATTTTTTAACATTCTAGCAAACAGTTAAATTCCCAACCTAAACATGTTAAAGCTACACGGTACCCTTTTCAAAAAATTTGGAGATTGTTACAGTAAAAATAATTGATGTTTTATACTTAGATTATACTATTAAGCTGATTCTATAAGTAAAAACCCAATTTGAACAGCCATTATTTTACAATTTTAAAAAATTTGGAATTTTTGAAGTTTTTTCAAACTTTTATAAAATACTCAATTTTTAAAATTTTTTAGTCATCTTAAGTTATTTATGTTTCTAATGTTATTGCAAACAAAAGCTAGTATGGATTTGAAAATCTATTCCCTTGTTGATTTTTAGTAATTATTTTTCTAGAAAAACCTGGAAAAAACACGAAAATTTTTAAAATATCAACTTTAGCATTTATTAGAAAAATAACTAGAGATCTCAGCCATAAATCCATTCTGACTTTTATAGAACAT
The DNA here is from genome assembly GCA_019973955.1 of Trichonephila inaurata madagascariensis. Classification (NCBI taxonomy): domain Eukaryota; kingdom Metazoa; phylum Arthropoda; class Arachnida; order Araneae; family Nephilidae; genus Trichonephila; species Trichonephila inaurata. The sequence goes on along the minus strand of BMAV01026405.1, from coordinate 225,123 downwards.
ACATTTGGGAGTATATACAAAAAAAAAATTCAAGGCTCTATCTTGAACAGGAAAAAAGCCTTAGGGATTAGAAAACACTTGTACCTTCAAAATTGAAAGTCTGAGAAAAACGAATTTAAAGTTTGTAAAGTCATAAAACAAAAACTTATAATGCGCGTAAAGCTCTAATTTTTAATATGTTATTTTCCAATGTATGTTCTGAATTAACACACTATTTTAATTAAATATGACTAAAAATAATATTTCTAATTCAAAAAATATTTTTGCATAATATTGATAGTATCTGTTACGATAATAGTTTATTCAGCTTTATCTTAACCTAAAATTTTCACAAAAGTTTTGAAACACAAAATATTTATGTACAAAATAATAATGTTACTAACTTAAGCTAAAAATAGTCAGGTTTGCTCATAAAATTTAATTTTTTTCAGTTTTAAATTGGAGCAGCTTAGAAAGTTTTAGCTCTTGTCGTACGACTTTAAAATACTAAACTATAGTACTACAATATGTTTAGTATAATGTAGTTTGGTACATCAAGGAAATATTCAGTTATATCTGCAACATTTGAATGCAGAATATTTGTATTCGGAAGTATAAATACAGAATCACATTAGAGGACTGATTTTTAGATACATCATTTTCAGTAGAATTCCATCTCTTCGAAATATTGTTTCTCACAGCAACCTGAGAACGCATTAGTCATGGCATTTTCTCTACAGGGAAAAATTAATGATAAACCTCTAAGTTATATAAACTATTTTAAAGCAAAAACTGGCCTCGAAATTAATCTTAATTAATTTATTATGAGAACTCAAAAACTCCAAATATAATCAAGCAGAAATTATTTTAGCAATGAAAAATGGAATTAATAACCATTTCAAACTAAAAGCTCAAAAATATTTTTAATTAATTCAATTTAAGAGTGGAAAAATGCTTTAAAATGAAACCGAAACCAAAACCATAGCTCATAAAACTTCAAATATCTTAAAAACTGATTTTCTATCAGATCTGAAATTTCGCGGCAAGCTTCTCGATAATACGGGCCACTAAAAAATGCAAAAAAAAAAAAAATAAATAAATAAATATTTTGGTAAAAATGAAATTTTTAGGGTACTGTGTAGCCTTAATGTAACATTCAGTCGTGCACAAACGCAGTCGCAATAGTAATCTCTCTAATAAGTAGATCATATGCACTTATATATTAAGGGAAGAACTAATGCCATATGAGAAAAAACTTTATAATAATCTTATGCAAAGCCCTATTTGTGCCCCTGAAGATCCACCCTGTACAGGAAATGATGTAAATTAAATTTGTCGTTGCTCAAAGTCCCCGTTAGAACGGTGTTGTAGATTGGAGAGTGTGTGCCATATCAGGTGTCCTCATCGCTTGACCGTGGTTAAAAATTATGAGGTCCGTTACCAATGGCTCTTGGATTGCTTTTTCGTGCATCTTTAATAAACAATAACTTACATGTGAGGGTATAGAAATCAGATGAGTGACGTACCAGTTCAGAATCCACCATCATTTCGTCCGGATTCAGAATTGCAATACTGTTTGCCAATTCTCTACGAGTTTTATATATACGTACTTTTAGATATTCATTACTTAATGGTAACCGTGAGCTATTGCATACTGTTGGCCTGAGTTTTCTAATTATATTGAATACATACTTGTAATATCTCTTTGCAATAAAACACAGAATGTAATTAATCTTTTTGATTTTTTTCATGTAAAGCCTCGTAAGAATAAAGTTTTAACTATCCTGTTTTGAGCAAGAAATACTAAAAAAAATTTTTTTGCAAGGCAATTCCTACTTAGGTCAACTAAGATTTTTTTATTATTTCAGTTACTTTTTATCAAATTATTACAATTAATATAAATATGTATATACATATAAACATAATCATAATATTAAGTGGCAATTAATTTTTATTAATTATCATTAAAGTATCGTATTTTCATGAGAAACAATCGTGTATATAAAATTCCAGTTCAACACTGAATGCTTTAAAACGAGATAGGAAAAAAAAATCTTTTAAAGTTTTGACCCAAGTCGCTAAAAATGAAGTTAACGTGATTGTATCTATAATTCTGAACATAATTAATTATCTTCTGTCAATTAATTTTAATTGATTAATTATCGTATTGTGATCCAAAACAATCGTGTATAAAAAATTTCAGCTTAAATGATTGCTTTAAAATGTGAGAAAAATACCTTTTGTAGTTTTGACGCAAGTCGCCAAAAGGATCACTAAGTCGCCAAAAATGATGCCAACGTGACTGTATTTGTAATGCTTTGAATAATTAGTTTCAATCAATTAATTTTTATCAATTATAATAACATTACCGTATTGTCATCCAAAGTAATCGTATATATAAAATTTCAGTTCAATTGTAAATTCTTTAAAATGTATTTTATTGACGATGGAAAATTTGAACAAGATATTGACTGAGAGTGAACTAGAGTAGGAATTGAAAAAGAATGATGAATAGGTTAATTTATCTTACATTTATATGAACACGAGAGAGTACATATATATATATTTATTTTATGTCCAATATATAGTATTGAGTAAAGCTTTCTATTTTTAGTATAGCTCTCAACTGAAAACAAAAGAGTTTCATGAAAATTTCTGAATTTCTACTATGACTAAACTAAGTGCGATGACACGCTGACAAATCTCATTTGTGAGCGACATTCGCTACAACCTGTTCTTAATCAAAGGGACATTCGGGCAGTGCGTTCACCTAACTTGTCGTGGCCCTTACATCACGAGACAGCGGAGTGTTCCAGAATGGCTTTGGTCTTCATTTCCCAGGGGATACGTAGAGGGGGGTAGTTTGCTACAAGTGATCGAAGGGGGCACGCATCGATTCCCCGTAATTAGAAAGCAAGGTCCCCGCCGTTAATTGTTTCCATCCCACCAGGTGGCGTCCGTTCGATGAGGGAACGTCATTAAGGGACCCTATCGTAAACACTTGGTCGCATTAGATAGGGTCCTCCATAAACAAAAACAATTGGAGATCAGTTGGCCCATTACAAAAGAAACTGGGATTTCGTGACCGTGAAATATATCTGGAATCCAAGACCATCAAATGCGTCTATCTTGGGACAAAAATCGTGTCAATCCCGCAGTTTAAAATTTTGGATTTATAAGAAAAATATAAAACAAAATTCGAAAGAATATCAAAACACAGTTTTTCATTTCGAACATTTTTTTTTTTGACTCACAAAAAGAAAAAGAGAAAAAAAGATCGTTCAGTTAATTTTTGCGAATTCTTCTTTTTGAGTAGTCATATTGTACATGTATACACATGTCAACACATGTATACATAAGTCTTGCGAAATTCATTAAATTTCTACAACTAAATTTGTTTCACAAAGCAAAAGACAGTTAAAATAATCAAGAAAATGTTTTACTTGTTAAAAAGTTTGAATGCAGAGTTACCATTCAACACACATGAGTTAGAAAAGCTTATTGTTTATCTTATCAAAGCTTTCTAGTTTAAAAAAGAAATTATTGCACTTGCTTTAATATATAACGTGACTTTGTCATTAAGAGTCGTATCGGAGGCAATATATGTGATTTGAATACATAAAAGCGATTATGTTTCACTTAAAATATCCTACAATGAGAAAAACAAATTAAGAATTCAGTAGCATAACAGTTCCACAGTTACAATGTATTTGTAATTTGATTAATTATGGTTATAAATGTAAAGAGTTTTGTTTCACGAAAATTTTGCAAAGTCACCTTTATGCTTATAGAAATGAAAAAAAATATATAAGAGTGTTTAAATGTAATGAACTGAATAAAAATAGGCTTAAAAGCTAATGTTAAAGCAAAAATTAAATGTTGGGAAGATGTTGGCAATCATTATAAAGTACCAGGTGACCCAAAAGTCCGTTGGCATTTAAAAATTCAATAATCCACGAATTAATGTATTGCGAGATAAAATTTACGCACATGCCTGAAATGACATGGAGGTTTTATTGACCCCCCCCAACAAAAAAAGTGCACAAAAGGACAAAGAGTTGGCACTATATATAACAAAATCTATAATTAGCATAGCACTTGATCCTTAGCTATAAATGGTATTCCTTTTAACAAATGTTCACCTTCCCGGCCGTTATTCATGAATATTATCTGTAGTGGAGGGACAGTGTTGACAATAGCATTATAAGGCGAGAAATTGCCATCAGATGTTTTCTTTTAGCATCCTTAATGGAGTCGGATGATCGCAGCAGATTTGTCACTTAAGGTAACCCCACAACGAATAATCACACGGATAAAGGTGTCTGGGGACCAAGGATGCCAAGCATGATGGTAGGGTGGATCAGCACGTGATCCTCACTAAACGATGTACGCAGGAGATCTTTCAAACCCTTCTTATGATGATAGGTTTTTAAAAGTCTAATAACATATTCTCCATTCTGATAGAGTAGTCTTACTAACAAAGCCTCTTTTGGTAAAGTCATCATGTTGCAATTGCTGGTTCTACTACAGTTCCTTTTATATACAATTTTCATGTGGTGTCACTGACCTTTTTCTGTCCAGCGCCATCTGTTGGCCCTTTTTTGATATCAATAAAACCCCATATCATTTCAAGCAGTGTCAATTTTTACTTCTCTACCTGTATTATATTCCGTGAATTATTGAATTTTTAAATGTTAAATGATTTCTAGGTAACCCGCGGTATATATTTATTTTTTAGTAGATTAAGCAAAGAAATTTTGAGCTGAATCGTTAATGATTTAAACTATGGACAAAAATCTTATTGTTATTCATTAACAAATTAAAATACTTCACGCAGTTAATTGCATTATTTATTGTAATATAATGTAATATCTAAAGTGTCAAGAATGTATTTATGGAAATTCAAGATTGATTTATTGATATGAATGATAGCACAAATGCGGATTACCGTTCAAAGTTATTTAAAAATACATTTAATTAATAACTGTTTGTGAACTGAACACAAAAAAGGTATTAACGTAATTAAGTTCATAAAGTATTGCAGTGTTTAAGCCCTCCACCACTATCCAACCAACAGAGTACTTTGTTTAATGGTACATTGATGTGAGCGGTAAAAAGGTTTAAAGGCAAGCATCAAAAGAATTACACGATCCAATGGATAAAGACGATTGACCCATTCGAATATCAGACGAATGGGTGTACGGATGGGAGTCTCTGGGGTCCATCGACCCAGACAGGTCACTTTGTTTCCCCGATCACGTCATTCCTTCCCTAAGTGGTGGAACATCGTCAGGGAATTCTAGGGCTACCCTCCGCGATTTCTTCTAAAATGCCTCCACTTCCCGTGATGTGTTGCTTTCAGGAATGGAGGAAATATCATTGGGCAAAGTGGGGTTGTCTTTCCTCTGGAAGTGGTAAAACCTTTGGCGATCTCAGCGAATTTTCATTCGGTGAAAATTTACTTTCTTTTTTGTAGGAAAACAATTCTTAAATCCCTTTGAAAAACAGATCCTTTAATTCCCACCACTCTTCTGATTGTTTTGAAAGGTTTTTGAGACAAATACCTCTACTGTTTTATGTTTGGCGCATTTTAATCTTGTGCTTGTCATTTATTAAGGTATCCGACTACCTGCGACAACTTTTTTTTTTTAAAAAAATGGAGATTTTTTTTGTGGTTTTTAGATTTATTTAGCACATTTTAAGGGAAAAAAAGGCTAAAATTAAGAAGTGCAAATAAAATTATTGCTACTAAAATGAAAAAAAAAAAAATGAGTAAGAATTGAATAAATATTACATAATAATAAAAGAACAAATTCTCAATTTTTTAATTTTGATGTATTACTTTGCTATTCCTTTTTGAAATGACCTTCAGGATAAGAGATATTTTAATGTTTACAAGAACTCTCTATAGTACTTTAGTTATTGTATTAAATTGCTTAAAAAACAGTGCTTATATTCACATAAAGGACTGTAAATTTTGTAATAAGACAGTGATTGACAAATCTGAAGGTTAAAACACTTTTAGCGTTATACAGAACATTCACAAAAAATTTCAGTTAATTATTTTCAAACCTTTTTGAATAATCACTGTCCTCGTTTGAGCTTTTCGAAAAATATACATTTCGAGTAAAATGCATTTTAAAGTTTGACATCTAATGTAAAGTTATGACATATTCTTTAGTTAAAACACTTGTAGTTTTTGTTCTAGTGAATGGAAAACAAAAAGCTTGATTTAAATCTGCATTAGGGTCCAGATCTGGCAATAACTTATTTATTGCACTCAGATTTAGCGCGGACTCTGCATTTTTAAGTGCAATTTTGAGGTAAGTTACCTCTATCTTGTAATGGATTTAGATATTCCTATCCATTACTTTCTATTGATTTTTGCTCAGTGTTATTTACATAAAGGGGGAAGGTTGGCTGGCCAAAAAACATGTTCAACCCCACTTTTATATAAATTATTTTATATATTAGCTGTCCTAAGTCAGCAACGTTTATAACACTGCAGCATTCATGTTATAATTTTTATTCTCGGTTACTCAAATGTCCTTCATTGTGTGATTTTCCTACTGTCTATATGTGTTTTTCGAATGTGATTGTGTTGATGTTGTCTCTTGTTTGTAGAGAATAAGCCTATATATATATATATATATATATATATATATGTGTATGTATAATGTGTGTGTATGTGTATGAATAACTATAAAATAGTTCTTTGCAGCACAAAGAAAAAAAAAGAAATGCAAAAATGCAAGCAAATCATTACGGTATTTAAACTTAAACAAGAAAAAAATTAGAAGAAAGATTTTAAAGTTTTTCCCCTCTAAAGAAGAGGTAGCGTGTTGTAGTATAATCACATAAGACTGAAGAACAAATAGTTCTAAAGTTGCGTGCTTCGAGTTTGCACGTATTCAAGCATTCTTTAATGTTTTTTGTCTCGACATGACATAATATTAAATTTATATAAATTTAAATATTTACACGTGAGAATATACAAGGCTGTATGGTATTATTAGATCGGTTTCAGCTGCATCCAAATTTTTGACACACGCTTTAACAACTGAAAGGAAATACGAAGCTGAATGTCAATTTTTCTGTTTTATGTAAAATGGAACTGTCGGAATATTTTCATTGCATAAGAAACCTCATATCCACAGCACTAACTTAAGTATGGCCTTCGGTGGTAGACTTTTTTCTTTTTCTGACGACTGTATGCTTATTTTGACACTATTCTTACGTAATCCGTGACATATGAAATGGAACATTTTTGAAAGAAGGCTTCGAATTTAAATTTCAGCATCTTTGCAAAAAATGACTAGTTTCTGAAACAAGAAGAATATTGTTATTGAAAGAAAGGTTTTATTTTTCGCATGAGAAAAGCATTTCTGGAGCGGAGAACCGAAGAAATTGTTTTTTTCTCTTTTTTTTAGCTTCAAACTGTGATCTTTTAAGACAGTTTCGATATAAAAACGTTTCGGACTGAATTGCTAGTCATTAGTGAATGAATATTTATTAACGTTGTACTGTAAAGCAACTCAAGACTATCATGGACTGACCTTATAATTTTGAACTTTGGTCATGTGACGAGAACGTCACTTCAGCTGGTAAACCCTCTATAAACTACCACATCACGCCAATGGGAGGAATTGGAGCCTCTGACAGATTAAAAATGCATTAGACCTCTACGCGGTGGGTCTTCAATGGCACTAGGACTCTAATATTCCTGACATGCCGACCATGAGTACGGGGCCATAACCATTAAGGTACCATTGCCCCATAATTTTCTCTGAAATTTTCTTGTAGAATTTACTCTTTCATTAAAGTAAGTGGTCAAGATCACGAACTCGTAGTCGGCGTGTCATGAGTTCGAACCTCGTGCCGTTGAAGACCCACCATGTTGAGGGGACTGACACATGTTAAGTCTGCCCAGGCTCACATATCTTCCTGTTGGTGTGGTGTGGAGTGAGTAATTATTAACGTTGCAGTTTTCAGCTACTGGAGGGCATTTGGTGACGGATCTCGTAATTTTGATCCACGTTCAAGGGATCAGGGCGACATCTGAGCTGGTACCCCTCTCCTAACTTCCACACCACAACAATGGGAGGACGTTTGAGCTCTGGACAGATTAAAAGTGCATCGCTCCCTGACAAGGCGGGTCTTCAGCGGTTCTTGGCTCGAACTCATGACACGCTGGCCATGAGTTAAGTTGTCTTGACCACTAGGCGACCGCTGGCACTGGTACAATGCGAAGTTAGAAGAGAGGGGTGTCAGCCGAAGTGTCGTCCACGTCACTAGACCGTGGTTGAAAATGACGAGGTCCGTCACTAAAACCTCTCGTGAAGCTGAATACTGCGACGCTAATATTCACTCATTCACTCCGTTTAAGTAATTTATTCACTAAATTAATCACTTTTCTTGTGTAAAATAAACGTTATGTGTAATTTGACACACGATGCTTTTTTGAGGCTGCATATTGTGTATCAATAGTAAGTAGGGTGGTGTATATACTTACACCAGTTATCATACATTATCTTTATATGTAAGGAAAAATTTATATGAAATGAAATTTGTAATTATAAGTAATTTTAATTGTTACAAAATCAAATATAAATTGTTTTTTAGTTCATTATAATATAATTTTTTCTGTACATTTTAAATCTTAAATAAACAAAATAATTAAAATATAGAGCTTTCTAAACATAGGGAACTTTGATAAAAGCAATATTATTATCTAAATTTCAAAACAACAAAAGGAATGATTTCCAAAATAATAAACTTTCAGTCGAGATAATCACACAAATTAATGTATCCTTCCTCGTACTCTAATTAATAAAACGTTACTTTCAAATGTTAATTTTCTCTGTAAGCTCAAAAGTTATTCAAATAAAAGCATAATTAATTATAATTAAATTCTAAGCTGAAAACTAATCATAATACTGATTCTTTCTCTAGATTTAATTAGATGTATTTTCAAAGCTTACTTTTCCCAACCCAATTCTCCGTCGGCCATCTTGGATACTTTGAATAACGCTGCGATGTGTACTTGAAGAACATTTGGTAAATAGCTTCCTAATTGCTTTCGTTGTTGAAACATTTTAAGGCAAACGCTAATGATAAATCGATGGCAAAACTCAATTACTGCTGGGAATAGTCAGGCAGAAACAATGCAACTTTGTTATACACCATTCAAAGAATGGAACTCGCAGTAAAATTTCCTTTAATTGGCTGATGAATCGAATGTAAAAATTCTGGAGTATTTAAAACTATTGTTTGAATACTGAAAAAAAAAATTTTATTTGAAAAAACTCCGAATTTGAGGAAATTACATTTCTATTATTTTTCCCACATTTAAATTCAAAAATAATAAGTAATATAAAAATAAATTTTAGTCCCCCCCTTTTTTTCTTAGATCAACAAAAAAAATTTTATTTTTATTTTACTTTACAAATTTAAAAAAAAATTTTTTTGGACAAATCCAAAAAGTGGCAATTATTTTATTCATTATCATTAAAATTATTGTATAAAAAAAAATCGTATAAATTTCAGTTCAACTGAATACTTTGACAGGGAAAAAACCTTTCAAGTTTTACACAAGTCGCCAAAAATGATGCCAACGTGGTTGTATTTGTAATTTTAAATAATTAGTTTAATAAATTAAAAATTTTTTTTAAATTATTATTATATTATTGTAGCATCCAAAAAAATTTCAGTTCAACTGAATACTTTAACACGGAAAAAAAAACCTTCAAGTTTTAAAAAAGTCCCCAAAAAAATGATGCCCAACGTGGTTGTATTTGTAATTCTTTAAATAATTAGTCTTAATCAATTAAAATTTTATTAATTATTATTGTATTATATCATCCAAAGTAATCCTGTGTATAAAATGTCAGCTCAATTGAGCGCTTTAAAATGTATTTTATTAACGATTGAAAATTCCACCAAGATAAATTAATAAATATACAGAGAGTGTGAGCTAATAGTAGGAATTGAAAAATAGAAAATAATTGCTTATAAATATAGCATAGAATACTTTTTAATAAAAACATTGCTCTAGCTTCATTAAATATTACATACACTACAAAAATTGACCGGATTCATAAATAAAATAATTATTATGGAGGAGCGGTTATCCTCTCTCTGTGAGATGATATCTTTTATTTTTATTTACTAAAGCCTAATATTTTTAATAAAAAAAACCCATAAAAAGATATTTATATAACACACAATTCACAGAAAGTTATTTTTCTACGATGGATTTCACCGTTCATACCACGTGTATTCAAATACTCTACTTTATAAGTTGGCTTTCGTAATGATAATAAATATTGATAGAAATTGAGTAAAACAATCTGACTTACACACAACTTAGTCCCTATAACATTTTTTTTCTGCTAATTAACTCCTTATTGGTATTCAAGCCTTTGTTGACGCGACAAATCCCCAAATGTGAAATCCATTTTATAGTGGCACCAACTAGTGGTGTGTGTGGCTTTCGCTACTAAATTTTGATACTAGAATTAATATTTATACAAGCTCTCGTTGGATGCTTAATATTGCCGAGAGTACCAGGGCCAAATTGATACTCAAGGGATCTTTTACATGTCGGAAAATCATCCTACAATGTTTTTGCATCCAGAAAAATCTATTGACTCCAGCCGGGATCGAACCTGCAACCTTAAGCTTACGAAATGGGCATGCTACCTTTAAGCCACGGAGCCGACCGTCCACAAAAAGCGAAATAACCTTATTTCGCATTTTAAAATTCCGAATTAACAAAATTTAATTAATTATTATTATTATATTTTGTTTCACTCAATTTAAGAATTTCATCGTATTTATTGTTCCATACGTAAAGTATTTTATAATTATTTTTTATACTGGAAGTTGTTTCAGGTTTTATTTTATACTGTATTGTGAATTTTTTTTTTTATTTAAACGGTTTTTTTAAACTTTTTTGTTCAAAGAAGCATGTTCTTTTGAACATTTAAAAATGAAATTAATTCTAGCGAGATCTAATTGTAAATAATTAAACTTCTATGAAGGATGATTCACTTTTGAGAGAATGTTATTGTTTTCGTTTTCGTTTTCATTGTATTTTCTTTTTTTTTATCTGTATTTAAATTTATAGTAATTTTGAATATGGAATCTATAAGAAAACTTTCTATTCAAAAATAAAATTTCAAATTTTAAAATATTTATTTCTGCATGTTTATAAACCACACAAAATAATTTATATTACGAGTCCAGCGAGACCGTGAATTTTCTTCTGTCCGTATCAATACAAGTAGTTTCCTAACCGTATTATATAAAGGATTAAAAATTCTAACGCATTAAAATTATGCTGAAAACTGTAATTAAGAAATTTCAATGAATGAAAATTCGAAAAAAAAATGTTTTCAGCGAATTCATATTCTATTTAATTTTGAGTAGTGTTCAGCATACTTGTGATAAAAATGACACATAGCTTTTATTTCAGTTCTACATAAAATCTAGTACACAAGGAACTAATCCTTTTATACAGAACAAAGATGATGCAAACAAAAAAACACTCGCTCTTATAAGTTGTTCATAACGATTAATATTGAAACCCATTATGTAAAAGTAAATGAATCTTTTGGATAAAAAATTCGTTATTATAAAATATGGCATTTATAAAAAAACAATTTAATCAAAATTCTTATGAATATAATTCTAGTAAAAGAAATACGCATAATAATAAATTAGTAGAAGATTATGTGTCTTTTCATAATCAAACTTTTGAATAAAATATTTCGTGCTTTGAAAATAACTAATGGTTATATGAATATGTTTTTAAAAGCAATTAAATAAAGCACTAAAAGTTTTGAAGCTAAAACAATAAACATCCGACTTCTTAGAAATCTTTTACTTAAAGAATTTTGATTTTACAATGTTGGCACTCAGCAGGAAAAATCGCCGCGTGCCCACGCGATCTCTTTGAGTTACAGAACACCACTATATAGATTAAACTCTTAAACACTTCACATAATCTTAAAAAGGATTATATAAGATTTGGTACAGAATAGGGGTTGGCAACCTATGGCACGCGTGTCACATGTGGCACGCAGTACAATTCTCAATGGCACTCTACAAATTTTTCAATAGTTAAATGGATGGAAGTTGATAAATTTATAATGGATCTTATTTGACAAATATCTTCAGAATTATGAACATTTACGGAATTACTAAAAGATCTGAAAGATAACTCCAAAAATGAATTTACAGATATTTTGTAAATTATTGCAAGTCATTGCTGAAGAAATTTATTTTTTTGAAGGGAGAAAAGTGCATGTATAGAATCGTGTCAAATTGAAATGCACACATTATACCCTAGGTTTTGCGATATGAAAGTAGAGTGGTGCATGCATTAGGTACTCTTTAAAATTTTTATTTTTATCTTTTTATTTAACTATAATGAAGGAAAATATATTTTATGTTGTCTATTTCTTATTTTAATAAACATGTTTAAAAGTACTTAATATATTTTCAAATCTTAATTTTTAAAACTTTTTGTTGAAGAAATAGTTTATTTTATGCTGTTTATATTTTATGTTAAGAAATATCTTTAAATGATGCAAAATTAATACAAATTAAAACTGTAAACCTATATTATTGACCTCTATTTTTTTTAAATCTGTATGCATTATCGTGGGAATCGAAATGTTTCAAATATGTCCGACTGCGTGTAATGATATTGGTAGATTGATTTGGCACGCCAGAGCTAAAAGATTGCTGACCCCTAGTATAGAAGAATGTTAACATAAAGTTAGCACTTCCTTTAGAATTTTTGTAAGAAATATGTATATATATTTGTGTGTTTTTGAAATTTTTCTTTTCTTGGAGCACAACGTAATGGTAGTTTGAAATATAGTTTTAACTCGAAGGAATAAAAAAGAAACTGCTTATAAATCGAATGGATAACTCGCACTACTTTTTGAAGTAGACGTGAAGGAGCAGCAATTAGTGAAAGCGAATTTCATCCAATTAATACCGTGTGGCGCGCGCGAAACTTGGAAAACGTTCTTCCCCTTGTTTGCTTGTGTGTATCATAATTTTCTCCCTTCAAAGTTGCTCCGCTAATCCAGTTAATTGTAGCCGCTCGCTGAATCAAGAAACATAATTAAGACATTTTGTGTCTAAATCTAATTAACTTGCCACAATTACGAACTGTTTCCACTATTTTAATTATCCACCCTCTAGACTTTGATGGATAGATTTCTACTTCTCTCTTGATGGATGCCATTTTTTTTTCTTTAACTTTTTCTCTTAAAAAGAATGGAACACTTTCCTTCAGCGCCTTAATAGTCGCTTGCCGTGCTTGTGCTTCACTGAGCCGAGTTAAAGAAACTTCAAGTTTGAGAATTTTTCTTCTGCATCATGGTGTGTTCTACAAGTTGTTGATTTTCAGGCAACTTTTGCTTAGATGCAACTTTGGTGTTATTGAGTTCCACTATTATGTTATATTCTGACGACTAATTGATGTTTCAAAATTTTTTTGTACATAATACCGGAATGTTTTGGAATTATAATGAAATTAAATGTGAATATCAAGTATGCGATGAAATGTTTGGTACCAACGAAGTTTCATTGTGTAACTGTAGACTTTATGAAAGTGTGAGAAATAGTATAAAACAATAATAATTGTTTTGCCGCAAGTAACTATTTCTCTTCCCAACATCAAACTTTGAAAGCGTTAGAGAACCAATTTTCTGGTCCACTTGTAAGTTCACTAAATTTCTTCCATTTTCTAGATAATTAAGTCGTTAAATTAGTCGGCAATTTAATAATGGAATCAAATACATTTATGCAGAAATATCTGAAAGGATAAAACAGTTTATTTACAGGATTCTTTTCAGTCAATGTGCTTAAATATTGGACATGAAGTGATTGTATTAAAACCTAAATAATATTGATAGGCTTCTCAAACTTATTTGTGTTGTGTATTTAAAGTGGTTTTAACTTGTTTTGTAACTTCCAGTTAATCGATTTCATTTACATAAATATGTATTCTGCTTTATACTTAATACTTGAATCAAATACAGTTGAAAGGTTCAATAAAGCAATGAAAACGAAATATTAGATGTGAACTTATACAGTCTGAAGGAGATATAGTTGTACATCATTTAAAAAACTGTCGGGCCTTTATTTAACGAGGTCGCTAAATCCAGAAATAAAAGTTCGCTATTTCGAAAATTCCTTATATAGAGGCTCATCTTTCAATATACTTAATAAACTAAATGTGATGTAAATTTTTAAGTAATGAACACAATATATTAAGAAAAGTAATTATTCACATCTCTTTGTAAATTAATATCTATTTATTTTATATATCTTACCCATCAAAATAAGAAAGAAAGGAAAACAAGGGAAAAAATGTCAAGGACACACAGTATTTTCAACTGTAGATTATACTGAATTTACTTGGCTTTTATTGATTGAATATAATTCATACTACACTTAAAATTACATTAAGTAGATTGTCCTTGAAATTTAGAACCGTGTTTGAGTGACAAGGTCGACAATTTAATTTGCAACTCACTTTAAATGTGTCGAGGATGATTATTATGGATTTTAAGAATGTTTTTGTCAAATATACGAGAGCCTGAACTAAACGCGTGGAGCGTATTTTTAGACAGAAAAATGCCTCATTTTCTATGAAAATTTGCAGCATTATTAATCACACATATGCATAATATAGCGTTTTTAAAATTTAAAAATATTTCATAAATACTTTTTTTCATTTTAACTCACAAAGGGATTGCTTATTCAGCATTATGGTATAGGAGTAAAATGCGGAACACATTTTATTCTAGAAAAAAATTATTAACTCAGATAAAAATTTGAAGTAGGATAAAATACCCTGCTCTCTATAAAACAGCAAAGCCAGAATATACTATTAATATTTCAGTTTTCTGATATCTAAGAAAATTTCTAAATTCGAAGTCAGCTTTAAGTTTTAAAAAGGGATTATCTCAGTGAGTTAAAATGCAAAAAATGCAGAAAATGGCACTTAAGTGAACAAGAAACCTATCTCGAAGCTCTTCTCCGAAGTCGTTTTTCTTAAAATTCCAACTAAGGAATTCAAATCACGAAACTATTTAAGTACCAAATATCGACAAAAGGAAATCGTATCTTCTTTTCAAGGAAATATTTCCTTCCTTCATCTAAAGTGGCAAAATTTAATATCCTCGAGCACCCATCCCGGAACGGTAAGAAACATTCCAGCTTCGACGAGGTAAGCTGATAAATTGGAGCCCAGGGATCAATCTCGGGGAGGGCGGGGGTGGTCGAGAGTATCCACGCGCGAAATTCTCCTTCGCGCCGAGGAAGACCCCCGGAGCAATTCTGTAGAATCGCATTCCTTGGACACAAATATTTTGGAACTCGAATTTCGGTCTGAGAATCCAATTTTCGAAATCGGACACAAATAAGAATTTTTCTTGTCTCGATACTTACTTCCTCTTTCTGTTTTTGATTTCTGTTATGAAATGTTTGTCATTCCTATCCGTGTACAGAATTACACTTTTGTTTCCGAGTATGCTGCTTTTATTGCGTCTGGAGCTATGAATCGTCTGAGACATTTGAACAGGGTTGTGTGTAAAGATACCGGTTGCTTTACGTTTTCACCTGTTATGAGGAGAAACAAAAAAAGAAAAAAATTCAATTGTCTAAGATTTATAGATAAACTGGATGCTCTTAAAGTCTATTTCATAAATGACTCAAGGGATATTTCGTTTGTACAGCCTGCAAATTTTACGTTAATAAATAATTTTCAACATAAAAGTAATTTATTTCAAAATACTTCTCATATTATTGTATTACTGCCACTTTAAATTGTAAAAATAATTCTTATATATATAAAACAGGTAAAGAAAAATTTCCTACCTGCCCTTTTCCAAATGGTACTTGCAGTGAGTTGATGTATTTTTCTTAATTTAAAAGAAATCACTTAATTCAAAAGGAAGAGCTATTTTAATTTTGAGCAAACTATATTTAAACAAATTTACAAGTTTCAGAACACAGTTAAGATTATTTATAATTTTAAGTAGGATTGGTTACATATAAGAATTCTATGTGCTCTAAAAAATGTGTCTACTGTCTTTTAATTTTTGGGACACACCCCCCGTTTGCCAATGACGCTGGTTGTTCAGGCTCCCTTAGGCCTTAGGTTCTCAACGTATGCTTAAACATTCTAAATTTCTGTTTTATTTTTTTCTTTAATTAATAGTGCACTGGACTTTCACGATTGTTGTTTGCAAAGGAATTTGTAGTTTTGAGTCAATGTCGAAAAACTAAACGGGTGACACCTGAGCTGGTTATTCATTTTTTTTAACTTCCACACATTGATTATTTTAACATCCAACATCTTTTATTTCACTTGGACTTTGATATAGGATAAAAATGCTGGCTGGGGGCGTAGTTGGTTTGCCGCTGTTCTTGTACGTCCGAGGTTATGGTCAACTCGGTGAATTTTCATGATGCCGAAAATCGACAACGTCCATGATGTATGATTATGCGGCATGTTAAAGATCCATAGAGTGCTTGCTTGGCTTGAGGGCTACCGGAAAAATAAAAATCATTGTACCATTTTGCATCATCAGAACTCAGATACCTCCCTCTGGGGAGGAAACTGGGTGTCAAAATTGCAATGTGGCGGTTGGTATTCCATCTATATGATGCCACACTAAAAAGTGATAACAACTCCCGGGGAATGTACTAGATTTGCAGTGGTTAAAACCAATCTGCATTAATCACCGATCTACAGTAGTCATGTAGCCAGAAAATCAACATTGCTTCAAATAATGCTAACGGTCAATGCCAGACGAACGACAGAACGTGACCTTGTGTTGAAGTGTTTGGTGTTGATGAAGTATGGCAGAGGAAAATGAACTTGAATGCCTTTACTAATAAAACCCATAGGCTGCAGAGTTTGCTTCACTTATTAAACATACTGGTTGTTTATCCCATATAACTGGAAAAAAATACTTTGTCAGAAGTTCAAAGTAAGGCTCGAGGGTAGCACACACCCTATATAACTTGGAACCAAACTGTCAACAAAACAATGTGTAAGATGGTGGAGTCTTATAATAGCGTAGATGGTTTTTATATGACATAAATTGGTTTCCTCGGCCAAATTGTAGTAATTTTTGTCTAAATATTTATATTCAGTTACTTGAATAACGTTTGTTATCATCCATAAACTTCACATTATCAAACAACGATGGGATTTTCCAGAATGAAAATGTGTGAGTTAAATGTCACCATACCAATATCAGTCTCATTAGTGTGATAAAAATTCTGAATAATTCCAAGGAAAGATCTGGCCATCCAGATCGCTATACATGAAACCCATCGAGTATACATGCCGAATAAACGAAAGGTCAATTTGTGCAAAAATTTTTTGACAATAATGAAGAAATTATGGATAACTGTAGATGTAGTATGCCGATTATTTCTTCCGAAAACTTTCGACTCCTTACTGAATCAATGCTACGTCGAGTTGTTGTTCTTTGCTTCACAAAAGAAAGTCACAAATGGTATTATGAGTAATCGTGACTTTTAGCACTTATATATATAATTATGGTAAGGTTGAGAGCAGAGAGAGAGAGAGAGAGTGGCATAACGAAGAATATTAGGGTCCCAAGCCCAAATACGTACTTAGCGTCAATCGAGCTTTGGGCCTCTCCCCTCCCCCTCGCAATGCGGGTGTGTTGCGGGTTGTACGTTAGGCCACTCGTTGAGAGCTGACCGAGTATTCTGTTGTGAAATAAAAATTATAAATGCATTAATTTTTCTTTTCAATTTATTAGTTTCCTTATAGTCCTATTGGCCACTTTCTTACTATCCATTACTTTCGAGTTAAATTTTTAATACGTTATTTTAAATCAAAGCCGAATCTGTAGATTTTACTTCCCTTGTCTCTTGAAAAAACACATGTATGGCAATAACTTTTCTTAGCATAACAGGTATTCTGTAGTTTATAAATAATTGATATTATAAAATTAAATTAAAGTAGTAAACATTTGATAACTAACCATATCTAGATTTTTTGTGAGTGGTTTTCCGATGACTCTTTCTTAGTGTGGTAACTTTTGTAAACAAGTGTATGTAATAAGTAAGTAATTTGTTTTTTTTTTTTGTATCCATGGACATAATGCAAGAGTTGAATACTGTATCCATAACAAATAATTAAACTGTTGACAAAATATTTTGAGTCATTTTGCTAAAAAATTTTTATAACCTACTTAAAATCCTTTATTAAAAATAAAATTAATGCCTTTAGGTTGTTCTCTGAAAAGGAAAAAAAATAATAATAAATACACGAATGAAAAATGTCTTTTATGATCCTTTTGATGGTTTTAATGATTCACATTACCTTTTAAAATAATATACAAATCGTTATGGATATTGTGGAAAGCAGATTACTTTTCCATTCTGTGCATTTTTCATTAGCCATTTTGTTTTGTTTTTTGTTACTCATCTTATGAACTCGTAATAGAGCCATTAAATTTTGGTAGGGAAATAAATGGTGGTATCCGATTATATCAATGCCTATTTCATAAAATAATACCCAAAATGTTTATTTATTCTCAGAAGCTTATGAATTATTTATCATTACAATTACTTTTAACTACATTCTTCTCTTAAAATGGTAAAAAAAAAAAATAAAAAAAAAAATAAAAAATAAAAAACCCTGTAATTCGAGATATGTCTCATGAGACCATACGTTGCCATGGAAACCGAATGCCATTGTGTTGCTCTCAGTATTTGATTCAGTCTTTGGGTTATTCTCTTGTTTATAATGGTGTTGAACAACAATATTTAATTTTATAAATAGAAAAATAATGAGTTACATTCTTTTTAGAGATATTTAATTAAAAAAAATCCCTTTTAAAATATGTCACTAATTTTTAAAATATTTGATTGGGAATATTTTTTTCCACTAATAAATAACAAAGGTAATATTTTTTTGTTCTTGAAATGTTTTTAAATAAAATATTCCAGACTATAAAACGTAGTACATAATTTTCAAAAAAAATTATTTTTTTAATTGGAAAATTTTTTAATTTTTTTTTATTTTTTTATTTAAAAAAACAAAAAAAAATTTAAAAAAATTTGCCTTTAATTTTTTAATTTAAAAATTTTTTTTTTAAAAATTTGGGGCGTAAAATTTTAAAATTTTAAATTTTTTTTACTTTAAAACCTTTTTAACAGTTTGATTCTTTATAATAGAAAATGTTCTTTTTTTTTCTTACTTTTGTTAAGAGCAAATCTACGAGCCGTTGGTAAGCGACCTCACATAAATGGGGAGAGTATTCAAAAGAAGAGGAAGGATTATTAATTAGATGACAGTTCAATGCGTCCACACAATGTGCGTCCTATGCTAGAGTTCTGTAAAATGTAGTTTAACTTAGGATTGTAATCCCATTTATTATTCTGCTTTAAAGACTTCTCAACCAGGGACGTCTTAAGGCATAGTCCAACTGCATTTGTCACGTCCAGCATAGTTTTTGCGTAGGTGAAGTTTGGGACACCGAATCAACAGACATTGTTATAAAAATAATCAATTTTTTTTGGTTCGATAACTTTACTATCAACCAAGATTACAAACTGAGGGAGCAATCAAATTAGTTAACTATCTTAAATTCGTAGGACAAATAATTAAACGATGATCTGAGTGTGATCCGATAGAAGAGCACTCGTCAGATATCTCCTTTGTCAACTGTATTTCAGTCTAAAATTTCCTCTCCCTTTCACCAAGGCTTCCAAAAGGCACACTTCCCTAATCTCACTTAAATAACAGCGTAATGAGAGAGACATTCACATTGCTAGGGTTAAAATAGCACTCAACATAAAATCAAGTTCTCTCTACGGAAGGTGGTTTAAACTCAAACAGCAGTTAAAGAAGTATTCCCCAAGAAAATTAGTGAAAGGGCATGAATAGGACCCGTCGCATATCTAGGGTCTTGGCTACGGGTGGGACGCAGGTTTGTTCTCAACTCAGCCTCAATAAGATCCTACTCCAAATAATTTTAATCATCAAATATTATTCCTGAATATATTTTTGAAAAACTTGGAATTTCGAACTGGTTCTTGTGACAAGACTCCTTTTTTGTCTAGGCCACCATATACCATCATTGGTCATTCAGTTAAAAAGTAGCAGTCGGTCGAGCCTACGTTTGAGAGATAGTGAATCACTAGAATTTATTTGTTACGGGTTAATGTTTGAACAAGTACTTGGCAAAGCATGTTATATATTATCTATTTAAGAGGATCGCAGATAGGTTCTGCTTTTGCATAGAGATCCAGGGCCTGAATCAGTCTTAAAACATCACTATTCCTAACTAAAGTACGAGATCCCTCTGTAATCTGTACCACTGTCAAGTTACCAGGGCAGTATATTTGAGTTAATACCCTTCTTTCCAAACTTTCATTATGCAACCAATGTGAATATTTTGAACTTTGACAAATTTATTCATCAGCCCCTCTACACAGTGCATCTTTGGTAACACTAGGACACGAACCTAATATTCGACAGAAACAAGCCAGCCACCTATTTGCAATTATGACTACTCTCCTGCTCTAGTCATTCGACGCTGTGCAGTCCTTCATTGTCAGTTTTTATCAGTTAGGCAAATCTTCACAAATGCGAATATCATTTTATCAATTTACTCTTAAAGGTATTGGCAACTACTACTAACCTTAACGTTTAACTTTTTCTGCGTGGAAAAATTAATCGGTGTTTTGTGGGTCAAACTGTTGTGATTAACAATATTATCAAGATTTAAAAATAGGTCTTAAGTATTTTCTGAAAAATGTCGTCAATATAGGTCGCTGAACGATTATTAATTGCAATAACAGTAAAAGAGAATAAGCATTATATTTATTGGCAACAGGGAAGTAGGCATAAATAAAAAAAAATAAAAAAAGGTTAATCAAAAAGGGGTGACAAGGAAAACTTTTCGAAAGCTTTCTACATTATTCCTTGGGTGAAACCGAAAAATCAAATGACGGTTAATGAAATATATGTCCACAAACGTTTGTTTCTTACTCCTCTGATACAATAGAAAGGTTTTGAAAAAAGGAGGACACTCATGAACAAACAGTATTCCTTATTATCCGGAAAAATAATTACTTATATGTTACATAATTAGTGTTATGGATTTGTAATACTCACAAATGCTAAGTAATTGTGCAAATATATTGTTGTAGTTGTTTATAATGCCAGATGGTCTAGCAATGCTAGAAAATCTCCAGGAATCCAAAAAATCTAGAAATTATAAGGGGAAGACTGCTGCTTCAATTGACCCGAACACCTGGGGTACTTAAAGTGAGAAGACTGACTTAGCCCCAGGTGCCTGTCTGTTTTAGCTGATCATAATAGTATGGTCTTCACTCCTAGGGTGACCCTACTAGGAGAAAATTCTCCCAACGAACTTCACCCATACTGCCCAGGTACACCCCTCTGCCACTTTGAGGCAACAGACAGGACTTAGAAGGGATACAAATATATAATTTATATATATATATAATTTTAATGGTATTTTTTCTTTACTTACGGGACATAATCAATGATTACTCAGAAAATTAGGAGGAAAAAGAAAAATGGAAAGGAATATATTAAAATAGCCGCCCAAGTGGTATAGTGGTTAGTGACCGTGACTGTGATGCCGTAGGGTCTGGACTCGAATCCCGGGTATGTGTGGTGGTGTGTGCTTCACTCTTGCTTCTATGTAAGCCCCCGTGTGATATTTTGTGGTGCACGGGGTTATAAAATGTTCTCAATAAAATAATCTAAATGCATGAATTTATAATAGAAAGCATTTTTTGTGCATCTTTTAAACTATAAGTTTTAATATTGCAGCAATATTTTTCATTTTATTTTTCAAGTAATTTGGATATATGTGAATGAAATTTTATAAAATAATGCAAATATTAATTATGAACAAAAACATCTTTGATAAACCTGCCTTAGTTAAATATGTTAAAAAATGCTTCTGTTGCAACGATGAAAACATTAACGGTATAATATTAAAATAATTTATTGAGAGCTTGGGCTCACAAAAATACAGCATTAATGATAAATAATTTAAAGTTAATTTCAAACGTTTCTTTCATCACTATCTAGACAGAATAATATAAATTATAAATTAATTCTGATATATTCTTTTTCATGAATTTGTTTTATGTATGCGCCTACGTAGCATTTCAATATTTATATGAACTACTTTAAAATGAGAGAATTAAGTTGTAATAACTCATTTTTTCTTTTTAAAAAAACTTGATTCTCACAAGGCGTTTCGAAATTTTTAGTCTCATTTGAGCTATAATAATCTTAATGCAATGTATGCTTAAGAAAAAAAAGTCTGATTTATCTTTTTGTATAGCATTGCTAACTATTTGTCTTCTGTATAACGTCTAGACGACCAGACATCACAATATGAGAAGTTGCACAGATTCATTTAATGTTTTAATGAACGATAGGTAAACTTAAGTTAGGAGTATAAATAAAATTTAAAGTTAGAATTGAATCAAAATCAAATACCATCGCAGTTAATAATGAATCTACATTTTATAAAAAAAATATACAAAATACCAGTCTCTATTAAATTTTCTATCTTGATACTCAAACATTACATCGCGAAAATAAAGCGTCAACTTTACTGGCCAATGCAGAAACTCCGCAAATAAAGAGAAAAAGCGTACAACGAACCCTACGGGGTTTTTTAGAAATAATGCTCGCAACACAGAGTGGAGATATGGCAAACTGGTTAAGTTGTATTACCGCCATGGATCATGATAAATGAAGAAATACGTCTAGGTACAGAGGCAGGGAAAGTACGAATGGCATCCTGAGAATTGGTTCTTCATTCCTTATCCTGACATTTGTTGCAGTCCGTGTTCTGAAAGTGGAGAAAAAAAATTGCAAACAGTCTCCAATCGTATCCTAAACGTGTTCTACTGGTGAGAGATTACAGGGAACCATCTATACATCTTTTAAATCATCTTGGCTGATGTGTGGTCAAACTTTACCATGTTAGTAAATAGTTTTGGGCACCCTGTACGGGGAGGTTGAGTGTCAATGGCCGCATAACATCATTCACATATTACTGGGTCATCAAAAAAAGAACCATGAATATAAACAAGATGTGATATTCTATCGTATAAAATGATGCCCCGAAATCTGATAGTGGGTTGTCACGTAGATTTGATGTTCCATCGATATGGACAGATTCGACATATCACCACGTCGACTCAGTACTCATTCACAACTGTTATCGTTGGCCAAACAGTAGTGTGTTTCTTTTGAGATTCCAACCCTGTGTTATTTCATCATCCACACTGCTCTAGCCCGGCAACCTTGGAACGAAATTGTCTGTGTTTTAGGTCAATGTCAGACTTTTTAATGTGCACCATGAATTCAGGCCGCTAGGAACTAGTTGATCGGTAGCAGTTCTGGGAGGTAGGTTAACAACCAAGGAGTCATGCCCATACTGCAAAATAGCTGGAGATGTGACTTAGAGGGTCGACCACTTTGTCTGAGGATGCATCGATTTACGCACTAACGTAGCTCTGGCTACACCTACACCCTGAAATTTGCTATATTTTGTTGTTCCAACTATTTTCGCCGCAGCCGGTGCACCATGGAATCGTCTAGGTGGTTGGCAGTTAAGATTTGATATGCGGATAAGCATATCTGTTTCTGAGTCTTAACACCATGCCTTTGTGTTTCTGCTACAATTGTCTCCATTGTCGGAAGCCTGTTTCTTTACTGTTAAACATATTCTTTGAGACACGAAAACAATTCCACAATTATTTACTTGTCAGAAATAACGGCATGACTAGTGAGTGTTTCTTCTGCATGTTTCTCCTTCCGATTTAACTGTTCCGGAGAGCTACACATTTTTTTAATTTGTATTGTTCATTGTAATGCACGTATTCGTGATAATTTGTATAATTCTTTTGACGCAATCCTCCTTGGTGTTGCATTTTCATTGTCACATAATACAAATTAATTTTTTTTATTTAATTCTATTTGGCTTCACACAATTTCAGTGTTTCTCCTTTTTTTCTATGATTTAGAATTATCTTTCAGATAGTAGTAAACTAAATCTATCTAAGTCCACATTTCATCTCATTAAGATTTAAGGATCTGAGATTCATAGACGTATTGAAATTTAAAACATTTCGTGGATTCAGATATTAATTCAGAAATATATATAATCATCATGAAATAATCAAGAGTTACTGAAAGGTAAATATAATAGTGCTTGAAATGCTTTTGTCTGAAGTGAAAAGAGTTAAATAAGAGATCCGAATATCCCTTATTAAAAATTGCGATATTAATTATGTAGCTTTTAGTGCTATGTACATAGAAACAAAACTCCGGTCATGAGTTGACTTTTAGATTATTCTATATATATATATTGCTAACAGGAAATTTTCAAGGGGGGTGGGGAAGGGACCGGGGTCGAAAGTTCACCATTCCTGTATCATGCTCCTTTTGATTTCGTCGATTTTCCGGAGCAAAACACAGTAAAAAACTAATTATTGAATAAATAATTAGCATTAATTAATAAAGTTAACCATTAATAACAAATAATTAAATTTTACGTACTATATACTTAGAATTATAAACAATCGGGGAAAAAAATCAAGGGCTTTGGAGGGGTCCGGACCTCCAGGATCCCCCCTTGTGGGCGCCACTGATTGCTAATAATAACAATGCAATGATACTATAAATATCCTCTGTAAGTTCAATTTTATTAAAGAAGTATATAAAAAGAAAAAACACTTTGATTGGTTGACTTTAAATGCATTACTTATAGTCTAGAAAATCTTGTTCTAAATCTAGTCTTGTACGTACGCAGTTGAACAAAAAGTTCTAAATAATGATTCAGTGAGACACACAGATGCACAATTTGTCATCTCGTTTTCATTACAATGTCCCACGTTATATTCAGAGAAATTTAATATATAACATATAATCCAACTTTTCAGTATAAAAGAGTTTGTTAATATACTTCGTATAGCGGTAGATACAGCTGCTAATTTAAAGCATTCAAACAATCTTATTGTTTTCTTGTTATTCTCTAGCTTCCGAGAATGATAAGACACTATCTAATCTGAATGACGAATTTTTCATTCAGATTAAAAATTGAATTTACGAAACAGGGGTTGTAATGACATAAGAAATTACTTTGAACAAAACAAAAAGCAGATATGCCGAAAATTCTTCGAAAAATTCCTTTTTCTGAGTAATACCTTATTCTGATACAGTTTAATCTCATCAGAGCTCAGGTGTTTTCCCGGGAGGAAACTGGGCATCAAAATTACATCGTGGTAATTTGTGTCCACCTGTATGGTGCTACACTAAAAAATGATACCAGTTCCGAGGAATGTGCTAGGTCTACAATGGTACTTACCAATCCGCAGCTACATTTGAAAGGAAAAAAGAACCTTTTTCTGATTCCGCATTGAATGATAATTTATATTTATCAGTATTCTTTATCATTCAGCTATTAATTGATCCCAATATTATAGACCAGGGGTCGGCAACCTTATAGCGGTGGTGTCTCAAACCAATATATCAAAAAGATTTAGCCATCCACACAGTAGGAAATTTTTGAAACTATTCGATTCCCTCGGAAATGCATCCAAAGTTAGGGAATAGTCAAAAATAAAAATTTAGAGTTTTATTAAATATTAATTATGCATCATTTAAAGATATTTTTTAACGTAAAAATAATCAACATAAAATATAATTATTCTTCGGATATAAATAAAAAAATTAAAATATACATAAGATAAGTGCAATTTTAAGAATATTTCTTAAAGTAAGAAATAAACACAAAGTATATAAATATTGCTGCAAAAGAGTGAATTAAAAAAAAAATCAAATTTTTTTAAGGCGAGCTCTTTTTCCCTGCACAAAGCTCTACTTAATATCGCAATATCAAGGGTATAATTTGTGACTTTCCATTTGACACATGATTCTGAATGTTCAGTTGCTAAACAATTTTGTGGACTCAAAATATATTTCATATGAGCAAAAAATTTGTTCACGTATATATGTAGAACCAAAAGCGAAAAGCATGGCACATGTAATTTTCTTCAAACAATCAAATTGTTCCGTACATAAACAATTTAAAAAAGTGTCGTTTTTCAATAAGGAAAAACGGAAAAATTAAAGGAAATTCGGAATATCACCTTCCAGATCTTTTATAATTCCATAAATTTTGCTGTCAATATATCTAAAGATTTTTTTACGATGCTTGTATTGCTTCGTTTTATTAGCATTACACAATCGTATTGATATGAATTGAATATTTAATGCTAAAAATGAATCCCATTTTAAAAGAGCATGTTTCTTTTACATAAATTCCACAAACTACATCGAAGCAGATTCAACAGAAACATTTTAAGGTAAAGAATTGAAAGTAAGAAATAGTCTATGTTTGAGGCATACAGAGAGAACAGGCAGATTGAACTTGATCTCATAACTTTGTAAAATGCCATTGAGAATTACTTTGCGTGCCACATGCGTCACGCATGTCATAGGTTGTCGACCTCTGTTATAGACGATTATCATTATTTAATTAATTGACAGATTAATTCCCAAATGTAATGATTTCTTAAGAATTCGAAGTACCCTAAAAGAACAGTTCTGTTCACTCATCCTCTTATATTCTACCGAGTTAAAAGCATTTCGATCTTCCCATGCTTTACAATACTCGGGGATTGGAAAAAAGTCCCTTTGATGCCTTTCTGATACGAATCACTACAAAGAGGGTGCGCTACACATCTGCAAACGATTCCGTGTGAATTTTTCCCCTCTCCTTCCCCTACGAAAAGGAGCAGACGACTTCTAAATGAGAGGAGATATATGCCCTGGCACGCACGGAGTCGGGGGCGACCTTTTTGTATGCCCCTGCTTCGAGAGGGCGCGGTGGTGAGTTAATTGCGTGTCTAAAGGGTTCTCCAAAGGGCGCAGCAGCTGCGTCCGACTGCTCCATTCATCTCTCTCCCAGCAAACGCTCTCTGTAGACTGTAAGAATAGGCCTTTAGGCAAGGAATGTATACTGTTGCATCTTAAACATACAGAGACAATTTTTTAATAGTCCAGATATGTCTCGCGCTAAGTCTTTTTATATTTAAATGTTAGGATACCATACATGCGAAGAATGTATTCTGTTCAATTTGAAATTTTTGTCATGTGCAATTAGTGTCGTATATATTGCACATATTTTTAAGCACATATTTACGTATGCATTAATATTACCGTAAAATCCGGGGTATAACGTGCAGTTTGAACACAAAAAATAAGATCGAAAATTAAGAGTGCGCGGTTTACGCCGGATATAAAAACAACAGCTTTAAAAATAACAAGAGATGAACATAAAAAAAAAAAAATTCTACATGCATCGAAATACCGTCTATCTTAAGGCTGTTTTTGGTTAATGTTAAGGAATAGGACCCAAATTTGGAACATTTTTTCAGATATAAAAGAAATGAAAAATTAATGGGATATTCTGGCTTCACTATCCTTTAGAAAGCAGCATTTTTTTTTATCATAATTACCATTTTTATCCGAGTTGTTTCGCATTTTTTCTCCTATACCTTTAACGTATTAAAACAAAAAAAAAATTATTTACGGAATATTTTGAAATTTTTAAAAATACTACATTGTTAACAGAGGTATGAGTTATAATATTGCATATTTCCATGGAAAAATTGGGTCATTTTTCTGTCTGAAAATGAGCTTCGCGTTTAGTTAGAGCTCTCGTACTTTTACCGAAGACAGCCTTAAAGAAATGACTTGCCTTATAAACTAAAAGAGTTGTAGTTCTATAAGTATGCTATTTTTTCAAAAGTCTGTGAAAATACCTCGAATAAATGACTTCGCGTTATAAGCGAATATACATAAAACTTAAAAAATTCAGCTTGAAAGTATAGGTGCGCGTTATACACCGGTGCGCGTTATACGCATGATTTTACGGTATATATTTTTTACAAATACATTACTGAGAATTATGATATCTTTAATTCTCAACATATCGTCACACAGAGAGAAAAAGAGAGAACAGTGTTCTTTTATAACGTTATAAGAAATTCGTTAAACTCTACTAGATTTTTTTTCAAAAAAATCTTTCCATTGCATTATAACAGCACAAAATACTGTTATTTTAGAAAAACTGCTCTATCATTAGATATTTTTAGATATTTTGACTTTAAATTCTTCAACAAAAATTGAATCTTTTAATTAGAGTTTCTCTTTTTAAGTATTCATGTTACAGCATTGAAAGAAAATCGAGACGTAGTACGTATTTTTAAAATAAAAATACATTACCATCCTTCAAAATAATTCAAATTTATTTACTGAATTTTTAAAAATGCTAATGTATGTCAGTTGTGTCCTGAATTATTTTTCCAAGCAAATTTATTGATCATAAATACGCGCCCTACTAAGGGAAATATATATTTGTTACAATTTTTAAAAAACATAAACTTTCCCAATTTAGTATCTTATTTATGGCTAAAAATAAAAATAAAAACTTTCTTTATAATGTTATTTATATGCAATTAAATCACAACTTACCGTAAAATCCGGCGTATAACGCGCACAGGTGTATAACGCGCACCTATACTTTCAAGCTGATTTTTTTAATTTTTAGGTATATTCGCCGTATAACGCGCACCCCCTTTTTTACGAAGAAATTTGAAATTTTAGTATACATTGCTCTTATGTTTTGCAGTCATTTATTCGGGGTACTACCCAAGACTTTTAAAAAAATAGTATACTTTTAGAACTACAACTCTTTTAGCTCATAAGGCAAGTCATTACTTTTAAATAAACAGCATTTCGATCTATGTAAAAGTCTTAATTTTTTTATGTTCATCTCTTTTGTTATTTTTAAAATTATCGTTTTTATACCCGGCGTATAACGTGCACCCTCAAGTTTCGATCTTATTTTTTGTGTTAAAAGTGCGCGTTATACGCCGGATTTTACGGTATATACCTAAGTAATTTTTAAAAAAAATAATCCTTCTTGATCTTAATATACAATTGAGAAGAACGCGTTTTAAACGATAGCCCTTTAAAAAATTAATAATCAATAAATCAAATAAATAACTAACTTAGGATTTTTTCGATCTAATATATATCATGTAAGTATTGCATATTTTTAATTGTTTATTATACAATTATTTATTTTTTTTGTTTTGCGTAAAAGATGTTCCTTGCATTATGCAGAATGTATAATTTACCTTGACTCATTTTATTGTTTATCTTATTTAATCCGAACGCGTAACCCAGAAGAAACTGCGTTCACACATACGTACAACCTTTATTTTTTATTTTAATCAAGAAAGAGATATCTGAAATCTCTTTTTTAACAATTGATATGCTTCATTTTCATAAAAAACAGGATTTTTTTTTCGAGCTCAAATGACTTTTTCCATAAAATTTTGTTTTGTTTACGTAAAAAGATATGTACCATTCTTCTTTTGTGCATTCTTTTGAAAGTAATGATAAATAGCACACTAATTTTCTTATCCAATGCAATTTCGTGTAGGCAATATCTCTTTTTTCTCTGAGAACCCTAGTTCTAGTTATTAGTTTGGCCTTTCGTAGCATTCAGGGTGGGTCAGCAGCAGATAAAAAAAAATTGCTTTCGTCGTCGAAGAATTCATCATTTCCCCGCGCTTTGTCCGAAACAAAACAATATTCCCAGGATCCTCTGCGAGCGGAACAAGATGGCCGATCTGAGCAGAGGAAATGAAGAGAAAAAAAAATATATTACAAGCGCCATCTATTGTTACGCACGGGAATAATTCTGTGCCAAAAAAATTCAAAACATTCCATGGTGGGATTCCTTGTACTTCTTTCCTCCCTAACGGAGATTTCGAACGTTTTTCTTCGTTTCTTTCCGTGTTTTACGTGGCCGGTTGGAGTTTTGGAATTCCACACGTACTTCTGCGTCTCCTGATGTCTAAATTTTGACTCTGAAAAGAACTTGTTGAGGGGGAATTCATTCAGATATTAATAGTCAAACAAAATTCTTGAACTTTTTTCTGGCTTTTTTATGGTTTCTGCATTTTTGTAAATACGGTATTCTAATGGATCGGGAGAAATCACATAATTCATTCAATTGTCACTGTAGTAACATTTGATGTATGCAGCTTGCAAGTTTAACGAATTATCTAGGGTATAATGAAAAGCAATCTTTTGTGCTCTTTTTTTGATTGAGTTTTGAGATAGATATTTATACTGTTACTTCTTAAGATTTAATATCATCTTTCAATTATGATAGCTCTATCATTTCGAAGTCTGAAATTTATTAACAGCAGATGCTAAGATATGTTTTTCTTAAGTGTTATATATACTTATTCCTTCTTGTGAAAATTGTTTTGAATTACCTAACTGTTTCGGATTACATTTTTATTAACAAATTCTTACTTAAGAAAAATGCAACTATTTAAACATTTTATGAGTTTAAAAAAGATTTCTTCAATTACATGAAACTGTTAAGTAATAAATTCTAAATCAAATATAAAACGATATGATAATGCATTTTTTTTAAAAAAATTCTTTAGTTTTCCTTTGACATAAATATTAATATTTGAGAAAAAGCGACCCACAGTTGCTCTTTATACTATGTTTCGTAGCTTACTTCTGTTTTATTGACGTAATTGAGCTACACATTTGTAATATATATATATATATATCATTTTGAAATGAATAAATTAGAATTTCTTCTGTAAGTTCTTAATTAATATTAAAAAGAGATCTTGCAAAATATTTCCTGCACCTCTTCTGAAAATAATGGTGCTAAAGAAAAACACGAGAAATTTAAGAACGTACTGTATTTATGTAAAAGAATAATTTTCCAAGTAGATTAAATGTAGACTGCCTTAGACTCTAGTAGACGACTACCTTAAAATATCAAAAAACGTTTTCTTTCTTACAAAGCTGGAAAAAATAACTTTTTTTAAGAGGATGTGTTCGAAATATAAACTGCCGACATAACTGCTACAGGAATGATGAATATTATAGTTTAAAACGATATTTAAGAAATGAAACATCCAAGTAAGATTAAATACTATATTTTGAGACTAAAAGCAATACAATAAACATCAATTATATTTCGCCAGTATAAGTAATTAAATTAAGCATATGGAATCCGGAAAAGTTTCTCCTCAGAACTAACAGAAAGCATCTAAAGATTAAATAAGCGGAATCTAAGACCGAAAGATTATTTTCATTTCAAAATGTGCTACACATTTTGAATTAATTTTTTGCATTTAATTTTATTCACTTGAAATATTTAAAATCCTTACATTTTCACATTTTATGATTTGGTTGGGTAAATCCTCAAACCACAAATTTTTAATTTCTTGCAGGATATTATTTTTCCGCATGCATTTAATTTTAAGTGAAATACATTTTCATGATTTTTACAAAATGAGATTTTGTTCTGTTTAATTTATTGATTGAAAGATTTTTTAACGGTATGCTTGGCGTAATACGTCCAGTGGGGATTTAAAGCTAAATATCAAACTAGCCAACCAACTAATCATTCACATCGATTATATTACCAGAGGTGGTACTAGGGCCGGACACTTGCCCGGGGCGGCAAATTTTAAGGGCGGCATTTGGATCGAATTTGAAAAATACTTTTTTTTGTTACAAAAAATTTCATATTTTTTCGAAATATTATTTGGTGTGAATTTGGTATTTTATTTAAAATATCTTATTTCTCCTTTTATTTTGTACTCTGTATGTTAAATTTCAGTTTTTTTTTTTATGTCTAAACAAGAATGGTTCGAGGCAGGAGTATATCTTAAATCATGAAATTTGATATTTTTACACATTTTTCCCATCCTGGAGTGGGGTTACAATGGAAATACTTTTCACCTATACGATGTACGGTGTCAGCTATTCAAAAGTGGGCAGGGGTAATAAGAGTTTTTGGTAGATAGAGAGCTACAGAAGTGATTTTATTTTAGTCTTGAGTGTAGTTACAATTAGTTAAAATAAACGCTTGTGACCCCCACCATCAGTAGACTATTTTCGAAGAAGTTGGTCTGCTGAAAAGGGCGATTTCTTCTCTGACATTTTTTACTCGTTTCAAATAATATCAAGAATTTATGTCTTTATTTTAGAACTATTTTGTATTTTTTATGACTTATATATATATATATATATATATATATATTAAAATAAAAGTGAAAAAGCTCTAAAACCTACAGTACCTAAGAAGGAAGGAATTGGAGTTCATGAGACACAAAAAATGTAGGTACAAAAAAAGTCTTTGAACTAAACAGGAGACCTATTACGATTTCTAAAGTGGTCGCTGAACAGAGCCAAGTTTTAAAGGGTTAAAGACCGAACGCTTTTTGGGTCATCAAAATGTGCAACATAATTTAAGAAAAATGAAAAAAATTACATTCATTTTGTGTTGAAAAGTTAAAGCCATATATATTTATATTATATATATAGGATATTATTTTATGCATTTAATTTAATAAATATACATTTCAATTTTTCAAAATATTTTTCTTTTTTTTTTATTGAAGAGATTTTTCAACGAGTATCTTGGTAAACCGTCCAAAGTGGGGATTTAAAGCAAAAATCAAATAGCCAAACAACTAATAATCACATGATAAATATTACCAAAGTGGACTGCCGGACATTGCCGGCAACAATTTACAGCTTAGGATCGAATAAATACTTTTTGTTTACAAAAATTAATTTTATAATAATTTGGTGTGAATTGGGTATTAAAAATCTTATTTCTCCTTTTATTTTTACTCTTTTTTAAATTTCAGTATGCAAAACAAAGAATGGTCGAGGAGGAGTATATCTAAATCATTGAAAGATATTTACACCATTTTATTGGAGTGTTAAAAAATGGTAAATCTTTTCACTATACACGATTCGGTGTCAGCTATCAAACCGTAATAAGAGTTTTTCAAAAGAGTAGCACAAAAAGTGATTATTTTATTTGTGTGTTACTAAAAATTTAAAGCTGGAAATAGTAGACAATTTTAAAAGTTGTGTAAGCTTTGCATTTATGCCCAAATAAATACAAAATTTAGTCTTATTTTAGAATGTTTGTATTTTAATAATATAATAATATTATAATATATATTAAAACTAAAAGTGAATAACTCTAACCTACAGTACTAAGAAAAGAATTGAGTTCATGAACAAAATTTACAAAAATCTGACTAACGGAACCTATTACGATTTCAAAGTGTTGAATTAGGCCCTTGATTTTATTAACCTTTATTAAAAGAAATTTATTTCTATTAAGAATATTTAAAAAAATGGGCTGTTGAAAAGTTAGCCTATATAATATATATATATATATATATATATATATTGTTATGCTACCTTTTTGTTCGCAAAACATATTCAAATTTTATAGGCGTGTATCTTTGCAAATAATTTTCATTTTTTAATTATACTTTTTTTTTCTTTTGAGAGAGGGGCGGAATTTTCCATTTTTGTCCGAGCCGGGGCAAAACTGCTAGAGCCGTCACTGATATTACTCAGCTTTTGAGAAATAGAGCAATAATTCTTTTCTTGGTGAAGGCAAGGAAACAATAAACATGGAAGTGATAAGAATGATAAATACGTGATGAAAAATTAGACTCAAATGTTGCTGTCTAAGCCCAGACATAGTACAACTCTTCCCATATTCGCCTATAAAATTCAGAACAGCACTTAATATGAAACTAAGAGATAAATTTCCTTAGTTTACAAAAATTCGTAAATAAGCATAGGAATGAATCTGTAAGAAAAATAACGTGAGTACAGGGACGGTCTCTCTCATCTGTCTTTCTTTGTACTTCTACATATGCACAAAGAGAGCGATAAAGAAATTAAAACTGAACCCAAATTGGAAAGATTATTCTTGACGTTATTGAAACGTTATTGGAATTTTAAGGTAAATGTGTGTGTATGTGTGATATCTTGAATTAGTAACTAAATTTTTTCAGATTTGTTTGAAGAATATCTCCAAATCCGGTTAAATTAATATCAAAAATTATTCTACGAACTATGGATGCAATGATTTTTAGTGTTATTAACAATATTCAAAGAAAGGAATAATAGCTAAGATGTTTTATAACCAATAAGTGTAACTTTCATTTTCGGACCAGGAATAAATAAAATAAGACAGATATTATACTATATATATTTAAAATAGACAGCAAAAGAACGTAAAAGTGTTTAATACACATAATCTTAATTAGAAAAGCGAATATCTAGTATATAATTAACCAAATAAATTCTTCCAGATATACAAATATAGCTCTTTAAGTCACATACTCCTACAAAGATTTATTCGTAAAACATTTGCACGCTATTAAGAATTTCGAAACAATTTTTAATTGTATGTAATAAACCCTCTTTTACTTATTTGCAATGGTTTTATACTTTTGAAAAAAAATTAATTAAAATAAATTGATATTTTTTAAAAGAAATATTTATGAAAATCAGGACTCTTAATAATTCCTAAAATTTCAATATGTGAATTATTTCTTAAGGTATCTGACTAAGTTCGGAACCGTGATTTTGCAAAAGCGCATAAATGGATAATATTTATGATATTTAGTGTTACTTACATTAGAAAATGTATATAAAATATTGTTTTAAGAATAGTATTACAATAAAAAAATTATTTAAGTGCAATATTTTGACAAAAAATGAACATAGAATGACCCATTTTCAAAATATTCTCCTTTTGTGAAAAATACTTCTATTATAATAATATTATGCCTGTATACATCTCAGACCTCTGTACAGAGGCTCAACTAGAATTTTTGAAATATATCACTTAGAAGTGGGTTTATTCATGGTTTCCGACAACAGAGGGGAGAAATTTTAAGAAAAAAACGCCGATAATTATTTCAATGGGTTGTAACTCTGAAAATAATGTGGATTATTCCAAAAATCATAGTTCAGACTCTCTGGAGATGTCTTTACTTTATATAAGCACACACACACACACACACACACACTATTATTATTATTTTCGAAGAATTTTTCATTAAAGGAGATCATTTTGAAATAAGGTTATTCTAAGTTAATTTTTGCCGAAATATTGTATTTATACATATTCTCTTTTTGTGAAAATGTCCTTAAAACAATTTTATACATGTATTTTAATCTAAGTGACACTAAATATCATAAAATTGTCCATTTATGCGCTTTATTAAAATCACGGTTCCGAACGTCGTTGGATAACTTAAGTGATTTTCTACCATTGATCTATTTTTAACATGCATATGCTTTGTTATTAAAATATCCCATGTGTTTTGTATGTATTATATTGGTATATGGTTATTTAAATTTTCATTTTTCTTATGTTTGCAGGTAGCATATCGGGGACGTGGAGATCGAGAGAAGGAAGCTGGCTATCGGCGTTAGTTATAGTTGTGCTCCTCATCGTCAATTTGTTATTGTCTTAACACTTCAGGTAAGAGACTCTTTGGATTTTCGTAACAATAGCGATAGCTAAATGGTCAGGGTAGTGAGCTTCGAGTTCGAGTCTGAAATTCATTTATGACTAATTTTAATACACATCAAATATGAAGGTTTTCAGTCTTCCTGAAGTCATTGATGTGGAAAAAATTATCTGAACTGTTTCGAAACTAGGAATAGTTGAATATATTTAATAACATTGCATTTTGAAGTAACACTAGGAGAGCCGTGGGTAACCTAGGGGTAGTAGCGCACACAGGAAATTTTTAAGTGGGGGGTTCGAGATCGAAAGCTCACCAATCTTGTATCATGTTCCTTTTGATTTTGTCGATTTTCGGGAACAAAACATAGTAAAAAACTAATTATTGAGTAAATAATTAGCATTAATTATTATTAGCGTAAATTAATCATTAATAATAAATACTTAATTAAATTTTACGTTCTATATATTTAGAATTATTATCAATCGGAAAAAAATCAAGGGCTTTTGGAGGAGGGGGGGAGGTGCGGACCCCAGGACCCCTCCCTTGTGTGTGCCACTGCCTAGGGGTTAGAGCATCGTCGGACTCCAGACCGGAAGGCCTGGGTTCGATCCTGGAACCACCAAATACCCTCCGAATACACACGGAGTACGTGCTCGTTAAATCAGTGGGTCCAAAAGTCATTTGGGCTTATTCACGAGTGCAGGGGACTGAAGAATATTTCCCTCCCCTTCAGTTCCATGCCTAAACTGTGGAGGTGGAGATAGTTGGTGTTGCCATATATCGTCCCTTTGGGAATTTCGCCAGATAATTCGTACTGTCATCCGTATGGTGCTGAAAGTCAACGACAGGCGAACTTCTATCCCCTTGCCATGATGCATTTCGTGGGCCTCGTTCTGGCTACGTCAGACAGTTGGCATTAGCCACAACCAGTAGCGCACACAGGAATTTTTTAAGGAGGGTCCGGGGTTGAAAATTCACAATTCTTGTATCATGCTCCTTTGGATTTTGTCGATTTTCGGGAACATAACGCAGTAAAAAACTAATTATTGAATAAATAATTAGCATTAATTAATAAAATGAATCATTAAGAACAAATAAACTAAATTTTACGTACTATATACTTAGAATTATAATCAATCGGAAAAAAAATCAAGGGCTTTGGGGGGTCCGGACCCTCAGGACCCCCCCTTGTGTGCGCCACTGGCCACAACTCAACAACGAGATGATCCTGGTACTTTTGATCCATGATCAAATGTGAGTAGGACCATGATTGTCAACCACTGTGCCACGACACTTTGTGTGCCACCAATTTTTTTTAAAATTATTAACTATACTCTGGGGAAAAAATAAAATCTGGTATTGAATCATCCAGCCATTTTATAAAAATAAATTAAAAGTATCCAGAGTATATTTAACTTATCTGTTCGAGTATAAATGGATATAGCAAATTTGATTGGGTTTGTAATTCATTCATGTATGGGTGTATCAGTATATGAACTAACTTCGAATGAAGGTGAAAAACTAATTTCAGTCTGTAATAATCGAGATTTAATTTCAAAACATTTGGAAGATTCAATTAATTAATTTTAGATTAAAATCAAAAACGACTATCTTTCATAATAATAATAATAATAATAATAATAATAATATAATAAAGCTTAAACATATTGCAGTTTTCTACACCTTATTTGCGTGAATTCGGATTTTCAGCATTATCAAATATAAAAATAAAATAAATGAAAAATAGAGACTTTTTAATGTAGATGACGAAATGAGATTGACATTATCATTTTCACGCAGCAATATAAACAAAATTATCAAATCATCGATTTCGAATTTTGCATTAAATGTATTCTTATAATTAATTCGTAATTAAGTACTTAATAAATACTTTGTTGTATTTGTCGTGCATATTATTTTATACAACATTGAAAATTATTTTCATAAGCTATTTTACATAGTGTATTACAGATAAGCAAAAATTCTTTTATACTTATTTTGTTGTCAGTGTGCAGCCAAATTTTGAAATTTTAGAAGTGTACCGCAACATAAAAAGGTTGAGAGTCACTAGATTAGGATGTCACTTGAACCGGTGAGGTCGCAAAAGCTTAGGGGCTGTAGTCATTAAGGTATTTGACTACGTTTGGAACCGTGATCTTAAAAAAGCGCATAAATGCATAATTTTCATGATATTTCGCGTCACTTAGACTAGAATACATGTATAAAATTGTTTTAAGGACATTTTTTGACAAAAAAAAATTATTTATAAATACAATATTTCGGCAAAAAATTAACTTAGAATAACCTTTTTTCAAAATTTTCTCCTTTTGTGAAAAATACTTCTATTTTAATAATATTTTGCCTGTATATAGCACAGACCTCTGTACAGAGGCTCAACTATGATTTTGGAAAAATTCACATTATTTTCATAGTTAAAACCATTTGAAATGTATATCGTCGTTTTTTTCTTAAAATTTCTTCCCACGGTTGTCGTAAAACATGGATAAACCCACTTCTAAGTTATATATTTCAAAAATTATAGTTGAGCCTCTGTACAGAGGTCTGAGCTATATACAGGCAAAATATTATTATAATAGAAGCATTTTTTACAAAAGAAGAATATTTTGAAAATGGGTCATTCTATGTTAATTTTTTTGTCAAAATATTGTACTTAAATCATTTTTTATTGTAATAATATTCTTAAAACAATTTTATATACATTTTCTAATCTAAGTGACACTAAATATCACAAATATTATCCATTTATACGCTTTTGAAAAATCACGGTACCGAATGTAGTCGGATACCTTAACTCGTGACCGGAGTGTCGTGGGTTTTTGTCCTGTTGCCACTAAAAACCCACCGTATAGAGGGGATTGATGCACGTTAAATCTGTCGAGGCTCAATGTCCTCCGGTTGGTATGATGTGGTAGTTAGGAGAAGAAAATTTCAGCTCAGGTGTCGTCCTCGTCACTTGATCGATGCTCAGAATGACGAGGTCCGTCGTCACTAGTTCTCGTGTTGCTTTATAGTGCGGCGTTGTTATCCTTCACCCACAATTCTTGCATTGGATTAAGACCTGCCTTGTAGAAGGGATGGATTACGTTAAATTTGTCGAGGCTCAAAATACTCCCATTGATGTGATGTGGTGTTTTGGATGAGAGTGTGTCACACTAGCCTTCTAGTTGCTTTATAATGCGACGTAAATGAAATTCTCATTCTTTCAGTCACCTGAGCTGGAAGCTTTTCTCCTAACTTCCCCACCACTCCTTAACGTGAGAGTTTGAGCAAGACATATTTAAAATGCATCAACCCTTAACACTACTGGTCTTCAGAGCCACTAGGACTCGAACCCGTGATTCGACACACGCCACCCATTAGTTCACTACCATGTCCATTATATCTGAGTCTTAAAAATATTAATCCCCACGGGCCTTATTTTTAATTATATCCTCAAAATGCGATTACTTTAAAAATAAATTTTATTTCATTTTCAAAATAATATACATTTTATTATTATACTTTCCTCTTTTTCAGCTATCTTTTCAAATAACTTCTTAAGCATCCTTAAATTTATGTACACATATATTAGACTAATACCCAATCACTACTAAACTTATATACCACATCTATCAGAATCAATTAATACCGAAAAGGCCGAATGTCCTTGAAAATCTTCCCTAATCAAAATTCCCCGTTCCTTCCAGATCTTTCCGAAATTAATAAATCCGAAGTCCCTTCCAACCGATGACACTGCCAATAACTGAAAGAAGTGCCTATCCTTAGCCGAGATTTACCGCAGAGCATGGATAAACGCGGGGATATTTTCCTCCAAAAATGGCCTCTCTACTCGGCCTAATCGATGACCCGTCGTAGCGCCACCTGCCGTCGACCGCAGGAGTCAATCGATCCATGGCATGAGAGGCAACATTGGTGCGACCTGAATAAACATGGAGGGCTCGCGTCGCTAAGTGTTTTTAGATGGACGCACTCTCTTTCTCTTCCACCCCCCTTCCAATCAGTGGCCAACCATCCCTTTGTAACTGTCTTTGGAAGAAAGCCCCCGTCCCCTGTCTAACTGTGATTTTTTTTGTCCTACTGCTTTGCTGGGAACAAGAACATTCTTTTACATTGGCTTTCGAAAAGTCCTAATGATACATTAACAGGAATGTATCCTTCTGCAGGATCGGTGATACATTAAGCCAAAAATAGCCTTTTGACTATAACAAGAGA
The DNA here is from genome assembly GCA_019973955.1 of Trichonephila inaurata madagascariensis. Taxonomy (NCBI): domain Eukaryota; kingdom Metazoa; phylum Arthropoda; class Arachnida; order Araneae; family Nephilidae; genus Trichonephila; species Trichonephila inaurata. The sequence goes on along the minus strand of BMAV01026405.1, from coordinate 185,415 downwards.
AAAGCTGTAAATACCTTACTGTTGTTTTATAGAGTTTTCTCTAAACTTATAAGATATGGAATATATTTTTGTGAAGAGTAACCTTTTTTAACTCTAGGGGAAAAATTCATCTGATATTCCACATACGAGTTGAGTTAACGTAATTTTTATTGGTGTGATGCGCGGTAGCACAAGGAGGCTTGTTTTTAAAAAAACAAATTAAATTTCTACAAATATTTTATATTTTTAAACATATATATATATAGGACAATAAGAAATAATCATAATACATAAGTATTTCCTTTCATTATAGTTAAATAAAAATTTTACTGGGACCCCCTAGGGTTAGCACACATCACTACTTTCATATCGCAAAATCATTGGTATTAGTGACTTTCAATTTGATACGATTCTGAGAATTCAGTTTTTAAACAATTTCTTTGCGGAGTCGAAGTATTTTTCATATGAGGAAGGATTTTTATTTAGATATGTAGAACCAATAGCCGAAAGTTGAACACATGCAATTTTTTCTCTTCAAACAGTTACATCTCTCCAGTAATAACATTCAATAATTTACAAAATAGTTGTAAATTTATCTTTAGAGTTATCCTTCAGATTTTTTCGTAATCCCGTAAATGTTCATAATTCTGATGATATTTGTCAAATAAGATCTATTACAAATTTAACAACTTGAATCCACTCAAAATTGACAAATTAGTGAAGAAATGCAGAATGCAACTGAGAATCGTACCACGTGCCATATGTGGCACACGTGCCATTGGTGGCCAATCCCTGATATAAATCTATGTTTCATAATATAGTGCGAGGTGTGGCACACACAAAAAAATACTGGTCAAAAAATCGTTGTACTAACAAAATCAGTTCTTCGTGAGATTATCACTTTGAACTGCCATTGCTGGTAACTGTCCTGGAACGAGGGTGTTTGAATGTCCTACGGAAGATTCTCCGTTTTTGCCTGAACCTCTTAAACTGAGTTAAAATGAGTTCCTTTTAGCTTGATTTAACTGTAGGAGAGAAATAAAAAAGTCGCATAGAGCCAAATCAGGTGAATAAGGAAGATGCCCCATCACAATTTGCTGGGCAGAAACTGCTTGACAGATAGGGCCGTGTGAACAGGTGCATTATCCTGGCGCAACAGCGATCCATCGTTCCACAACTGTTGCCTTTTTCCCCGTAATTTTTTCAGAAAGTCTTTTTAGTACTTCAAAGTAGTAGTGTTGATTTTCAGTCTGACCACTGTCAACCCACTCAATAATTACAATTCTATTAATGTCGAATTTTGATTTTGACATGCATGCTTTTTTGGGTCTTGTGGATCTTGGAGACTTTCACTGCAATGACTGGCACTTTTGGTAATCGGTAAAAATCCGCGAGTCATCACATTTTGCACTAGATACCAACAAATTTGGCTCGTTTGTAGTGCGTTCTAACATGTCCACACACTCGTCTTTACGACACTGGTTTTGCTCATCGGACAGACCTTTTGGAACAACCTTCACACGAATCTTTACGAATAATTCATCAGTTAAATTGCGTTTAGCAGATTCTCTATCCAAGTTAACAAACTCCGCTATTGCACGAACACTCAATTTTCGGTCATCCTGGATCACATCATGACTTCAGAATATTACGGTCTGTAAGCTCTAACCTTGTTCACCCAGTATGTTCATCGTCTTCCACACGGTCCCTTCCGCTGGAAAACCACTTTTGTCATTCAGACACGCATGCTCGAGACTAAGTTACATCTCTGTAATCTCGGTGAACATTTGAGATGTTTGTTTGACTAATTTCTTAAGTTTCACTAGAAACTTGATGTTGATCCGCTCTTTGTTCAGTTTTTACATTAAACATTTTTCCGGAAGAATGCAATTGTACGTGTTCAATCGATGGTGCAGTACTCCCGATTGGTTTGATCGCTTAAGTCAAAAGTAACAGTATGGGTAGAGGGGATATGCGGGATGACGTCATCAAAACAGTTGCTGCCAACTCTGCACTCCTTTCTCACTCCACACATTTAATCTCGTTTTTTGTCGCACCTCTATGTTTTAAACAATATTTCACTATAATTTTTGAAATGGAAACTATTTTGTTTTGTATTTTATAATATTTTTGAAATTTTAACACACATATTTGTTTGCTCAAAGAATAATTTAGAAACTTTTTACTGCCTAATTTTATGCGTTATTAAGTTCTTACAAACCATATAAGCAAAATGGAGAAATACACTTTCAAACCATAATCCTGAAGAGACTGTCAATGGATTTAAAAATAAACAGCATATATCGTGTATTTTCTATTTTAATCTAATCCTTTACTATTATAAATTGCAGTTTCAGTTAAAATATTTTGTTTACTTGATCAGCAGTTGTATGACCTACGTTTTATCTTAAATTATTTTTCAAAGAACATTCGATCTAGCATTTCAAGTCTTTTATTTTCAGATCAACTTTCGTGTACCAAGAACGATTTTTTATGCTTTCCTCGATATCAACTTCTTCTCCAGACTGTTTATCTAGTTTCCAGACTACTTTTAAAAATTCGCAGAAATTGACTCTGTTTATTCTCCCTCGAAAACTTTCTTCTTTAGATAGCGAGTGAACTTATTCTTAACTCCGAACTATATATAATCTTGTTTTCTTAGTATTTGAGTTTATTCGGTACATTTAGTCCGGTTTTAACTCAAGTTACGTATTTTTGACCTGCTATAACTTGGGAAATTATTACTTTTTCAGAATTATGTCTTCTGTAAACGTGTGCTCACAGAGTAGCATAGCAAAATGTGAAAAGATGAACAAAAAAGCTTTATTGTAAATATTCATAATGAGGTCAGTATTTAGGTTTGATTTGATTTTGATACATGTAGAACTCTGAAGCAACACGAGAGACCTGGCAATTTTGAGTTATGGTGGTACCTACATAAGCCAGTAACAGCCTCCAACAAGGGTGATCAGTTTTGTCTAGTGGTTATGCTACGCGACTACGGACCGTAGCGTCTCGGGTTCTGTCCACGGATAAGTACCTCCACATTGGTGACCTTGGCTGAATACGCAGCCTTTTGATCTATCGTGGCACCATCTACCCGCAACAAGAGCAATCAAAGTCGTCAGGCCCACTTGACGCAGCAACCTAAGTCATCAGACTCACTTGATGCAGCACCACCAGTTAACAGCAACAACTCACATGCTACACACTCTTGCCAAAACAAAAATTATTCGCCTGTCCACCGATTCACTAGTAGGGGAGTGCTGTGGTGGTATATTCATAACCCAGCAACAGCCTTCGTACAAGGTTGATTACTTTTGTCTAGTGGTTCTGTTACACGGCTAAAGCCCCTAGCATCGCGGGTTCTGCTTACGGATGATCACCTCTACAGAGTCATGCTTAATTGGCAAAGACAATACCCAAGTGGGACCCTCCGGGATTTCCGTTTGCGTCATGGCCAACGAAAAATCTTAGAGCTTCGGCATAAATTAGGATGCCAGATCTAGTGTCGTTCTCGTCACTTGACCGTGGTTTAAAATTACTAGGTAAATAACCACAGTAATTCATAAGCAAATTCTTAGGTATAGGACTAAGATTTGATGGGGCCGAATTTTTCCATTATTTGAAAATACAACTTAGTAATTAAAATTTCAAATACAAAACCAAGTTAAACTATAATTTTTTAACAAAAATTATCTAAAATTAATTTACTAAACACACTACGTAGCCATCATATACAAAAATTGAAGCAATGCCCAATTAGTCTGTATCAGAGATGGCCAACCCAAAAGACCTCGCGGGCCACTTCGGAAAAGCATAATAACGCAGTCCGCACATACAAAGTATATATTTTTATATAAGATTTGGTTCCATTACAAACAATTTATTGAAATGAAAATTTAAAACAGAATGGACATATTATTTCCCTTTGTGTGTGTTTTCATGTATACAAACATAGATAATATAACAATAAAATACAGTGATCAAAGAATGAGATATTTGTTGTTAATTACTTAATGTTGTTGTTAATTAGTGAGATATTTGTTTGTCAACTCTTTCACTTATTTTTGAGTCAATGAGTGTATTTAGGCATCGTAATTGATGCTACAAGTTTTCATACGTTAATTTTAAGCCCAATTTATGTTTTATAAATTTCATTTTCGACACAAAAAAAAGATTTGAGTAACTGAAGCATTGTGATGAAATAGGAACAGTTATGAGATTTCTTTAAACAAGTATAATTATATATATATATAAAATTATGTCAATTTCTACTTAGATCAACAAATAAAAATTTTATTTTAGCTACTTTTTATTAAATAGTTACAATTAATATAAATACGTATACACATGTGACAGAATCACAACATTAAGTGGTAAATAATTTTTATTAATTATCATTAAAGTATTGTTTTGTCATCTAAATCAATCGCGTATATAAAATTTCTGTTTAACTAAATGCTTTAAAACGTGAGAAAAAAAATCTTTAAAATATTGACCATGTCGTCAAAAATTAAACCAAAGTGGTTGTATCTGTAATTCTTTAATTAATTAGATTCAGTCAATTAATTATAATTAATTATAATGAAATTGTCGTATTTTTACGCAAAGCAATAGTGTATAGAAAATTTCAGCTCAAATGAGCGCTTTAAAATGTGAGAAAAAAAAAACCTTTTCAAGTTTTGACACAAATCGCCAAACGCTAAGTCGCCAAAAAGGATGCCAACAAGCCTGTATTTGTAATTCTTTAAATAACTAGTTTTAATCAACTTATTTTTATTAATTATAAATAAATTACTGTATTGTCTTCCAAAATAATCATGTATATAAAATTTCAGCTCAATTGAGTGCTTTAAAATGTATTTTATTAACGATTGAAAATTCCACCGAGATAAATAAATAAAATATTTGTAGGAATAAAAAAACCCACTAAAAACAAAAATATTGCACAAAATAGTCGTATTTTGTAAAGTTGTAATGAATTTCGCGGGCCTCAAATTTATTCAAGGCGGCCGCGTGTTGGCCACCCTGAGTCTATAAATGTAGAGGGAGAGAATACTACATTTGCGCAGATGGTGTACTTCAGCCAAAAGAGAGTTCAAAATGTTTCTCTAATGAAGTCATTTAGAGTGAAATAATATAGATTCTGTAATTTGTTACTTTGAAATGAGTTTACATTCTCACACAAGTCACAATGTAAAAGTTTGAGTGCATGGTATTATTTTAGGATAAGCATTTACCTTAAAAAGATGAGTCTCAATTACAAATTGTTTATTAGGAAATATTTATAATGATGTTGTTCTTCCGAAAGAAATGAAAACTCCTTTGTGCTCACAACGATGATTTTTCTTTCGAATTATTCTTAAATTGTCGATAATAAAGAGAGTTCTCCACATGGCTTCAGCTAGCAGATGCAGGATAATTATTTGGTAATTTCGCAGATGTGCTCATTACGAGGGGTCACGGCGGACATTTACTCTGCAAATTAATACGCCTAATCACTCGCTAAGCGGCTCTAATGCAAAATTTGCTCACGCAGCGCAATTACTGCTGCCCAATCAGCTGCTGCATCCAGTGTCCAGCGGGTCGGGGGAGGTCTACACTGTCCATCTTGAGAAGGCATTCGAGAGGGGCGTGATAAGGCAAGTTTCCAAACAATAGTGCAAAGATTTTAAGTGGTTAAGTTTTCAGCAGTTAATGTTGTTCTTTAAAGTAGTCATTACCCATTATTTAAACTTGTAAAAAGATTGATACAACAATATTTCAACTAATACAAAAAAGTTCCATGGATATTTTTGAAACTTTTATGTTGATTTTAGAGAAATTTATGCAAGTTTTTTAGAAATGTCTTATTTTAAATATGTGCTTAATATACTTATACTAGAAAAATATCTCAGATAGATAACTGTTTTCATTTTGTTGTGTTGTTTCCAATCCCCTTGGAGCACAGGAAAGCCTACACCAAGTCCATTCGACCTTTCCGCGTAATAGAAAATCCAGCGTATTATGTGTTTTCATTTTAAATATAACAATAGGGCTTTATCAGTAGAGTATTTTGACAATTTCTTTATGAGAGACCATTATGGATATTACCTCTTGATTAAAATGTTATGCGAATTTTTTAATTGATTCGTATAATTTTCCGACACCATTTTTTTTTAAAAAATGCCAGTTTTAATTATATTGACTTTAAGCAATTTTGTGACCACTAACTCATCGGCTTTGTTGTAGATTCCGAGTTAGTGTGTGTGCGAGTCCTAGCGATATTCACGACTCCCTGTTTAGAGAGGCTGACGCTTGTTAATTTTGTAGAGGCTCAAAGTCTTCCTGTTGCTGTTGTGTGGGATAGAAGAAGTGATTATCAGCTCAAGTTTTGCCCTCGACAGTTGATTGCGACCCAAAATTACGAGACCTGTCGTCAATCGCTATGGTGTTGTTTAAGAGTGAAACGTTAATTATAATGAAATTAAGTGATTCTATTACTTCTCACAAATTACTGTTTTATCAAGTAGATTTAAAGATGTAATCTTTTAATCAAATTATTACGTTTAAATTAATTTTAAATTTAAAAAGAGGAAAAAAGTCAATTTAGAGATTGTTTTAAAAAATATTTTCCAAAATTTGTCCCAAAACGTTTTTCTCCGCAAAACTATAGAAGTCAAAAAATTATAATAACAAGCACAACCACAAAAAGTCGCGAATAGACATTTATTATAGTTTCATGTCGGTTCTACTACATCAGGGGTGTCAAACTCGTGGCCCGCGGGCCACATGCAACCACAACAAGCATTTTTTAGGCCCGTCCAGTATATTGGCACACAATAATATATAATGAAAATATCAAAATTTCTCCCGAAACAGAAAGATAATAGTCTAGAAGAGAGATGTCAAATGTCATGACGTATGGAATTATTAAATTTAAAAAAATAAATAAAAATCGATTATTTTCTTAGTATATGTTTATTATAATGAATTATTCGAAGTAAACCCAAGTTTCTATGATTATTGATTTTCTTTGTGGCCCACCTTTAAAATTTGTTTATTTAGCCCAAGTCAGCCTTGAGTTTGACACCTCTGTAACACATGGATAAGAATATTGATTAAAAGCAAAATCTAAAGACACGCATATTAGTATAAACATATAATTAGCAATGATTTAATCAAGTTGTTACGAATTTTTTTAATGTGTATCTGAACTTTCTTTACATGTCTAAGTAATCAGAAGGTTACGTCAAATGACTTACTTTGTAAATGACCTTGGAGTTTTTACCCCAAGTGTGGGGTAAATAATTTAGTACCTGTTAAATTTTTATACACTTAGACGCGAGAGATATACATTAAAAATACCGTGTTATATAAATGTGCCCTAAACAAAATAAAACTACAAAAACGTCATAATGTAGTTTCTTCTCCCAAAAGAAAATGGATTTTCTGCATTTTTTTTGCTCCTCCCTTTTTTTTTCACAAACAGTGTGCTTTTGGGAAATGGAATGCAACGTTAAATAAACAATAAGAAAAAATTGATTTTTTCCAACAAATAAACAAATTTTTGGGATCTCAAAACTTATTGCTAACTATAAATGAGAAAAACATTAGATAACATTTTTCATATAATGTAATATAACCGGCAGGGTGACATGGTTGGTTTGTCACTGGTCTTCTGCACCAAGGTTGTGTGTTCGACCCCAGCTGAAGTTGGTGGATTTTCATGATGCAGAAAATCGACAGCGGCCATGTCGCTTGATTACGCGGCATGAAAAAAAAATCCCTTGAGTGCCTGCTTGGCTTGGGTACTTTCGGCAAAATTAAAACCCTAAGTATGCTTTCGCATCGCCAGGTTTAGGTGTCTCCCTCTGCGGTGGAAACTGGACGTCAAAATTGTTTGTGGTAATGTGTATCTTCTATATGGTGCCGCACTAAAAAGTGATACCGGCTCCTAGGGAATACTAGGTCTGCAAGGTTAAATACAAATGCGCAGTCCCATTAAGAAAAAGAAGAATATAATGTAATAGAATATTATACAATTGATAGATGCTAAAATCGAGGATGAATCTTTTACCTTTGTTTGTAATAGATATTTTAATGTTTAAATTAAGAAGAAATGAAATATATATATACGACTTTCAGAAGTATAGATCTTGAACAGTAAGTCTGTATCACATGTTCTCCAAAAATAAATTTAAAAAAAAAAAACTCAATACTCTTAAATCTATATAAGGCCGTCGCGAATTTTAAAGATGGCACAGAGAGTTACAAAGTTTCTTTCGGATCCAATTCCGAGTCATTTTTGAAACAGGCATGTGCAAGACATAAAAAGTTAAGGCAGTTTTTCTGCTCAAATCAACTGGAAATCAGCCAAGAGGAACTAAGATGAATTGACTGCGCAGATAAAGACTTCAATCTTTTTAAATAGAGAAATCTAATAGTGAGAGTGTGATAATATAAAATAGATTCAGTGAAACGGTCAAACGACCACATTGGCCTGTCAAGTCACTGAGATGGGGTAAAAATGAATCGTCACAAAGATTAATCGTATAACACTTATATCTGATGAAACCCCTTCAGAATAAAATACACTATTCCGTAGAGAGTTTTCTTTCGATAAAACCATTTTTGTTGAAACATTTCGAGGAATGAATCGATAGAGATATTTTCATGAGATTGTTACGAGGTTCAGACTTTTATATTTTCTAGAGCATGTTGGAAGGAGTTATATTTTTAAGACTTCATTGTTTCTTGTATCAATTACAATTAGTGGTCACGGTCGCAAAATCGAGTCCACCATTATTATAGTCCAGGAGTCACTAAAGACCCTCCAAGTAGAGGTTGATGCAGGTTGACTCTGTCGAGGTACAAAGTCCTCAAGTAGATATGGTGAGGAAGTTTGGAGAGTTACTTGCCAGTCGTACTTGGACATTTCACCGATATTCAGAACTATGGGTTTCCTTTGTCAATGGCTCTAGCGTGTGTAGTTTTAAAGAATGGCGTTAGATAGACAATCAAATTCATTACATTTTAGTTTGTGATAATGTAATTATGACAGAATTAACAAACATTCTCCGAAATATATTTTTGGAAGATTATTTTTAAATTAAATTGCATAGTGAAAACTGCACACACTTAAAAACAAAAAGTGCATAAAAGGGTTAAAATCATAAAAATTATAGAAATGAAAAAATATTTCTTTTGAACTCAATTAATACTTTATGATTTATACTTAAATTATCAATGTAGTAAAACACATTTTACTTTCAATAAACAGAATGCGTTTTGAGAGTCTGAGATCTAGTCCTTCGATTGATAGTGTATGACCTCACCCCCAATTCCTGTTATTTTTTTTCACATATTTCTGGCAAGAGTCTACAGAGAATTTTGGTAAAATACTTCAATGATGATTTAATCATTTTGCTTCGGGCACAATGTTTAAATTTTGTAACCGATACATTCTAATGATATGTTTGACACTTCGGGAAACAAAATATATTTTAATCTTGTTTATTTTATTCTAATGAAAAGAAAGACAGAGATAATTTATTTATACTATATTCTTATACTTCTCTCTATAATTCTCCTTGGGTTAGATGGTGATGTTCTTGAAAATTTTCTAATACATTTAACGTCACAGCATTTTATTTTTCAAATAAATTATGTAGAATGTTGGTGGTATGCTAGAACGACGTTTCTTGATCATTCCTGTATTCTTTGTACACATTCTGGAAGTAATGCATGAATGGCAATGAAGATCAACTGTAAATTATATCTCGGGTATTATACAACAGAATTTGACTATAATATTGGACAAAAATCATTATCTTTGTTATATTTTTGCATTCATTACATTTACATAATTAGCTCTATTCATGACGGTCACATGATAAAGACAAACACGTGTTTTACAGTGAATTCAAAACAGAGACATTAAACTAATTGTACTTGTTGTTCTATTTGTATATTGGATAAAATATTTAAATTTTATTAAAAAAATAATATTCATCAAAAAGATTTTTTAAAATTAAAAAAAAATCGTATTTTATGCATATATTTTTAAATAAAAAGCATTTTGTATGCGTATGTACTTTTTAAGAGAAAGTTTCTGCAAAGAGCAAATGTTGACAAAAACGAAGCGCGTGAACTGATAAGCTGGAAACAGAAAATAGCTTTTATTATTTTTTTGTGACTATGACATCACATGAGTTTTTGAACTGATAGGCTAGAATCACGTGGTTATCATTATCACGTGACTATGACGTCATGTCAGTTTTTGAGCTGATTGGTTAGAATCACGTGGTTATCATTATCACGTGACTATGACATCACATCAGTTTTTGAACTGATTGGCTAAAATCACGTTGTTATCATTAACATGTGACGTCACATGAATTGAGACCATTATTTGGGAAATAATAAAAAACATGTTTTAATATGCTGTATTGACATCTCTTTCATTGTGTTTTCAGGTGTGCTACTCCCGGAGTGTAAGGAAGTCGTATCCGATCGGGCTACCTCTCCACGTTCCCGGATGCTGAAGAATCGTCTGCAGATGAGACAGACACACGATTATTGTGATAGAAGGGACGAAGAGGCGTTTTCTCCCTTTCGGAGGGAGGCTCTTTTAGTTCGAATCTCTCTTCTCTAAGCTTCGTACTGCAGACGAAAAAGGACACACACACTTCTACTCTTTTTTACCGTTTTCATCGACAGTTCTCTGAATCCGATCTGACGTTTCCGCAACCCGAACCCCTTCCTCACTGCGAGGGAGCTCAAACCTCTCCCCCCACCCTGGCGTCACTGCTGAGGAACAGACCTGCAATTAAATCATTATTACTAGATCTTGATAGAAGTCATTCAAAAACTCTTATTCCCAACGCTTGGCGTCTCTTTATAATTAAATGATAAATCAAATTGACAACGTTTTGTAAATATGAACTAAACCGCGTTTCGTATTAGTAAGTCAAATGTGAATCCCGTGATATAAGCATCGATTTTATTTTTTATCCTTTGTACAGCACTGACTGAAACAAATTCTTTTGATAACGCTCACAGAAATGTTTAATAATTCTATCCCTTTCCTCTTATAGAGTCCGATCGTATTAGGCGCATGAGACTTAAGACAAATAGCAAGGAAAAATTCTGACATGTGCATGGGAAGATAAGAACAATTAGAAGCTAAAAATAAAATAGAGATTTATACATTAAATTCTTAAAAAATATTACAAAGATAATGCTTTAATTGTTTTCGTTATAATATTCTCAATGAATTTTTCTCTCTCTATGTTCTATAATACGCTAAATTCATGGCAAACACATGATAAATTCTCTACCACGTGCTCTCTATTGAATTCAAAACTGTTATTAGACTTGGACGCATTTCTCTTTATAAAATTTATATAAAATTTCAAATTTGACATTTGGCTAAAGATATTCAAACATAAAGATCCTTCAAAAAGTTTTTCAAAATTATAATAAAATTACGTTATACGTATACTTTTATATCAAGTTCATTTTGTTAACACCTATGTGTATTACTACTGTTAAAAATATGTACTTTTTAGAAGGAAGTTTCTTCAAAAGCCTAAAGCTGGCAATAGCGACGTGTATGAGCTGAATGGCTGGAAATACGTGATTGCATTTATCATGCAGTGACTATGACGTCTCATGAATTTATGAACTGATTGGTAGAAAACACGTGGCACCAGTTTAAATGGGATTAAAACATCACGGGAATTTTAACCATTAGACATGTTTTCCATTGGACCTTAAAATCACACCTCTGATTTTTCACAAAACAAATTTTGATAACACCTGTTCACTTACGTCGGTATTTACCCCTAAAACGATTGGACTCTTTTGTGCTGTTTTATGAGCATGCTAGGCTATTGATACAAAACACGTGGCATAAGCGTTGTTATCAGTTTTTACATATTTGTATCACACAGTTTCATGTTAACTTCTAGTTTATTTTAGAATATTTAGAAGACATCAACATGACATAAAACTTTCTACATTTTGCTTGAATGCTGTGAACTTTGCCTTAAATATTTGGAAGTATAATACATTAATTTTTGTTAAAACTTGAGCAAGATAATAGCAAATATTTATCGTAAAAATTTTGTACATTGTAAGGAAGAAACTCTTAATCATATCGCTTAAATACTATACCTGGGACCTTAGAAACTGCTTTTCAACAATGCATTATTTCACCAGTGAAATGAATACATATATATATTTTATACTTGAATATACTTGATTAGTTGCAAAGCTTTCATTTTGCCTGTCTAAATTGAATTTGACCCTTAGATTTTTTTAATAATAGATTGTATTGTTTGCAATATGAAAATATACATATTATTTATATGTGTATTGAACAAATGGAGCAAACATACATGATGGTACAATTATACACACAAATATTCGCTAGATAATAAATGATTAACCTTTAAATGAAAAATCAATATATTGAACCATAATCTAAGGATTTGTAACAATCTCTGAATTGATGTGGCAGCAGACAGTGCTGATAATTAAGCATCCAACTCCAAAAATTTAAAACTGAAGCAAAATTAAGTTTTGAAAGCTTGACAAATTTATAATTAAAACTAAAGGCGTATAAAGATTAAAATAATGGTTAATTCCAAGACATTTTACCTTACATATTTTTAACTGGCTAACTGATGATATAAATTTATTTACTTTGTCTGTTTATCTAATATGCTTTCTAAGACACAAGATTGCTTTTTTTTTGGAAAAAAAAAATATAATTCCACTATACTAAAAAAAATCGCCCTTTTCATTAAAAAAAAGTAAGATTTAAAGCTGGGATTATACTCTTTAAACTAATTTACTTACATTTTCCTTTCTAATTTTCAGACACATTTTACCATTTATTTTATTTTACACTGTTTCATTTCGCTTAAAAAAAATAAACAAAACAAGCAAACAAACAAAAACCATTGCTTTTATTTGCGCATTACTCCATTAGTCAAGGGAAAACAAATGCTACAGGTAAAAATTTAAATCAAATGCAATTATTCTTCTTAAGAATTTTATTTAATCTAATAAACAGAAGGAAAAAGAAAAAGAAAAGTCATTAAAAACTAATAATCACGCCGCGGTTTTAAGGCTTTGCAACACACATTAATTTTGAAATGAAAATATAAATAATCACTCTTAAGAACACTTCACTAGTCACATCTAAAGTAATTCACTTAAAACAAAAACCTCGTAACATAAAAAAAGTTATTGCACGGACAATTGTATTAATCATTTAACTTATAAATCTACATCTAGTATTCGATGATAATTAATCTTTCCCTTCCCAACAAGAGATTAATATTTCTACGTCTGTTTCTCTTATGCTTCGCCATAATTAATCGCCGTTCGTCTATTCTTAGTATGACGTCATTGAAATCGCGGGTGTTGCCAACTGAATGGCACAAACTTTACGCTTCAAGTTCATAAGTGGAAAAAAAAAGGCTCCCTCGCAGTGTGGAACATTTTATGGATTTTTTGGTTCTCTTCGCATTCTGAGGGAAGATGAATAAAAAGGGGAAAAAAAGTGTGTTTTTTTATTCACTTCCGTGGTCAGTTCGTGTTCGTGCCTCTGTGAGTGACTTTTTAAAACAATTCTTCAATGGAAGTACACCACTTACTCATGCGCTTTTGACTTATCTACAGGTGTGTAACGACTTGGATTATTTTTTCTCCAAGTTTGTTGATGGATGAAAAGAAAAGAAGACAATGAAAAGAAAGGAAGAACTTTGAAGAAAAGAGTTTTTCGTCATTTAAATTGTTCGATAAGCAACTCGTGAACAAACAGTGATTTTGATATTGTACTGAAATATTTTTGTTTTCTTTTGGTTACTTACAACTCAAAGGACGATTGTTCAGAGTTTTGCTACAACTGAAATCCTTATTTTTTGTTAATTTTTCATGTTATTGTTTATAATATTCGTGTATTTTTTTATTATTTTATATTGTTTTGAACTTATAAATTCAATTCCCTTATATAAAAGGCACCAATAGCTTACTCATTCAATTATGATTTTTAAAACTATGATTCAAGCACACTTGCAGGAAATTTGAGTGAGAGTATAAAGTCTTTTAAAAGAGTAAATTATAACTGCTTAAATTTGCTATGAAATAAACTGAAAACAGTGTCAAAAATACTGCAGAAAACTAGTAATTAAGCTTATTTTTACTTAAATTATTCATCTGTTTGATGAATTTTAAATAACTTTATGTGGTAGAGCGCCATCTGGTTTAAAGAGAAGCAACTTCATTCTGTGTGTATTTTAGTCTAAAGTAATATTTATGGAGATAAATTATTTTGAACTAGAAAAAAAAATATACATAAGTATTTTAGTTTCTAATATTGCTTTATCATTGAACGATAATATTTAAATAAGAACTGAAATGAAGGAAATTAATAATCTTAAGAGGCAAAAAAATGAAGTCAAGTCTGTGGAATATTAATATAATTTTGAATTTAATTTTTCTCTGATATTACTTTATATCTATTGATGTAATTCTTTCTTAATCCAAATGGAATTTCAAAAAATTTGATTGTTAATTTGTACATTATCATCACATAAAAACAATTTGAATGGTTGACTATTGGTGCTTTTCTTGTATGTTATAAATCATTGCTTTTGGAAGTGTTTGATAAATAATTTCGCAATATCAGTGGAATGTCTTTCAGTAACATATGTTCGGATTATTTTAAATATATCCTAATTTTCTGTTGGAAGAATTAAATTTTGAATTAATTATATAAACATTTTTCCAAAAGTTATTATGTTTAGCTAGAAACCAACAGACATGTTAATTGTTAATTTATTTTACTCGCAAAAAAACACACTATTTTTTTTGGCATTGTTCTTAATATAAACTTCGAATAATAATAGAATAATAAACTTCGAATAATAAAACCACACTATATTTTTTGGCATTGTTCCTAATATAAACTTCGAATAATAACAGAGATATTAACTTAAAGCATTAATCAGTAAATAAATTAATATTCAGTAAATTAGCGAAGAAAATTTTTCCTCCCTTAAAAAAAGATTTACAAAAATAATACAGAAATTAAACTGTTTAAGAAGATAAAAACTCCAGGAAAAATTACAAAAATTCAAGCATGGTTTCATTCAAGTCGTGATTTTTAAAGAATAAAGCTTTAGAAGAAAATCGATATTTTTTAAGGCAATCAATGTTTTTATATTTCCTACCCCTTTGGCAGGCAAAAATGTCACCTCTCTCAAGAGTATTGAATTCATCAACCTAAATTTCATTAACTCGCCTTTCAAAATTTTGAAAATGTCGCTGTTAATTAAATATCCGCAATTACAAAAGACTCCCCCGAGGTAAAAGAAACAAAGAACTAAATGGAAATTCTAAATTGGTTTTGTATTTTAATTTCACTTTACTTATATATCTTAAAGCACTTTAAAATCGCTTACAACGAAAAAAAGACGATAAAAACATTCCTCTGATTTCAGTTAATAAGAAAAAAGTGTCTTAATAGTTAACATATTATATAACTTCAAATGGAAAATGTTTTATCCCTGTTTATGTTCCTTACTTTTGTTGGTTATGAGTTAAAACCAACCATTCCGGATGTTTTTTCTGAGTTAATTATAGACAATGTGAAAAAATCATTATTTTCTATGTAGATTTCCAAAAGTAATCGATATTTAAACCAAATATATTGGTAGCTACTTTAATTTTTGAAATTCAATTTTAGATTAAACAAAGTTAAATGGAATTAATTTATCGCTTACTTAAATCTAGGAGAGTTCCAATAAGATAAAACTGAGTGTGAATCCTTCTAATATTGACAAAAATTATTTTCAGAGTAAACCAAAAATTTGTGAAAGAAAACATAGAAATAAATATTATTTTAAATAATTCCTACATTATAAAAGAAACTGTGGAAGGTTAGCTTAATGTCCCTTACCAAAACAGTCCATACTATCGCAATGTATGGCCCGCAGAGCTGAGATTTTCTGCGTAGTTTCATCTAGCTTAGCATAGATTTTAAAACATTAATATGAAATTTTTTATTTTATACATTAAAAGAAAATTATTTAAGGTTATACTTCATTTTTCACACACAGAGATAATTCTATAGAAAGTGTTTTATAACTTTTGTGAGAGTTTATGTAGAAATTTATTGCAAAATTTCAATACGTACGAAGATTGAGTTCTCTCTGATAAATATTCATAAAATTATCAAAATATACACATTTGCTTTATATTTTAAGCTCAGAATTTAAAAAATAGGAATGTGTAGGCATAGCTTCATGCATTGTATTAACCCTAAAATTTTTAAAAAGCGTACTAATTTATCATTATGTGTCTTATAATAAATTAAATTGATCTACATCTTCCAAACATATTTTCGTGCTCCCTCCTAATAAAATGTTGTCATTAATGTAGCTAATAAAAAAGATATTTGTTTATATACGTAAATTAAATGCATTCTATAAATAAATTCTAAAATAAACAAATGTTACTGCTTCACATTTTATTGATATATGATTTATTATTTTAGTTTTGCAATATGATTGTTTATTAATGAATTTAATCTATGACTGATTATAATTAAATACTGTACTTAATGAGAGGAACTTATGTGTATGTAAGTCAGCATTAGGCGTTATTTAAATTTATTAAAGACGCCTTTTTGTTATTTAAGATATATAAAAAAAATTAGAATTTTGAAGATTTTCTGATGCCTTATCAGAATATAAGTATGTGTATGTGTGTGGTTTGTAAAAAAATGTCAGATTTATTCAAGGTTAAAATTTTTATACATTTTATTAATACAGTTGAAAGAGCTTTCATTTCTCATTGTTTCTGCTACGGTATTTAAACTGAATATTTCTTTCGTAGAAAATAGGGAAAACTTGTTGTGGAAAAAGAAAGCAAAATTTTTATTTTATAAAGTTGTGTTTACCACTCTTTATTAATTGCAACTTCATAATCTGTTTTAGAACGCTATTCCTAAACCAGATCACAGAATTTAAATTAATATAATCGATGTGTATATCATTGTTCTATATTCTTTGAAAGTGAAAGCGATTATTTTAAGATGATTTTTGCAATTTATACGAATTTAATTACATTGTAAATCTTTTGTCGAATAATTCTATGGTTTCAAAAATTATTCTTCTGTCACTTGTATGCCCATATTGTGTTCTAAATTTTAGCAATTTATGCACCAATCCAGTAATTTGTTTCCTACACTTAAAAAAATATTTCTGAAGTCAAAGTAGTTTATCTTTAACTTTATACGAATAAAAACATTCCTTTTAAAAGTTTCAAATTTTAAAACGAAAATAATAAGTAATAAAATAATTTGATTAGAACTACTGTAAATATATATTCATAAATGCATAGTTCTATAACTACTCAGCTGCTTTCTTCCAATCGAAATCTTAATTTTAATCGATATAAAAATGCGGAATTAATTGTTGTACTCTTTTTGGCTTTAAATATATAGCACAATGTATTCTAATTTTCTTTCGAATTCTTACGGGGAGTGAAGAATTCGTAAATATCTAGCTTAAAAAATTAAAATTAATTCCTCCGCTGTTAACAAGATTTTCATGGTATTTTTTTACACCTCAAGAAAATATATATAAAGAAGAAGTAATAATTCATTTTCTTCACTCCCCCACCATTGTGTTTTCAGCAGACGAGTAGCGCTCGAAGTATTTCTCTTGTGATGAATGTTTTGTGGCAACAGAGTTGACAGTTGGAAGAAGCAACTTCAAAGTGGAAAAGGGCTGCGGTGACGTCAGACTTGTATTGTACAAAGGTTTATAATCAATCAAAACGTGGATTTGATTCGACTCTTGTAAAGTTGTAAAATAATGAAGAAATAAATTTTCAATAAGTATCTTGGTCTTTCTGTATTTATTTTTAGTACTGGAACTGTCATGGTGTTCTTTTCGGAAGATGAATTACATTGAAAAACCAAATGGGATTACTCTAGAGATTTGTTATTGATTTAGAATCTCAGGTTCCGCATTTAAATGATGACAAAATATCGACTGTATTCGATTTAAAGAAATATCGTCTTATTATAGTTTTGTGAAGGTAAAAGTTTCCATCTTTAAGATATTTGTATGTTTGTATAAATATTGTTTTTAAAAAACTAAACACACACAAATAGTATTTCACTGCGATTCCTCAGTTATCGCTGATAGTTTGCTTCGTAAGAATAAATTCATAAGACGTAAATAATTGAATGAATTTTGAAATTAAGTTAACATTTATGTCTCCGATATAAATTGATTATTTTTTTCGCTTGTATTTTTTAAAATTAATTAATATTCATAAAGATGCAATTATCCACTTCTGAAATTATCCATTAAATTTAAATTAAAGGAAGAGCTTTAAAATTCAGTACACCTTTGATTTGGTGTAACAATAATCAGCACAGGTTAAAAAATAAGCTATGCTAAGAAATAATCGAATATTTATTTAATAAACTGTCCGATCTGACAAGGCTACACATTTTTTATTTAAGAATAGCATGGAGGTTATAAATCTAAGGTGTTATTTCAAATGAGCTTTATTTTTCGTTTTAAACGAATTTGATTAACCCACTCTCTCACTCGTAAAGTTTGATTTTATTACCTATAATCCAATACTTTTTAAATGAAAACGTAGATTTTAAATTTACAAAAAATCATATTTAATACTATTTATATGATTCCTTTAATTGTTATATGATTTTAAAACTGCTGTAAGTATTTAGAGATCAAAATATATAAAAATAGTATTTCAAGAAAACATGTTTTATATCATTTATTTAAAATCAGTTTGGAAGGAAGAATTATCTCCACGGCTCATTTATAAAAAAAGTCGTCAGTAGACGTGATTTAAAAGCAACATTGTTTTAGACATATTGTTCATCTTGAGTTTCTTGATATGATACAGGGATATAAAAAACTACATTTCTCAACTGCGCTTGCATTCATGACGATTTTATGTTTTCTCCCATTAAATAATAAAATTTTTTATATATTTTTAAATGGTCTAAAAAGTCATATGTTCACTAAGAATTAAACTCCTTGTTAATTAAAAATAAGAAATAGGCAAAATATATATAAATATGTTGTATTAAAAATAATTGCAAAAAAATTAAACATAAGAATTTCGATTTTAAAATTAAATATTAACTCAAATCACACACACAACAAATGTGTCAGTTTATCAAATAATATGGACAATAGATATACTTAAAATATAGTATCACACCTAAACATTTTCCTATCATTGACAATATATTACCTTTTTATATAGTCCAATGTACAAAATGTAGGGTAATCTATTATACAATAAAGTAGTATAGACGAAAATCGACAGAGGCATCGAATCGTAATATTAATCAATTATTTTAATTTCTGCGATATCGTTTTGCATTTAAAACCGCAGTTAGACGACGGGTTTTAACTCAATGCGAGCGTGGATGGTTTTTACGGGAATATTTGACAGTGTGAGAAGGTTTTCACGGCATCCCTTAAATATGTGAATATTCCAAAATTGAGTGCTTTGCTTCTGGTGTGCCTATCTAGATGTTCCTACAGAGTTACGAATCTGGGGTGTCTGGAGGCCAAGGTACAAATGGAAATCGTTCGTCCTCCTCTCCTCCAACATGTGACAATATCTTTTTGAAAGTTTTCATCATTCGTAGGATTTACCGTTTTATTAACCCATTAAGGCACAGCTCGCATGATTGTGAGGGTTATATGTTTTTGCTTCTGGAGTATTTTTGTGTAAGAAAATCCGCTATTTGTTGATAAAAAGTGATGATTTACACTTTCTGCAAAATCACTCGATCTTTCGACTCGGGATTTTTTTACATAAGACAATTCTAGAAGCAAAAACGTTTAAGATGTCTAATCCACACGGTCATGCGAGTTGGGTCTTAAAGGGTACTTCGTCAGTTATGATGGATAGTTATACGCGGCTATTTAGACCTACTTGTACAGGAATCAATGGACCTAAAGCATACGAAGAAAACACTATCCAAACCATTGCACTGCTTTCTTAAACTTGTTGGTGCCCCAGCAATGGTTTGTGGAAGCTTGTTTTTTGCTCTCTAGAAGGGTTGATTACGAGACGCTAGTAGGCAAAGTGTTTATTGTAGAATTGTCCTTGATAACTCCTTTGTTCTTCGTTTATTAATTTGAGCTGTTAATGAATAATTATGTTTCATCTATCAGTTTTAACCAAGTATCACATGCAACGCTTACCCTTTTCACTAATTGTCCAAGAAGTTTCTCAGTTTGCAGCCAGAAAGTGAAGACAACGGTCAATTTTATATGTATTACATATAGACACTACGATATATATTGCATGAAAACTTCACGAAGGAGGCAGTTTCATAAACGGCACCACGCCTTGCTAGATAAGCGATGATCGTGCCTCTTTCAATCTGTCAAATCCCGTGATTTACATATTACGACAGTTTTTTGCTATGCGAACATGTACTCAGCTATCACCTTGATATGTGCATTTGCAGAAAACGGAAGGGGGTATAATATTATATAATTCGACGGTATATTTTTTTATTGTATACTGGCTATACCTTTCTTTGTGCTAAAGTTAAATGTTCAAAGTTAGAAAAGTTTTTCTTATTAAAATATTAGTGAATAAAAAAACTGAATTGATTTGTGAGTAAAATATCTTGAAAGTATATTTTGTTAAATGTGAAACCTTAAATTGAATTGTGGTAAAATATATAAAATGATGCTGTAAGAAGATGTATTCGAAAAATGTTTCAGAGCAGAGTTTCATTTATCACTAGAAGTGAACTTTTAAATCCTGACATATCGAAAACAAATCAGTTGAAAACATTCTAATATTTTTATTATTTTTAAAATATGGCATTAAATACTTATGCCAAAAAGTTCAGTCTGTAGGAAAAAGTATTAAAACTCCTTAGAGAAAAGACTTGCGTGAGTAAAAATAATTTGAAGTGGGACAAAATGCAAAATTACATTACTTTTTGAGAAATGAAAACTAAAAGCAATAAAATGACAGCGCACTTTACTGAGATGACTTGAGTGAAGGAAAAAAAAGTCGAAAAAAAACCCAATTATACTTAAATTTGCCTCTGTTATGAATTTAAAATATAACATATGCAATTTATAGTGAATTCTCGAAATCTAAAAAAATATAAATGTAACTTACTATTATATAATTTAAATCATTTTAGCGAAAAAGAAGGCTTATTACAATGTACCAAAATCTATTGAAAAAGGATTATATATATATATATATATATATATATATATATATATATATATATATATATATACAGATGTGTATGTGTGTGTATAAATTCTTAAAGTTGTTATTCAGTACATTTTGGTACATAAGGAGAAGCATTCTATTTTGTTGAAATTCCCAAAATTTTTTCTACAAATGAACCGAAAAGCTATATCTAATATTTTGTAAAAAATATTTCTTTAATAAAGAGGATAGATTATAATTGAACCAAAGAAAGAAATGCCTGTTCTTTTCACTTATACTACCAAATAAACAGTTTTCTAACTTTTTATCTATTTTCCTCTCTTATTTTGGAATAATCTACTATTTAAGTGCCCTGTATATGGAATTATCATTAAATTTTCAATGTTCAATATATAATACGAAATAGAGGTGAGATTGAAACATAATGTTTCTTAAAGGGCGGTATACAGTTGTGCATATTAAATGTATTTGTGTAACCTCATTTACGTGTCATTTTGTACTCCAAAAAAAACAGGCATTCAAGAGCAAGTTTTATTACGTGAATTGTTTTTCAATACTGTTTGATGATTTATTTTATAATTTTAATTTTTGTCAAAATGTAAGAAGGGCATTGATGTATAGTAAAAAGAATCTGCGTAGAAGGGATCAGTCACTTAAAAAGGAGTATATTGACATTTTACTGTCAAATGAGTCCACGCAAAACATTTTTAGATTTACTCTACAACAGTTACACATTAGGTTGTAGCTGCTAATAATAGCTCACTATTTGGTTATAGCTGCAAATAATGCTGTATTGAGATACACTCAATGCTCAACCTGGTAATTTAAGTACGCCAAATTTTCATCTAAAAAATTTCAAAATGATGTCAAGGTCCTTTTAAATTTAATATGTCATTGACGTCATTATTTTGGGGAAAATGTCGAACCTGTTAATTAAAGGTTTTATGTTTATAGTCCTAATTGTTGTGATCCCGAGTAGTTACATGTGCTAATGGAGAATGAAAGTATTTTTATTCGAAATTGCAATATAAAAACAGATTTATTCATTAACACAAGTCCCAGTCTGACCAAAAACTGTCATTACAATATGAATTAATATTTTTTAAAATTCGCCTATGAATTTTATTTGGGAAAATTTTCAAATTAAAAAGGAAACAATAATAAAATAAGAGTAATTTTTTAAAAAAATTAGTATATATATAATATATATATATATATATATATATATAAATTAATCACAACTTAATAATCAATTGAAAAATTGAAATTATATGAATCTTATAACTTTAAAATCCCATTTCAAAATATCAATGACGAATATAGAAGAAAAAAAATTAACGTTTCAAACAAATTAAAATAAAAAAAATTTATAAACTATCCAAAGTGCAACCCCCGGACTTAGGACTGATAAGGGGTTTAAAAATTTTAGTTTAATGGGGGAACCTTCCCCTAACTAACTTGATAAGTTAATAAAAAAATATCAAATTCTCAAAAATTAAAAAGTTAAAATTAAAGCATTAAACTTGAAAAATTAAACTATTCGCCATCGCATTCTGAAAGATATTATAACATTAAAATATTGAAATTCTAAAACAATTAAGTGAAATAATACAAATTTAACCATCGAAACACCAAAAAATGATGCACCCATTTTTTAAAATAGTTGTTTTTGGTAGAAAAAAAATGTAAAATCCAAAAGTTCAAATTAAAATGTCAATATATATATAGAGTATATACAATAGTATAAGTATAGAATATATATATATAATATATATATATATATATAGAAAGGAATAAAATTTGTCTCAACTTACTAAAATAATTTATGCATTAATTCATGCGGAAATCAAATTATTCATTAATTATTTTCTGTTACATTAACTTAACTAAATTCTTTAATATTATTTCCCTTTCATTAAAAAAAAGGGTTTATTTTTGACTTTTCTCATAATGTGAATAATAAAAATACTTTATGTGCTAATGTGTTTAGTTAAGAATAAATGTAAAAAGTTTAGCTCTTTCCACTACATCATCAAGTTAGTTTTGACATGAAAAAGTTTCTGAATATCTATTCAAAGAAAAGATTTTCAAAGTATCACATTAGCCTTAAACTATTCTTTTTTTCCCCCTAAAACACCTTTAACTATTTTTTATAAAAAAGTACCGTTATAACTTAAATGAGATAAAAGTATATAAAAGAAAAAAAGTATTGATATAGTTACAAAATATCTGTAATTTTGTACACAAACGTAATGTATTTTGAACATTCAAAATTCATTTTTTCGCTTTGTGTTCATTGTTATCTAAAAACACACTTTAAACTTTTGAATGAATGATAAGAAAGTTTTTTTGAAATGTTTCTATATCCTTTTTTCACAAAAATTTTAAAATTCGCTTAAGTCTTGACACACAACCTTCTTGATCTTTTCGGTTAACTTTTTATTCCGTTTAAAAACAATCACGATATATCAATGAAGGATGGTAGTACAGTCGAATCCCAATTTAACGAATTCCTTTTGTTCGTTAATTCGGGGTTATTCGTTATGTCGGTGTCCAAACAAGTACACATTAATTTACTTACCCTTTTGGAATTTCTATAAGTAACTTCACAAAAAGTATCCATAATTAGAAATTACACACCATTTATGCAATAGTTAAAATAATATTAGTGAATTGTTACACACACCAGTTACATGGACATTTTAAAAAACTAGCCACATAATAAATGTTTGAAAAGTTTTTTGACCCCTGACTCGAAAGAGCTCTTTTTCAACTTTATGTAAACAAGTAATATCAAAACATTTTTTTAAGTGAATCCCTATTTAGATCAAAAAGAAAATTTTTATTTTAGCTACTTTTTATTAAATAGTTACAATTAATTAAAAATTGTATATAATTTAAAAACCACAACTTTAAATGGTCATTAATTTTTTTTTCATTATCATTAAAGTATCATTGTTCCCCCAAAAATTTTTGTCTATAAAATTTTTAGTTCAACTGAATGCTTTAAACTGAGGAAAAAACCTTTTCCCAAATTTTTTACCGTCGCTAAAAAAAGGGTCGCTAAGTCACCAAAAAAGATGCCAACGTGGCTGTGCGTATTTTTTATTCTTTTTAAAAAATTAGTTTTAATCAAATTTAAATTTTTAATTAAAGATAATTAAATTACAACATTGTCATCCAAAATAATCATGTTTTATAAAATTTCAGTTCAATTGAGCGCTTTAAAATGTATTTTATAAACGATTGAAAAGCCCACCAAGATAAATAAATAAATATATATATAGAGAGAGAGTGTGAGCTAATAGTGTAGGAATTGAAGAAGAAATAATGCATTATTTACATCCTGCTACATAAAAGAGAGGCATATTTTCACGCATAGTATCCGAACAATCTAAGAAGTGAGAAAACGTAACAGATTTGATAGGAGTTTTATTATCAATTTTTGTATTAAAATCGCGATTCATTGGTTCCGACAAATCAATAATTTCCTCAATTTTAGTTGCACAGATAGGCAGTCAGTCATCAAATGTATCAGGATCATTAAATCTTCAAATACTTACTGCGTTGAGGTTTAGAATGGGATTAGAAAGGAATTTCCTGTCCTACTCAAGACTATAGGTCACGCTTATGACTCATCTACAACTGTAAAGTCCAATAATAGTCTTCACTCTTTCCCGTTGGAATTTTCTGCTAACAAAAATTTTTTTCTTTTTCGGACAAACAAGATATGTCATTTGAAAAAAAAATTCAGTTCTTTTTAATAACAAAATAATAAAAAAATCCAGCTGCTGAAATATTTTGCTAATTCGGAGTTTATTATTCGTTAATTAGGGTAATTGCCTTCCATTTAAAGTTCGTTAAATCGTGAAATTCCTTGAATAGGGGTTCGTTAAATCGGAATCCAACTGTATATCTTAGAAAAGTTTGTTTAAGAAATCTATTTTGGTGAGTGAATATGGTATAATCGGAGTATCCGGGGCAGGTTTCTCCTTTTAAATATATTCTGAAAAACGTCAAAATATTAATATTAAAGAATTATTCAATTACATGGATTGTATTATTTAGTTAATTACTTAAGCGAGAATTTAGTATTGCTGTTCAGTTTTTGCAGATAATCTACGGACGATTATGGCTTGCATTGCGATTCACAAATCATTTTCCTTTATCTTTAAATCTTGCGTATTAGGTAGATCGAACTTTTTTCTAGTATTTTAAAACTTACGAATGTGGAAAAGAAGTTTTTTGGTATTTAGATGAAAGGAAAAATTAAATCATAAATTAATTTTTATGCTAAGAACTGCCACGAAGGTTATGAAGCTTAGGTATTTGAGCTTTATTATGGTAAAAATGTCAAGGCAATATTTATTCAGGAAAAACAGTTATTTTAGTACTTTTTAATATTCATTGCAATAAAAGAATCCTTACTAAACAGTTACAAGGGGGAAAACATCAAGTACATTTAACAGTTTCTTTTGTATTAAATTTTCTGACAAACCTATCAAAATAACGTGTACGATAAAGCTGAAGACGGAAAAAAGCTTGGAACCAACTGATTTGGTTGTGTGGAGAGCGTTGCTGTTATGGAATCTTGCAATGTACATAGTATTATAATCACTACTCCGTACTCACTAATAAATTTTCATCGCTTTTGTTTATTTATACTGAAGGAAAATCATTTTATTTTGATTCTACAATTAGCGAACTAAAATTAAATTTTTTTCCATTTTTTTCAAAAATTCAAAATTTATTTGGCAATGTGAAATTTTTATTTTTCTAACCACCATACCGTAGAACATCTTTCCCGCTTAGGAAGGTTTTTATAAATAATTTTTTTTTCCCATTTTTCGCAATCCGCCCTAATACGTTTGTGACGGGTCTTTACGCGACATTCATATTAATCCTCTTGGGAAATTTTTGGGCTAGCATTCGCGTTTAATTCACAGCCATCCCTCTCAAGAAGAAATCTTGATATGCAGATTAGTTAGGGTATATAAAGTCAGAGTTTGGTTAAAGCAAGGGGGGAGCGGAGAATCTGTTGCAGCGAAAAAAGGTGAGATTTAAGTGATTTACGCACGATTTAAAAAGGAAATTTTTTGCCACTATACTAAAATAGTGGATTGGGAATTTATAAGGTTAAGATTGATTGGGTTTAAATTTGATCTTTACTTGCGCTTGTTCCTCCGGGTTTTTTGCTTTTTTTTTAAAATTTGGGCTTCCTCTTGTGATTTACTTTGTATTTTTGTGGTTGAATAAAAAATCATTAGAAATTATTGGAAGTTTCTGGTCATGCTTTATTTTTCCAACATCTTTGGTAGGCGGATGGTGGGGGACCTTCAGGGGAAGTCGCTTACACGTTTATCCATAACGTCAGTATAATATTAAACAATCTTCAATATAAGCAACGTCATTCAATTTCATTAACCGTTTTACCACATTTTTTTTAACAAATCAACCATAAACACAAAGTTTAAATGTCATTACTTTTATGAATGTCAAGAGAGATTTACTCTCACACCTTCCATCATTACAATTGTCACGAGTTCGAGCCCAGTACCACTAAAGACCCGCCGTGTAGGGTAGCGATGCACGTTAAATCTGTCGAGAGCTGAAACGTCTTCCCGCTGGTGTGGTGTGGTAGTTAGGAGAGGGTGGTGCCAGCTCACAGGTGTCGTCCAAGTCGCTTGACCATGGTTGAAAATTACGTGGCCCGTAAAAAAAGCCCTCTTGCGGGCATGGACGATAATATTTAATCAATAAATCAATCAATCAATCCATCATTACAAAATAGTTCTGAGAACCATGTTAAAAAAAACTTAAGAATAATCCAAACAAGTATATAAACCAAAAGTGAAAATAAAAAATATGCTACTAATATACTGTAAAATCCTGCGTATAATGCGCACCACCGTATAATGCTCACCTCTATTTTCAAGCAGCAATTTTTAGTTTTCAGGTGTATTCGCCGTATAATGCGCAACCGATTTTTCTCAAAGAAACCTAAAATATACATGCGCAATGCTGTTATGTTTTGAAGTCATTTATTCGAGATATTATTCCAAGATTTAATGAGAAAAATATCATACTTACAGAATTACAATCCTTTAAGTTCATAAGGAATGCTATTTCCTTCAAAGAAACAGTATTTCGATCTATGTAGAAGACTAATTTTTTCTATGCTCATTTTTTTTTATTTTTACAGCTCTCATTTATATACCCGGCGTATAGCGCTCAGCCGTAAATTTCGATCTTATTATTTGAATTGAAAGTGTGCATTATATGTACGCCGGATTTTAGGGATAATAATTTTACAAGCATTCAAAAAATAACCTATTTTTCAATTCCTACTATTAGTTCACAATCTCCCTATATATACAGATGGGTGACAAAATAATACGAACACCGCGAAAATGGCATGGTCCATTTCAAAGACGCACAGAGCGCATGTCATTTTGCGTTGCAGTCCGCCGCCTAGCGGATTCGAAAGGTAATGTATTAGTCGCTCAACAACTGCAATAGGTGTTGCACGCGTCTATTATAATTTCTGAAAAACGAAATAATGACGGACCTGTCAGAGTTCGAAAAAGGTATGATTGTTGGAAAGAGGTGCCCTGGTTGCTCGGTGACGGAAACAGCTAATTATTTGGGGCGTGCAAGAAGTACTGTATCTGCCGTTATGACAGCATACAAGAAGTGCGGGAATGTGGCGTCTTTCAAGCACAACAGTGGACGGAAAAAGCTACCGAGAGGGATAAAAGAGTCTTAACCGCATGAGTGGCCCGAAAGCGCAAGCAATCGCTATCCCAAATAACGTCTGAGGTGAATAGTCATCTTCGAAACCCCTATTTCAGCAAGAACCGCCCAAAAGGGGCTGCGTAGCTTCGAACTTGTATGGAAGAGTTGCAATTCGTAACATTTGGTAACAGCACGTCGCTTTACAACGACGCCAGTGGTGTAGAACACACAGACAGTGGACCCACAAAGTGGCAACAAGTCATCTGGTCGGATGAATCAACGTTCTCCCTATTCCAGACCACCGGACGAGTTTATGGTGGAGAACACCCAAGAAGCATTTGCTCCTGAATGCATCATGCCGACTGTGAAGCATGGAGGTGGGTCCCTTATGGTATGGGGGCGATATCTTGGCGTGGTCTTGGGCCACTTGTTACTCTGCATGCAAGGTTAAAGCTGCCCTATGTCGACATCCTGGGGGGTCAGGTGCATCCATTTGTCTAGACTTTATTTCCCGGAGAATGCCCATTTTATCAAGACGACAACGCTCCTATCCCCAGAGCTAAATCGTGCAAGAATGGTTTTGCAGGCATAGGGGGACGTAGGTCATCTTTCTTGGCCCCTCAGTCACCTGATTTAAATATTATTGAATATTTGTGGGATATTTGGAGTCAAAACTCCGTGCTCGATTCCCCCCCCATCTACGATTTCGGCATTAGAGACCGCTCTCCACGAAGAATGGCTTCATATTCCATTAAAAGTTGTTCATGACCTCTATGCGTCCATCCCACGTCGCATACAGTCTGTAATTCAGTCAAAGGGGGGTCCAACTCCCTATTAATAAAGCATTTCTCCTCTTTCATAGGTGTTCGTATTATTTTGTCACCCATGTGTAGATATATTTTGTTCAAATTTTTAAACGTTAATAAAATACATTTTAAAGCACTCAATTAAGCTGAAATTTTATAAACATGATTATTTTGGATGACAATACGGTAATTTAACTATAATTAATAAAAGTTAATCAAAACTAATTATATAAAGAATTATAGATATAGCCACGTTGGCATCATTTTTTGGGGACTTCGTGACCGTTTTGGAACGTGTAAAAACAAAATTTTTTTTTCTTTTAAAACCTATTTGGCAAATTTTCTATACAGGATTGTTTTGGGTGACTACAATAGTTTAATCAAAATTTTATAACTGAAACTGATAATTTTAAAAAATTAAATAATCTCTTGGCTTCTTTTTTAAAAAAAATTAAAAATTTTAAAAAATTTTTTTTTGTTAAAAACATTCAGTTGAACTAAATTTCATACACACGATTGTTTTGGATGACAATACAATACTTTACTGATAATGAAGAAAAAAATTAATTGCCCTGAATATTTTGATTTTCATATTTATATCATATTAATTTAATTTTTTTTAAAAGGAACCAAAAAAAAATTTTTTTTGTTGACCTAAGTAGGAATTGAATAAAAAATTTGTTTATATTACTTGTTTTACAAATGTTTGAATGTCTTAAGATTGTTTTCTGGACAGATAAAGCTTGTTTTTTGAAATACCCTTGAATGTGTTTCAAAAAAAAAAACAAATTTGATTTATTTTCATTTTTTTTCTTTTTTAATATATATTCCATTTCCAACAATATCAGACTACAAAATAGACATTGAACTGTTTGTTAGAATCTTAAGTTTATCCTAGGAAATTATTCTTCATATGTATTAAATCAACGAATTTACTGCCTTTTTGTTCTCTGTCACGTGTGTCTAGCTCCATTAAAATTAGTCGAAGTGCTGTTGAAATCGACAAATCATTCCATTTCGGCAAACACCTCCTTCCAACAGTTCCAGATTTTCCTTGCAATTTGCCCCTGCGAACCTGCAATTTGAGCAGAACGTGACAAATCGAATTTACCTAAACACTGGAAGTTTCTCGTTGCCATTCACGCCCACCTAAAATCCTAGAAACTGTAATTTCGCATTTACCCTAAGAAATATAATCGTCTGCCATTTTTCTCAATGGCAGAAATTTCTTCGAAGAATCCGTTGAATCGGAAACAAATCTTAGTAAATTTAGATCCTCGTTAAATGTTCGTTGGAACAAAGCTATCGGAAAATGCTAAACTGAGAAAGAGAGAGAGAGAGAAAAAAAAACATTTATAATTTACGAAGGAATTGATTTTGTTTCGAAGAGCCATTTTAAGATGGGACGAAAAAATAACTTTAATGTGTTTCTGTCAAGGATTTTGTTCGGAAGCGATTCTATCGGCTTGTTTTGCATTTTTTGTGAGATTTTTTGTGGGGATAGCTTGAAAGAGTGTTAAAAGGGAAATTTTTCTCAATTGACACACAATGTTCATTTATATGTTCAAAAAGTTCATTGTGTGAGGTTGTTTTAATACTTAACAGAGGATAAATGATTTGAAATTTAATCGCTGGAAAACCATACAATTTCATATAAAATCATGCACTCTTTGGTCATTAAGTTAAAATATGGTCTTTTCATTAGATAAAGCAGTGCTTCTCAAAGTTCCCATATTCGTGACCCAATATTCCATCATAATTTTCATCGCACCCCCTCATACAATAACAACGTATTGAATTCAATAATAACATACTTCCACGCTAAAACTACGATACGACTTTTTTCTCTTAAGTACCATCTCGTGTATAAACGTTTCGCTAAGCAAACATGTTTATTTTCCCGGACGTATATATACGTCTTTTCGAAGAACGATCTTTTCTGCACACTAATAAACATAAAATTTTTCCGAAGGCTTTGGAATGCAATAAAGGATCTTGACTATGTTTGAGAAAGATTTAAATATTTCAGATTATTTGTTTCTTTATTCCTTCCCCCACCCCTCAATGCATCCCATACGCGCGCCTACGTGGAAAACTGTTGGCATTGTGAAGCGGATTGCGTAACATTCAATCGACAGTTAATGGATTAATTATTAACCGTACAAAGGATCAAGATAAGTGTTAATTTTTGTAAATAATTTTATACATGACAATCAAATGGGGGCACTGGTTATTATTAAACTTGTTCTTAACTTAGTATTGTTAAATTAATTGTAAAATAAACTGTGTAGCACTGATACATTTATAAGTGTAAAGGTGTATTTTATTCTTTATTACGTCACAATATATTTTGTTTGTTTACTTTCAGTAAATTAATTTTTTTATAAATAGTCTTCTGTTTTCAACTTTTCAACATACTCGCCCCCCTTGTACAGTTGCCACGCCCCCAGGGGGCGTGCCCCACAGTTTGAGAAACACTGAGATAAAGCATAAAATATATTTTTCTAGATACATATTGAAATGTTATTCATATAACACAAAACACGTAACTAAGAAAAATAAACGAATCGCAAAATTTCAAAATTACATAATTAGAGCATCTTTTCTCTAACTAAGGGGTATGCTTCCTAGAGGGGCATGATAACTCTATGTGGGGCAAGTATATCAAAAAGTAGAAAATAAATGATTTAAAGTATCAAAATTTACTGAAAGAAGCAAAACAAAATCTTTCTGACGTAATAAAAAATAAAATACATATTCACACTGATATAAGATATTTATAAATTTATTAGTAAAGTAAAAAGTATTTTTTGTGATGATTAGTTTATCAATACTTCATTAAAAACAAGTTTAGTACTTACTAGAGATTTCTATGGCTTTATCAGACACAAAATATTACGGCGTATTACGCGCACCTATACTTTACAGCTGAAATTTTTAATTTTTAGGTATATTCACGGTATAACGCGCACCCTCTTTTTCAATTCCTACTATTAGCTCACACTCTCTATATATTTATTTATTTAATTATCTTGGTGGGATTTTCAATCGTTAATAAAATACATTTTAAAGCGCTCAATTGAGCTGAAATTTTATATACATGATTATTTTGGATAACAATACAATAATTTAATTATAATTAAGGAAAATTAATTGAATAAAACTAATTATTCAAATAATTACAAATACAGCTACATTGGCATCATCTTTGGGCGACTTAGCGACAGTTTTGGCAACTTCTATCAAAACTTGTGTGTGTGAAAATGTTCTTTTCTCACGTTTTAAAGCATTCAGTTGAATTGAAATTTTATATACACGATTGTTTTGGATGACAATACGATACTTAAATGATAATTAATAAAAATTAATTACCACTTAATGTTGTGATTCTGTCCTATGTATATACATATTTATATTAGTTTTTAAATATGATCGAAAGCTTAATGCTAAGACTTCGATAGCAATAACTTAGAAACAATATATATAGTCATACAACACCAGTGAAGCAAGTAGGTAATGGTTAGTTAATACATATGTGTGTTACGGAAATTTCAGACACTATTTTTTTTCTGTGGAAATGGTATTGTGGTCGTAAAGATCAGGAGCGCCAAAAGGAGATCAAGGAATCTTTCAATATTTGTAAATGAATGAGAGATTTTGGCAATTGACTTGGTGAAAAATTTTCCACAGGTGACACATTTGCCGCAAATGTTCCAAATGATGCCAAGTCGCCAAACTTGGGAACAAAATTTGATGTCTCTACAAAGATTATGAACGTTCTAGAATGTTTATTTCGCGTGGAAATTCTAGAAGCTTCTACAAGTGTCTTTACTGGCTATATATGGAGGATTACGAAAAGCATCGTCAAATATCAGGAAACTTTTCATTTACTTTATTCGACATTGTTCTAACTGCTTTAATTTTGCAAATAATTTCGAATCTGTATAATATTGAACGTGTTAATTATTTCCGCCAGAAGAAAAATCAGTGCAATTAAGACAGAGTTTCAGAATAATGTTCGATTAACTCTAAAAGAATCTTCTCGTGAAGAATTTCGTGGACCTTTCCTGCCTTTGAAAGTTGATGAACCTCGTAATTATATATATGTGTATGTGTTTTCAAAATGTGTTGAAATACATTAGATAAATTAAAGTGTATTTAGTTTGAAACGAAGAAAAAGCTTAGATAACTTCATTTGTTAGAGCTTAAATATTGTCGAGTAAAAAAAAAATTCGTCAAGTATGTTTAAAAACAAAAAGTAATAAAACAATTAAAATCAATTCCTACTTAATTAGAAAAACGCACTGGCGCCATCTGTTGCATCCAGTTGTAACTTCGACAGAAATAACGCAGAATAAATTTAAAATTAGAAAATAAAATTTGACTAAGGAATTAATATTTGAAAAAACTGCATTAAAATCAAGTGTCATCCACTACAAGTTTAAAAAATGTATTTGAACTTGAATGGATGAATAGAAATTATTTTATTAACGATTTAAAATTTGAACAAGATATATATATATATATAGGGAGAGAGTGAACTAATTGTAAGAGTTGAATAAAATCTTGACTGTTGCACATAATAGTGAATTGCATTATATTATTATATGTTGGGAAAGATGATAGAGAGAGATGGTCTCAGTAGCTAAGAGGTCATGATCATGAGTTTTGGTCGAAGTTTGTTCTGTTCAGTCGTGTGCTTAAGCCCTTGTGCCATTGAAGACCTACAGTTTGCAGGGGTGGATGCATCGTAAAATATTCAAATTGCTATGGTGTGGAAGTTTAGAAAGAGATTTGTTAGCCTAGGTGTCGAATTCGTCGTCATGTCTGTGGTTGAAAACTTCAAGGTCCGTCTCTAATATCTTGCATGTTGCTTCATAACTTGGCATTAATAAGCTACCTATAAATTAGTAAAGAGATAGACTTGAGAGAGAATACGTATTGTTACGGTAATTGGGAAGCGCGTGTGTTTACCGTTAAATATTAAAGCAGTTATCTTCGTTAAAATGTTATGTAATTTGAAGACGTTAATTTAAATTTGAATTTAGTTTAAGGCAATTTGTAAAATTAAAATTGCAAGCTCTCTGTATGTGAAGTAACAACATTTACTATATAGTTACTTAATTTAACAATCATTAATACGGAATACACTTAAATTTATTTATTTTATTAAATGGGTGTTAGAGGTGCAAAACATAAAACACCATGAATTGAATAATATACTACAAATAGCACAGATCTCATCAAAATTCCAATACAATTGCTAATTCAAAAAATCTAGTTACTGTTTTATCTCAAATCGTCTAATATGTAACCACATAAAAACCATCCATTAGCTTGTCTGAAACAAAATGGCAAATCGCTGGAACAGAAAAAAAATGATTTTTTATTTTAAAAAAAGACTTTCTAAGACTCGAACCAAAAAATTAATAATTCCTCGACACCCTCAGGTGCTATACGGGGATGACAAAGTGCAGAGGTGGGGAGGGGGAGATAGAAAAGGGTTGAACAAAAACTAATACCTGTCCAATCTGGGCCCCTAATATGTCCCAAAGTTAACTGTATCCCCAAAAGATAGAGAAATAAAAAAAAACACAGCGACGTAGAAAATAATCATAACCGTAAAGATGGGGGTCGTAAAGATGTCGATCGGGTGGCAACAAAAGGCGCTTCTTATCGACGATCGATTACAGCCCCTGCTCCGAAAGATGGTGGCGCCCCGGGCTTTACTTTTTATCTCAGGCAAAAAAATGCGAAAGGACCTGGTAGAGTTAGATGGGTGAGGGGTGTCTTTTTGCCTACGCCCCTTGTGGCATAATGTGTGTAAGTAACATCGATGCTTTCAGAGAGGTATCAGACGACTTTTTTTTATAAGACATGCAAAATGTCATGGTTGAAAAGATATATGATTATATTTTCTTTAAAGCCTGCCGGAGGTCGATTAGAGAACACTTTTTTCCACCTTCTACGTGTTTATTAGCTATTAAATGTCGTGGTAGGTGTCGTGCATCTTACATCTAAGACTTTCTTTTTTTAAAAAAGTCATTCGCTTAAAATGAGTTTGAACATTAATAATCTGTTTCTTGTCATCAGCTTTTTGTTAAGTATAGTAAATCGTGATTGGTTGATGCGATAGATAAGAAGATTTCTGATTTTATGTCCATCTTAATTCCCTTTTTCCTCTGTCTTTAAAGGAAATCTAATTTTTCTTGCTTACAATGACATGAAACCGAGGTTTCGCTGTTCTGAACTTTCAGTGTGAAAGCTATCAGCTCATAATAACGTGTAGAGCTGTAAAATTAAAGCAGCAAAGATAATGCGAATCTGTTTAACATTCTCACAAACATAAGAGACTTATTTTGTAAAGGAACAGTTATTTTAATGAGAACAAATCAGAGAATTTAGAGGTGTACTTAAATTTATCCTTGGAGTTTTATAAAGTTAAACGTGTCCTTCTTGTCCATGTATTATTCGAAAAGTTTGTTTTTAATTGACTTTTATTTACGTCGCAACGTTAAGAACTCGAGGGCTTTTGGTGATGATCTTTGTAGTTTTGAACCATAATCAAGTAGCAAAGACGACATCTCTTAGCTGACACTCCTCCTTTTCTAACTTCCACTCTAGACAAACGGAATCAATGGATTTTTAGTTACGGCAAGATTTAAGGTGTCCGAACACGTTGTAAATTACCAAATTCGATCAAGACAGATATTTCTGTGTTTTATGTTACTGAATAGAGCTATCCTTAGGCTTTACGAAACATACTTTCTTTTGTTTCTACGGTACATAGAGGCCTAGTTACAATCAATTTTATGTAGTTAGAAAAACCGGAATTGAGCTCTTATCTACCACACGTGGGCATTTTTAAATTGCTCAAATCTATCATGGCGAGTCTGATAAATCAAAATGTTACAAAAATGTATTTCTATAAAACTTTTCGAACCTGGTATTTATGTTATTTTCTAGAGAATGTACTAAAATATATTTTTATTGTATGAATACTTTTTGAGTTATTGCTTTTATTTAATTAATGGTTTCATAAAAAATGCCCCATTTTTATAATGTTTACTCAATCAGCTCTAAAATATTCAAATTTTAATAAAACATTAAAATTTTAGTGCATTTTCTAGATAAATGCATCTAATTTGTTTTAGTAATTCTTTTAGTATTAAAATATGTTTATTACACTTTTCTCTAAATGTTTTGAAGTGTTTAAAAAGTATTGCTAAAATTTCACTTATAATTGTGATTTTTGTAAAATTCAGGAAATTTATTTTAAATATTGTTAGTTGAACAGTAGAATTTATTGGTATTGAGTCCTAAAAGAGCATTTATAATGTTTAAACATGTTATTTTGTTAAAAAGTACTCCAAACGTGTTCGGATACCACAACGTGACTGAGTTCCTCTAATCAGTGGGTCTTCAGTGGCACACGGTTTATAGCCCGTAACTCGACAAAGCCTGCCATTCGACAATGATCACTCGGCTACCACGACAACTCAAAAAATGTAGATACAATGTGCTCACAATTTTTATACAGGTTGATTTATAAAGAAGTATACGATTTCTCTTAATGCACGATAATTTAAGAACAAATTAAGGCAGTATATGTTACTTGTAACAGAATTGTATGGCATTAGTTAAAGTTTTATTAGGGACAGTCACAGATGTTCTATGTGTAGCCTTTAGTCGTACAACATACATTAAGCCAGTAATCCATTCCATCGCCTGTTAAGGCCTCTGAATCGATTCTATCGATAGCGATTGTGATACCCGGTTTCATTTCCCCTAGATCAACAGGAAAGGGTGTGACGAATACCTTGTCCTTTACATAGCCCCACTTGGAAGAAATCACAAAGTGCTTGAGACTTTTGGGCGGCTATTGGTAATTGGCATGCTTGGTCCATGACTGGTCCAATCCATCCGCGAGGAAGATATCCATCAAGGTAATTGCACCTTCACAATGAAGTTGGCAATGTTGTCCTGTAACGTGGCATCAACCAAAAGTTAAAAAAAAAAATGGTTGTTGCCCATCCGGTATAGTGGTTAACGACGCTGACTGCTGTAACGTAGGGCTTGGGTTCGAATCCCGGAGAAGACAAGGATGTTTGTAAATGTATAGTTCCTTCGCGGCATGGGAGCACTTTAAACAGACGCCGAGCCGCAAATCCTCTCGTGGGGCTGGTGGCACGGGATGAGATGTGTGGGATGCCCCTGCCCCCTTCCCCTAGGGTGTTCTCTCTCAAAATTGGGGTGGAACCGAGCTAAATTGTACTGTCATATGTATGGTGCTCTTTCTCTCTCAAGGCTACGGCCAACGACAAGCGCACATCTAGCCTCTTGCTATGATGAGTTTCGTGAGCCTCGATCTGATTACGTCAAACAGGTGGCATTAGAAACAGCAACAACAAATGGTTACCGTGACATTTTGCTAAATTCATGAACAAAAAGTCTTTTCCACTGCAAACACTGCCATTTTAAATGACTATTCACATGAGCACGTATGCTATTACCTACGTCATTTTCATCAGGGGTGAGAAAAAATTTTTTCAGAGTATATCTACTTTAGGTTCGCTGAGGTGGTACTTGCCTTTGATTGTTACTATTTTGCAACATCTTTAAAGTGCACACTTCTTTATGATTCACCCTGTATAGTATATTCATAGCTTCGACAAAATTTTCTCTTTTGACTTCTTTTTGGTTATAGTTCTGATACTTTCAAGTGTTTTGTGCATTTATGGGAATTATACATTACACATAGGCATTACCTATTGTTGAACTTATTTCCAAACGAATGGTGATTATTAAAAAATTTTATTGTTCTGAAAAATAAAATACAGTTTTAAGTGACACCAAGTACTATCCCATTTTGAAGCTGATACTAACATCTATGTTCATATGCTCTTTCTGATGTATATGATTTTTGCATGAAAAAGAGTATCAATCTTTTGTAAAGTATACGCTTAAGTGCTAGAAAAATTGAAACACAGGAATTTATATAAGATAAGTGGGATCTACTTTGCATTTCATAGAATAAATTTAAAATATTATATTCAACCTTGTGTCGGTAATTTTCATCACTTTAAATCGAGGCCCTCTTGTAGCCTTTGATTGCATCGTTAAGAAACAATCCTATTAGCTTTCAAGGTGAATAAATAACGATACAAGCGGTTTTTAACTAGGCATCACAGAAAGCCATTGTATTTTTTTTTTAATGATAAACTCCGAAGCTATACGAGATGCATACTGTTGATAAGCCTTGTAGTTTTGAACTATGGTCAATCAACGAGAATGTCACCTGAGCTATAGCAAAACCCTTCCAATTTTCCACAACTACGCTAAAGCGCTATTTCGTTCTGCACATGTAACATGCATTAGTTCCTCTACACACTAGATTCGCACTTGATAAGATGGATCATGCCATTTAGTGACTAAACTGTATTTGGGAGAATATAAATAATTGAAAAGTAAAAAGACTGCGGGGTGAATTTGAAAATCATTGACTGTTACGATATTTTCTTATCATGTACGTACTCTACTGTTACAGGTCCCATCATATTTTAATGCTTGAGAGTCAATAATGAAATAAAATGTACTGATACCCACCTCGCTTAGATATCCTAATACTAAAAAAGGGCTAATTTGTAACAGGAAACAGGTAACGTGCTCTGATGAACAGGATTTGCAGTTGTGCAGTTGCATTGGACAAGATGAAGGAATCGTGTGAAAGAATAGGCACAAACTATAAAAATCCTGAATCCCATCTGTCAACAATAACTGTTCTGGTTGATTGGGATGCTGTAATGGATTGTGTTTTGCTCATAAAGGGAAATCATTTTGAACTTTAATCTGTATACGAACATGCATAATTCGCAATCACCAATAACATGTGCCTTCCCTTTATATTCACATTGATGCAATCCAGGAAATATTCCCTTGGACAGAACAATTTTGAAAGAAGAATGCACTTCACATGTGTAAGGATGTGTCATTGTATTAACAGGACAAATATATATATTTCGAATTTTAAAATACTCACGCAAAGCCACAGATTATAACATACATTCAAGGACACATTTGGAATGCGTTTTAAGAACTATCTATCAAATATATTTGAGACTTAAATTTATAGAATTACTGAAGTCAGTTTAGTAAGCAATCATTTACCAAAGAATTTTAGAGGCACAATGAGTCAATAACCCTATCGTATATTTGCTGTCCATCATCCTGTGATCTACTAATAATAAATTAACGCACCAGAATTTATAGCACTGTTACAATATGTATAAATAATCTCATACATCTTTATGTACAGCAAATTAAAGAACTTGTTCTGGCCTTCAATATATTATTAATAAATGTAGGAAAACGCCTATATATATATTTTTCCTATATTTTAAAAATTTATTTTTTTATTCTTTTTCACAAATGTGTGTGTTGGCACCAACCTCATTATCCACATTTTAAGTAGCAGTGTTGTGTTATACAACGAGATTTTGTTTAAATTTGCTATGCACTTAAGTAAAAGCGTCTTTAAATGTCAATAGTCTAAATATTACATAATGTACATGGATGTAAAAAAAAGGTTGCAAAATTGTTTAATTACTTGAAAGAAAGACAGAAAATAAAGGGTTGTGACAAAACTAAGAAATAGATTGAAATTTTGAAAATCATTGTTTGTTCTTAAATTTCTCAAAGTGTTGATGTCTTAAATTTTTTCTTGATTCATTGATTTTTTATTTTGTTTCTGGATATTTTCACTTTGATAAAAGTATTGTATGTGATTATATTTATTTTTATATTTTACTTGAAAATAATATATAGATAATAATGTACATTATGGAAATGTTAAATTTTTTCCGCGAAAAATTAGTGGACTTTTTGTATTATCCAATAAAACGTTCTTTACATTTTTTGATGAGATAACTACACAGTGCTGTTTCATGGTAAAATATAAATGGAAATTACTATCTCTTATCTCGTCTTTGAAAACACAGAAATGAGGTAATAAGCAATGATTTTCTAATTCTTAAGATATTGATATAAAGCAAAACTTATTTTTGCATTCAATAATCAAACGTGTATTTATAATTTTTCTTCGAAAGAATGCTTCCATTATAGCTCAATTTTGACAGAGTTAGTCTTTTATTGAAAGAAAGATAACTACCATGATTGATATTATTTTTAATGGATTTCTTCTTTATTATGTGTATTTATGTTTCAGAATGTCAGTAAAAATGGTATATAATATTTTCTCATTTTGTTCAAATTTTAAACTTTTAATAGGAAATCAATAATTAAGTACTCTGACTATTACCTAAGAGACTATTTTGTAAAGAGGAAAATATTGTTTTAATTTTAACTCACGGAACACGTTCAGCTCATGGCTTCTTTTTAAATCTTCCATAAATAATTCTATGAATTTGCTTTATAATGGGATACAAAGAAAATCATAATCTCTGACATTTCATATTAAAATGATGATCCAAAACACCCTCAACTTACATCTAAGGTAATGACTACATTACACTGTCTAACGTTTAATAGCGCATTCAAGAGCCTTAATAATATTGTGTCTTGTTAGATATTTAAAAATGTTTTTCAAAGTGTAAAAATAGGAGAAAACTCTAAACGTATACTCATTAAGAAAGCATTCATTTTGTGCCTCATAATCATTAGGTTACGAGACGAGACATTAATGATATTAGCAAAAGGGCTTTAAATGTTTGTTTCAGATTATTGCATTAGTTGGGAAATTTCCCCGACAGTGTAAATTTTTAAAAGTAATGAAATTCATTTCAAGAGATTTGGAAAACAGCATCATGACCACAGCTGTTAAACCTAAGCATTTGCATTTTAGAATTTGCTATGTACAAATCTACGTGGATTTTCGTTTAGGATTGATTACGAGTTCAAAGAAGAAAAAAAAAATTAAGTCTCATTTTAAATATTTCATGGTACAAATACCAGAAAGACGAATAAATTTAAATGAAAATAATGTAACTTTCAGAAGGGAAAATGCAACATTTAGATTACAAGTTAGCATAGATACATATTACAAAATGTATTATTAAAAATGTACTGATTATATTTTAAACCTATATATATATATATTGTGTGTGTGTGTGTGTGTGTGTGTGTGATATAAGGTAGTTGTCACCACAGATTGCTCCTTACTCTTCAAACTTTATAACATATACACAGATCTATTTAAAGTTCTGATATAAAGTGTACAGTTAGAAAATGTGTATAAATTATATATATATATATATATATATATATATATATATATATGCACCGGCTGGCCAACGTAAATGAAACCCAAGAAAGACAAAAGATAGCACAACAAAATTTATTTTGTAGATACATGTTGACTAAGTATCAAATGATTAAATTTATAGACTTAGAAAGTGTGATTTTTGGGCCAGAATCAGTAGCCAGAGTAGCCGCCATTGTTGGAGATCATCGCTGCCACATGCCTCGGCACTGATTCAAAGAGACTTTGGATGTGTTCTTGGGGTACAGCAGACCAAGCAGCTTCCACACGTTGCCAAAGTTGATCTGGTGTGGCAGCTGGGGGTTTAATCTGGATCAATCGTAGAGCAACCACGGACCACATGTTGTCTTTCGGCGAAAGATACAGAGAGCGAGCCGGCCAGGGAAGCAATTCAATTTGGTGATTGACGAAGAACCTTTGACAATTTTGCCACATTTGGGCACGCATTATCCTATTGAAATATGGCTGGGCCAAGCCCTGAAGGTAAGAAAGGACAACTGGTTCCAACACCTCAGAGATGTAGCGCTGGCTGTTTAAAGTACCGGAAAGGTCCCAGAAAGTGCGGGGTGATATCCAATACCGCCTATCCCAAATACCCAGTGCAGGACCAGTGCGGTGGTGCCGCAGCTGTTGCTCCCCCTCCAATTTTTTTCAGGCCGCCCGACCATCGTTTTTTGGGCAAATGGGAACGTCAGCAAAGAAACTTCACCATTCTACGCCCCTTTCCCTTTTTTTACCCCCAATTGGGCGGGGGGGAAATCGTGGTTCTGCGTCGGGGTGACCGGGCAATGGATGTTTTGCAAGCCACTCTGCTGTAAAGGGTGTCAATGGTACGCAGCCCTGAATGATGCCGTCACGCCCCCACTATTTGCCGTCCAGGAAGTGGTGCATTAGGGGGAGCGATCGACCACGTCGGTCCGCGTACACCCTGCACCCAAGGTCACTTTCCGCATTACAGTTTTTTTGGTTTCGTCCAACACGACTACCGATTTTGATAGATAATCCCCAACCCCCGAGGCCACTATCCTTCCTTGTCGAACTAAAACGGATAAAAAGCCGATCGTTGCTTTCTGGGACAAAATTGATCGTTTTTAAAAACCACGAAAACAAATTCCGAAACCCCAAGCCTTAAATAGCTTTTTGAGGGGGGACTACCCTACGGATGTGGTTTTGCGCGTATTTATAATCATTAAAACATCTCACCTCTGCTAATGCATTTCATGTTATTTGCTTGCTTCCTTCAGGGTGTTGCATTCACGGTGGCGAGCAGTGTATATATATATTTATAAATGCATAAAAATATATATATTTATATATACATAAAGATACATTAAAATCCGCTATATACATTTACTTATACGTGGTTTTCCTAGCAGAAACATTCACCTCGGGGAAAATTGAGTTTTACAGAAAAATTCACTTTCCAACGTTAATAAGAATATGACGATCCTAGAAGATGTGCGCAGTGTTGCCAGATTGGAGTCCTTATCACCTTTGGTGACAGATTTAGCAAAAATTTAAAATGAAAATTATAGCGCAAAGGAACCCTCAAGAAGTCTGTGGAATTGGCATTTCTGGAAATTTCCCTGAAGCTATATAATGGACCTTTGAGATAATCCATTTAATTAGAAGAAATCAGAATCTGTCTGTGTGTTGTCTGCAATAAGCCGGTGAGATTTTCTTAGGCTGAGTTCCTGCTAGTGGAATTGTTCTAAAGAGTCGTTCTGAGTGTGTTAACGAGTGTATTTTTTATTGCTGTAAATCAAGGATGTCAAACTCAAATGCTAACTTGGGCCAAGCAAACAAGGTTTAATTTTAAGTGGGCTGCAAAAAAATCAATATTCATAGAAACGTAGGTTTATTTCGAATAATACATTATAATAACAATAAATAAAAGAACAAAACGAATTTTAATGTTCATGTCCTGACACTCAATACCTCTTCTATGCTACTATCTTTCTATTTCGGGAGAAAAATTTTGATATTTTATTATTTATTACTGTGTGCCAATATTCTAACCGGATCACAAAAATGAAATGTTTGTTGCTGGCCGCGAGTTTGACAATTCTGTTGTAAATAAAATCTGTTGTAATATTTCTTTGGGTATATACGTCAGTTTGTCTTCTTCGTTTAGTCATTTGTTCGGCATAATATATTAATAAATTTGTTATCATTCAATTAATTGGAGTCGGCGGCTCTTATTTTTTCTCCTTTCAAATTAGTAAACTTATATATAAACTTTTTTAGGTATAGTGTATTAGTGTATTATTGCTTGGTTTGCTTCTTCAGAGGAATTCCTTTATAATTAGTTTTTCATTTTTCTTTTATTTTTTTAGTAAGATCATTTATAACCCCGTGCACCACAAAGTATCACCACACGGGGGCTTACATAGAAGTACGCGTGAAGCACACATCACAAAGAAGAGAAGGATTACAACCACAAACATCCATGCCTTATCCGGGATTCGAACCCAGCCCTTACGGCACCGCAGTCAGCGTCACTAACCACAAAACCAGATGGGCGGCTAGTTTTTCGTTAACGTGATATTTTTTTAATTAAAAACACTTCTTTTTATTCCATTATCTGACACAGATTATTATAAGCAGATTTAAGAGCAATATTTCAATAAAGTTATGTAGTAGCAAAAAATAAAAATTCTATTTTTTTTTATTAAAACCATTAACGTCTAGAGGACTGTATTTCGTTCATATATATTTTTGGTTATTATACAAATGCTTTAAACTAAAAAGTTTTGAAGCAATGAATTTTTTTATACCTATTCAAGTTTATGGTGACATTAAGGTGTATAAATATTTTTGATATTATTCTTATCTATGATGAGGCTCATATTTTATTCTTAATGATTAAGTTAAGGAGTTGAAAATGCATTTTTTTACTATATTTAACAACTAAATTAGTTCAAATTTTTCATTCTAAATGCCAGACTAGATTTTCCGCCTCCCCAATATAGGAAAATAGCAAAGGTATCCGTTTGTTGCACGTTTACACTTAGACGTGACTTTTGATGAACAACAAGAATACCTTATCATAAACTCTAAGCTGAATAATATGCTAATGCTGATCAGTGCATGAAATAAATATAAAATAATCTAACTAATTAAAGTAAAATTTCAGAAACCAATGAAGCTGAAAATATTAATGGCTCTTCGTTTGGGAATTCAGATCAAATACTTTCCAATCATTCAGATTTCAGATACGTATAGGTTCTT
The DNA here is from genome assembly GCA_019973955.1 of Trichonephila inaurata madagascariensis. Classification (NCBI taxonomy): domain Eukaryota; kingdom Metazoa; phylum Arthropoda; class Arachnida; order Araneae; family Nephilidae; genus Trichonephila; species Trichonephila inaurata. Next base: position 141,114 of record BMAV01026405.1, on the reverse strand, counting down.
CAAATCATTTCACAGCCTATCAAATTTACCTATTTGCTATTGTAAAATAAAAATTACGACTAACAATATCCCATACTTGAAGTTTTGTAACTCGAAAGCTATCATTGTGTAGATCTAATAAAATACAGATCCTCCCCAGTCTGATTAGCGTAATTCGTTATTTCAATGGCCCATAAATAGTTTTTAATAGGATTGAAAGTTCCTCTTCAAGATCGTTCGTTGCTTCCGCGTTATTTGTCAAGCCGCCGGACCGTATTCGAAAAACGAATGATCCCTTCACTTCAGTTCAGAAGAGGACGGGGCTGAAATGTCAGTGAGGCGAGCGAAAAGTTCCATAATTGAATGACGGATGGGGTCCTACGATCTGATATCAGAAGGAGGCAACAATTCAACCGGAGAGAGATTTTTCATATCAACTTATGAAAAACACAAAATTCACGAATGCAGAGTAATGGCTTATTGTTGCCATTTACAGCTCTTTGACGCATTAAATACAAATATATAAGAACGATTTATGAAGACGGATGAAGTTTCAGAATCGAAATTCATCTGCTGTAACAAATGTCAGCTCGTTAGCTTAATGCAACCGTAAACATGTATTAATAATACATTATATTAGTGCAGTGAAGATGAAAAAAAAATCGCCACTTTTTTAAGGCTTCATAACTCCGAATAAATTTTTGTGTCTTAGTGGCGCCAATTTTTCAGCCCTTTCAAAATAAAATGTTTAAAAACCGATTTCAAACATTAGAACTTACTGCGTAGTATAAGGAATTTTTCAAAACACTTCAAAATATTTGAAATTAACTTTTTAAATCAAATCTAAATCTAGCCGAGGAACGGATGAACTTATAACTTATCTCTTTAACGAAAAATTTGAAATTTTTTCACATATTTAAAAATGGAATTTAAGCTAAATGTATGAGTTATAACAGAAAATTTCAGATGAACGTACTTAATAATAAAATATTATAAAATACTAGTCAAAACTTATATATTTCGTTGGGAACATCATGATAATGTACGACAATACATGCCACGGTCCGAAGGTAATAATTAAAGAATAATGTAAGAGGAATGTAATGTAATTAAAGAATAATGTAAAGGTAATAATGTAAGAGGGTTCGGAGTAGAAACAGACATGGTCTTAAAAACAGGTGCGTTTATTTATATTTATCACTTTATAAATGAAATAAAACTTTATTGCCTTTCCTTTGGAGGAATTTTTAAATTTAAATAAATCTAACTTATTAAGATTATTCAAAATACTTAGTTTCAGCTCCCTTTGATGACCCTTTCCCGAACCCGATGCTGGTCAACCCAGTGCTATTTAGTTCCACAACTCCTGGTGGATTCTAAGATGCATATTAATTTCAGACTGCGTGACTTTCCATTCACAATTCGCTTTATATTATTCTTAGATTTTACGATGAACCTCAAACACCCATATGTTGAGGCTTAAATAGTATTTGCATTTGCATAAAGCCAAGTCATCTTTAGTAGAAGAAACATGAATAGAACCGTGACATACATAATTATCTTTAAGTTATTGATATCAATATGTCTTAGTATTAAGCTTTCAATTGTATTGAAAAACAATTTTTAAAGTCCTCCGCTTTTGATTTTAAAAGAACACGACTAGTAATTTTAAAACGAAACATATTTATTTATAACGCTCCCGTAACCCTAATGCTTTCAGTCGATTTCAGACTCGTGTAAAAAGAGATTTCTACCAACAAAGAAAATAGTCAAATTTCAATTTTTGGGTTTTAATACTTCAAGAATGGAAGCTTTCATCAATAACCACCGACTCCTTGAGAGCCGATTTCAGTAAAATTAGTTTTTCAACGTTGCCAAATCAAAGGATTTTGCCAAATGTTGTAGTCCTTTTCAATACATGTGTTGGAACGATTTTCCACAGTAGGCAAGGTATCACAGATTTGGTGACTTTGCACATACACTTACGAACCCTTCTTTAAACAAGGTTTCAGAAAAAGTCCCTACAAATAAATTTGAATTTTTTTTGACAGAAATAAGTTTATGCCTCATGTGAAGCATCAACAAAGCTCCCTACAACAGCGTTTCTCAAACTGTGGGGCGCCCCCTTGAGGATGTGATAACCTCGTGTGGGGAGCAAAACCCCATCAAAAAATCGAAAATAAAAGATTATTTAAAAGACTATTTAAAAAAAAATTATCAATTTTCTAAAAGGAAGCAAACTAAAATATCGTCTGATATAATAAAAAAATAAAATACACACATTTACTCTTATATACTATACTTATAATTGTATCAGTGCGACACAAAGATATTTGATTGCTAATTTATCAATAGTAAGTTAAGAAAAAGTTTAATGATTGTTAGTGATTTCCATAGGCATAATTGTATGGGCATATTCAAAATTGTACAGAAAATTTTATACTTTTCTTGATAATTTGTACGGTTTGTAATTAAGATCATATTGTAGCTTTAACGTCCAAGAGTATTATACATTAGTACTGCATTCAATGCATTGTTATTATGTAGTTGAGGAGGGGTGCGATGAAAATTATGATTGAAAATTGGGTCCCAACTATTGAAAGTTGGAGAAGCTGTACCCTACAGAATTCTCTATCAAAATGATGAACGGCGTGGATTGGTAAAAAGTCGTAAGCAAATATACAAACATGCAAATTTATATATAAGCTAAATCAAAAAAGTTGTGATTTGTGTTAATATATTTAGAAGATTATATAGGGTACTTATACCCTATATAATCTTCTAAATATATTAGAAGTAGTAATATTTAAATAGAATCTAGTAATATTTAAATATATTACTAGAGCTTCATAAACAGATGTCAGAAATGATGCTAATTCCTGACAATTAGAGGTATATCATTAAAATATTAAATTTTTAAAATTTGACATAAAACGTATTTTTTATTTCTAACATTTTCAAAAAACCTCCGGGTTTGAAAAGAAAAGTTTTGGGATAAAAAATTTTTTACACACACTGAAAATCCATCTGCTTCCCTAGGGAAAATTTTAAAAGCCTAGGGGTTTGACAATAGATGTGGTGAATGACTTCGCAGCTTAGTAACAACGGTTGTTCAGGGAAAAATATTCAGGGACAGGCTGCTACAATGGCCCATGATATGGTATCTTTATCTTCTAACTTTTATACTGTGATATCTCATATTTTGTATGATGATCTTTGTAAAACTTGGAAGCGAGATATATATTAAGACTATTAACACAATACTTCTTAAACTTTCAATATTTGTGACTCAGTATTCAATCTTAATTTTCATTGCGTTCCATTCATACGATAACAATGCATTGAATTCAATAATATTATAATTTTGAAGCCAAAGGCCAATATGATCTTTTTCCCATTAAGTACAATCGGCGTATGTAAACGCCTCGCTCAGCCAAAGCATTAATTGCCCAGGACGTATGTATACTTCTTTTTCCCAAATTTTGATCTTTTCTGGGGGAGTACTTTCATAAAATTATTCTGGGGAAACTTTGGGAAAGCAAAAAAAATGACAGGACAGTGTTTGTGAAGGATTTACTTATTTCAGATGTTTTGCTTATTTATTTCTTTTCTTCCCCCTCCCCTCTCCCATGCATCAAATATGCACGCCTACATAAACTTTTTAGGGAGCCCAATCATTATCTTTTTTAAACGGCAATTAAGAAAATTTAAATTTTAAACCGTACAAATTATCAAGATTAGAGCTAATTTTTATATATAATTTTACACATGGCAAGCCCATGGCGTCAAGGGCAATTATTAAACTTGTTCTTAACTTAGTATCACTAAATTAATTATAAAATACTTTGTGCAATATATATATATATACTGATACATTTATAAGTGTTTTATCAGTGTAAATATGTATTTATTTCTTTTTATGTCAGAATTCAGAATGTATTTCGTTTGTTTACTTTCAGTAAATTAATATATATTTTTAAATAATCTTATGTTTTTGACTTTTCAATATGCTCGCACACCCTTCACAGTTGTCACGCCCCCTAGAGGGGTGCGCCCCACATATTGAGAAACGTTGCATTGGCATGTACCATAAAAACTTCTAGAATTATACCAAACCATATAATTCTGATATTCTGACAATGATATGAATTGTAAATGTTAAATTAAGCTAAAAAGAAAATCCTACATAAAATTTCTTAGTTTAATTTTTCCCTTGATTAAATATTCTTAATTCAATGAACACTTGTGGTATGTAAAAAGGAACATATAAGTAATAATTAAGAGAAGAATTGTCATTATTCGGAATATTGGAATGTGCTTTTTGATGTGTATAAAAAATTCAAAAATGTTCCAATCTCAAATACTAAAGGTTCATTTTGTTTCCTATTTCATGCTTTGTGAAAGGATATATCATAAACCAGTTTTGAATTTTATACTAATTTTCTAAATTAATACTAATTTTATAAATAAAATTTAAATATTTTACTTAGTTTTGAGAAATTTGAATAAGGTTGGAACCCGACAAGCCAATTCAATTGCTTTTTATTGTTTTTCTTTAAAATAACTTGTGTATGATGATTTGTTGATGTATTTTTTAAATTAAATTTAAAGACTACAATAAACATTTTAAATTTTTATCCACTTTATTTATACAAAAAAGCACAATATTGAACAACGCAATGTAATCAATTATATTATTAGGTTTAAACAATTTCAAATGTTATCTGTTCACATTGTTCCATATAGTTTTATTCCCCAAAGTTTCCATAAATTTAACTGTTTTATAGCCATTTGTTCGAACGAAATCAAGGCAATTATAATTATAATGTTATAAAATAAAATAATCTAACTATCGACTTGATATTCAATGCATAATTATCAACTGAACTGGATATTAATGAAATTAAGATGTGTATTCTAATTACTTAAAATAATATGTCCTTTCCCTTGTCAGTCCCCTTTTGTACGATATTAGATAGTAATGAGAACCGGCTAGTAGAAAATTAGAGTTCGTGAGTCAGATTTAAAATTTACTGAATACAAATTTATGGAACAAATTATAAAACTACACAACGAATTCTGTTTCGAGTGAAACATTTCCCTCCAGGAAATGTGCATTCATTTTCAATTTAATTAACTCAAAACGACTATTTGAATTTGAATGGATCAGTTATGAGCTAAATTTTCTAGCCGAGATTACGCAGGAAACTACGCTTCGTATCATATTTCTTGTACATTTTTAATATACGGTCCAGTTGGTTAGAGGAAGCAATTCAATTCCAGAGCTAATGGTGTTAAGAATTTATTTTGTTTGCTTTTATAATCATTTGTGAAATTAGTAATCAAGGATAATAATCGAATACGGAATAATTTTGTTCGATTATGGATTACCATATCAATAAGACTGGTTAATGAAAAAAATATTTTTAAGAAAAAAATTTTGTATCACTAATTTAACTGTTCTATATTATTCAAATACTAAAAATATTTGTTTTATTTCTAAAGCAGGTGATAATGCAGAGAGACAAATATCTTTATGCTACACAAAAATCCAAAAGCTGTTAAAGTACAATAATAATGTAAAAGAATGCACAAATTTACACAGAAAAGTCTGAAGTACAAAAATTATACAAAAAGAATAAAGTAAAGGGTAAAAGAGTTACACACACACACACACACACACACACACACACACACACACACACACACACACACACACACACACACACACACAGGTTAAAACCAGATTCAAGTTCGCAATCTGCTTAAAAGGTTACTAGGATCCCAGTATCTTGAAGAAATACGATTCTGAGAGAGCAGCAACAGGAGTGTAGCATTCATCCCGGCACCATTGCAATAGAGGGGACAGGGAGTGTTATCAACTATTTGGAGTCTGTAAAGGTGTGTATATAAACCATCTACATCGTAGCTTCACGAACTGCTGCTACATCTCTTCTTTTGTGGTCGTATGATCATAGATGTCGCTTTCCTAGAGTTTATTTTGATACTTTCTTTTTAGTTGTGGCAGTTTCTTGGTTTTGAAGGTCGTATTTATTTTCGTCGATTCAGAATTATAACCAATCTGATCATTTGAAACTTGAGTAATAGGGCATATATTTATAACTAAATCATCTGCCTTTTCTAGACTTCATTATAGACAGGGATCCATATTGCAACCGTTCCAGTTGAAGCTTGTGAACCATTAGTAGTTGCCAGTATTGTTACTTGACAGTCTGAGAATATGAAAAACTGTTCAGACAGGGATAGATGGGCTTTTAGATTAGTCAAAGCAAACCGACTCAACCGCAATATCAAATTGTGTCTTATGAGTTCCCAAAGAAAGATATTGTGAGAAATGCTCACAGAAAATTTCTGCTCCTGTAACACCATTTATATCAAGCTTTGATCCATTTAAAGCAATATGCAACCAAGGGTCGAAAAAAAAACCAGTATAGTTTTCCTTCCCATCTGAACAAATTTTCCGTACGATCTTGAGTTTTCAAAACATGGTTCAAAAGATCCAAAAATTAGCAAGTCATTATAGCTGGCCATTAGAAGATGGTAACAATGGATAAAACCTTAGTCGAAATCTCAAGCCATCTCTTAAGATAGACTGCGGATAATCTTTCTGAATTTTCAATCAGGGGTCCAAGGTCATCCAAAGTCCAGCATGCAGTAAACATATTAACAAATCTTTCTTTATTTCATACTGCATACATAAACTGGTACATAATAATAGGAAGTCAGTTAGTGTAGCCTTGACAGCACCTATATACAAGGCAAGAGCATTCTTCTGCAACCATTCCAGTCCATTCATTCCTTTTTGACGAATGAGAGTTATATTAACACGCACTATAAAGGTAGAGGGCTATTATCAGTGGACCTCGTAATTTTGAACCATGTTTAAGTGACGAGGGCGACACATGAGCTGGCATTTCCCACTCTTACTTCAACTCAACACCAAAGGGAGGAAATTTGAGCCTCGACAGATTTTTCGTGCATCGTCCCATTCTACAAAGGTGGGTCTTCAGTGACACTGGCTCAAACACATAGCATGTCAACGAGGTATCCATGATCTTGACCACTAGGCTACCTCTACCACCATTTTTTTTCCAGAAATCATAATTAGAGGAGCATTTCAATCAGTCATTACGAGTAAAGGCTTTGTGAAGGTATATTGGTTTCAAGAAGAGTTCAGGTTGCTTAACACCATCTAACTTCCGTAATACGTTTGAGTAATGTCATATGCTTCTGCAGTCTTTTGCTGGATGAGTTTTGGATCAAAGATGAATCTTAATACGGGGGAAGGGACGCACTTGATACTAACGTTAATGGTCGTGCAAGAGTGACGGAGTCACCTCAATCTCCTTTTTTATAAATATTTTTACTGTACACGATAAAAAAAGTTATTCCATCGAACAAATTAACTAAGAGAAAGTATACTGTTATTTTAAGGATTTTCCAATTTTTCTTTGATAATTTGAGGAAACAATCCAATCAAACTGAATAAAAAAAGAATGAAATGTGCGTGACTTTTTGTGTGACTTTAATAAATGGCACCAATAACAAATACTTTTCGTTAATGTTACGAAAATGTTATTTTCAAGCAAAACTGTCATAGTTTGTTCAGGTTATTGTAGTTTTATTGTCCTTTGTCGATCGCGACAAATAGCATGTTTAACTTTGTCTTGTTTGTGTGTTTTTGACACAGCGAAGTGTATCTTGTGCTACACTTATGACATCATGTTTTTCTTGATGGAGTTCCTTATGTAGCATTTGAAATTTTTTTTTTCAACTCTAACGTCTCATGTTCATTGCTTTTCTTATATTTACTTTCGCTATCATCATCAATATGCAGTACTTCAGCAAGTTCTTCCTTTGCTTGATCAGTTTCAATTCGTTCAATAGAGATCACAAATGCCCATTTCTTTTTATTTATTTATTCTACTCGCTTGACATTTATAAGCCATAATATACGTATAACACAGCAATCAAAACCACTAAATTATTTACAGGGAAAAAATGTAGCACGTTCATATAAAATACTTTGGAACAAAAGTGGTCGCGCGGGGAACTCACTCAGACCAAGTACCTATAGATTGTAAGAAAAAAACATTCGTCACTCCTCAAAAAGAGGGAAACATGTGATAAATACATTTTGATTTCCATGAAGACTGCCATATAAGAGGACACTGCCTAGACTCTCTCATTGAAAATATATAAACAGTTTTCCCAGAATCAATGATTGCGTGAGTTTGGGGTGACTATGTTCCCAGTGCTACCACTCCCAGGTTAAATATTTGTGGTGTTTACAAGAAGGTTATTATTGTTATAAAATATATTTAGTATATTATACAGGTTGATGGCATAAATAAAAAATATCATTTATATTAAAAGTATTAAGAGGATATTCAGAAGGAGGATATTACACATTTGTTTAAGAGAATTCATCAAATAACTGGATGGTTATCAGGACATAACTGCTTAAAGAAGTAATAACTATTTTCCATAGATTTATGTGTTTTGCGATTGTAAAAATTTTGTTTAACTAGTTTCTTACATTTTAGTGTTTTTATTGCGTTTCACTTTAATTCTACATACGTATGTAGAATTATAAAATATTAGTCATGCGACTCAGTTTATGATAAAATTGCATGCCTAAGTTTCATTTTGCAATAGTAGAATCTATCGTATGAACGATACATAAAAAATGCTTTCGAAAATATCAAAATCCTGTATTTCCTTTGCTATTTAATATTCGCGTGCAAATGTATCACGTTGTTATAAGTGAGGACAGAAAATTATGATAATTACGATAACTATTACTCTGGTAACTATATAAATAATGGATAAGTACTTTATTTTGAGGTTTTATTTTTAAATTTCGAAGGATGTTTGCTTCAAATATGAGTAATTTTATGTTTATGAAACTAAAATTTAAAATGTATAAAATTTTGGATTCTCTAAATGCAAATTCAGTAAAAACAGAAATTTTCAGAAAGCATAACTAGGTATAATAATATTTATGTAAATCAAACGCAATATGTCCAAAGTGTAAATGATAATAATTTGTTTCAGGTCATTGCTTTTCGTTCAAAATTTCATCAATGCAAATAGACATAATATACTGTAAAAAAATATCAATCTTAATACTATAAATTTATTTAATATTTCTTTATTATTATTCATTTCATATTTCTTTAATGTAACAAATAAGGACTTAATTATTTGCTTCTTTAAGTTGTTTAAACATTAATTTTTAAAATTTAAGGCACAAAGTACTTTTACAGCATCATATAGCCATGTAACAGGAAAAAAAAGACTTTTTTTGCATTAATGTAATAAAAAGCCAATTCAGTAGAAAGATGATGATTATGCAAAGACCAGGGCTATGTTAAAGTAAAAGCAACTTAAAAAAAAGAAAAGAGAAAGAGACATTTAAAATGATTGAGAAGTTTGAAGAGAGGTGTAATTGAGCAAATGTTCCGCAAGAGTCTTGATAGGACAAAAATATTGTATAATGAATCTGGAAAGTCATTCAAAGTACATGTACACTTTTAAGAAACGATTGTGATTGGCCAAGAAAACAACAAATAATGATCTATATGTCATTCAAGCGAAAACATATACTGAAACCAGACATCGAGCAACCTTTCTCATTATCTGCGTACAGCAACCGGACAACAGGTGTCTCAATTTTCTGCGGTCAAACCCATCCTAAAAGGTAGCAACTTTCTCATCTTCCTAAATTCTACGTACCGTTGATAGCAGTTCATCGTCAGCAACATTTACAATGATGTAATATCCTCTAATATGGTATTCAGGTTTATGAGGTTGTCTCTGCTAACAACCTAGATAAACTAGAAAGGGTACAACTCACAACTGCCAGTCATCACTGGTCTCCGCAATAGCTGCCTAAGGGATATTGTTTCGTATGAAGCTGACTTGCAACCTCACAGATTACGAAGCAGCTTATCTGTTGGCTAAATACTTTGTTAAGCTCATCAGGTATGGTGACCAGCACAGAACCTCTAGTTATGTGTACAATTGACAAAAATATTGCTAACATTTCACTTATAATTGTGATTTTTGTAAATTTTAGTCAATTTATTGCAAATATTGTTGGTTAAATATTAGTATTTATTGGTATTGAGTCCGAAAAAAAAGCATTTATAATGTTTAAATATGCTGTTTTGTTAAAAAGTACTTCGAACGTTTTGGTATACCTTAATGTGACGTTAATTGAATTTTTCAGTCCTAGGCCACGAATTTTTCGAAATACTATTTCTTCGAACACACCCGTTTACTGCGTTCCCTTAAGTTCGATAATTGCTTAGAAATATAACTTTCATTTCTCTAAAGTCTCGAATAGATAGCACTATCAAGAGAATTCCTATTTGCAGTAAATGATACTATGATGGAATACATTACTCTAAAATTTTTCTTTCTTATTAAATTTCACGGTGATTTGGGAACTTGAATTCGAATGTAATTACAATTTACTAAATTTAAAAGATTAATGAGTAATTAGTACTCATGTGTATTAAACTATTTGCATAATATATCTTATTCATATGGAAGGAGAGGTTAAACACTTTCGAAGACAAATAATGAAATTCAAATAACTGTTTGATTTAATAGAGCTTGAAATTAATGTTTAGCTTAGCTTCAGAGAATATTTATATTCATTTTACTACTATATTTATTCACATAATTTGATTTGGCAAGTCTTTTTAAATCAGAACAATGAAGAAATACAAGAACTAATTTATCATAATGTTCAATTATTTTGTGAATCATGGGTACAAATTTTACTGTCATTTATGACCTACCGTGTAAAAGGGATGATGCACTCTAAATCTTTCGAGGCTTAAAGCCTTTACGTTGGCGTGGTGTAAAAGTTTGAAGAATGGAATAAGGGCAATTTGAATTTATTATTTAACCCTCGATCAGGCGCGTGGGGGTTCTCTGTACACCCCAGCAACAAGAAAAACCTCTCAGGATTTTTTAAAAAAAGAATGCGCAGAGCCACGATTTTTTCAGTTGCTGCATATTTTAGATAATTGAATCTGATCTGATGCAATCGCTCTAGCTCGGATGCTTGGAACGCAATAACTTTCAAATGTTTATTTGGGGTGCTGAGAGCTCCTCACGACCAATTATGTTATATTTTTGTACTACGTTTATGTCAACCATTATATGGCTCTGGACATGACACTTTTTGTGACAACTGGTATACTAGCATACCACTTGCAGAAGAGGGAGTGTTAAAAAATAAATTGATACTTTTTGTCACACTCCGAAAAAATAAAAGGGAGATACCGTTATCTTTCAACAGTAAACAAAAGCCTAGCACGTCTACTCTGGGCTTTCATCGTAAAATCCCGATGACATTTAGTTTCTCATAATAGAAAAAAAAGGGGGGGGGGAGACGTTCAACTTATCTCTTCTATGCATGAAAATGACCATACTTTAATAGAAACCAAACCTGGAGTGATGAAACCTGAACTAGTGAAATTTTATAATTTGACCAAAGATGGTGTTGATTCCACAGAGGAAATGTGTAGTATATAGGATGTGTCGAGAATATGTAATCGTTGACCCCTGCTAATATTTTACCATCTACTTAACACTGCTGGAATGAATGCTTCTATTGTCTATTATTCGGTTTTTCCTGATAAAAAAACTGAGACGTTCAGGATTATTAGAAATTTTGGGAATGGAACTTGTACCACAGTGTGATACGAGTCAGAACCCCCAAAACTTAAAAAAAAATTAAAAATAACCCTACTGACTTAACTTACTAAAAGAGCATTTTCCGTCAAAACAAGGTTCTTATGTTTTTTCACGGTAAAAGATGAAAAAAATAGTTTTTTTTTGTCTTAGTGTAAGGAAAAATATTTCTTAAAATATCATACAGTCTGCTCTAATTTTGAAAAATGATTAAAATATTTTTTTTTTCTCCTTTTACTATCCTTAAAATTTAATTGAAGTTCATTACTGGGATATATGTTTTCCTATATTTTATAAAAAAATATAAAGTTATGTATTTTTTAAAAAAAAGTGTTGTAGGTTTTAATTTAATCAATATTAGTGTCATTAGTACCCAAAAAATTTAAAACTTTTTTTTTATAATTCAAAAAACCCTTTTACTTTATGAATATCATCAAATTGATATAAAACTTTTTTTATTAGCAAGAGGGTTTTTATTTGTTTTTATTTTTTTTTTTCCCTTTATATTTTTTTTTCTTCAAAGTGATGTGAATTTAAAACTAAAATATATAGTACGGCTTGATGCTATCGTTTTGATTTTTTTTGGGGGAAAAATGGATTTTTTTTGGGGAAAAACCCCCAATACATTTTTGCAGGGTGCACCCAAATCGGGAGGTGGCCAGTAAAATTTTACTAAACTTTAGTGGGCCAAACATATAAAAATAAAACAACAAATTATTCAAAATATTTTATTATCGTACAACATTCAAAATATATTAGAGCCTTACAATTAATGTGACACTTGTCTTTGTATTTTACTTGAGATTTTTTTTAATATCCGCGGATAATTTAGTCTACGCGCATAGTAGTTGATTGGTCATGTTTTCATCTAGCAACCTGCTGCGATACTTTGTTTTTACAAGGTTTAATTTGGGAAAAAATTACTCTCAGCGATAAGTAGTTCCAAATGCTGATATAATGCGCACAGCCAATCGTTTTAAATTTTGAAATTTATCTTCAAGGATATATTTTTGATAATATGCAATCGTATTCCCTTCGCACAGGCCTTTTAGCTTCATACTTAATTATAATTCTATTAACTCTATTTTTAAATTTGGAGAAGTTGGTTCCAAATCTACATTGAATGGAACTAAAAATATTGTAAACATTTCCTCAATCTTATGTATGTAGGAGAATCTGGTGTTGAATTCTTCAAATAATTTTCCGATTTCCGTAGAATACAGTTGATCCTGTTTTTGTGTAGTAGATAGGAACCGCATAAAAATAAACACACAAAAAATATTCAAAAATTTCATAAATTCTTACATACAACAAACTAATTCGTGGAAATACTACAGAACATTTTTTTTTATGCGGTGGATAGGGACTGCATAAAAAAAGTCGCATTTATAAAATATGCCAATTGTTTACGAAACTTATGTAAGAGTACTTCCATAACAAAATAAATAATCAAATATTACACATGGAAACATTTTAAAAACATATACTTTCTCATTGTATACACGGATAAGTTTTCAAAATACCCATACATAATTCACTGCTACTCGTCGTAATCCAAAGTGTGTATCTTTCTGTGGTGATTAAGTTCAAAATCGCTTTCGTCACTTGAAGATACAATTTCAATTGATTTCTTTTTTGTCACTATAAAGTAAGTGATAAGTTTTTGTGACGTCCGTCGGTTAGTCATTTGCTTGTGAACGTCACGATAACCAGATATACATGATTGAAGCCCTTTTTGGAATTTTATACTCCTTTCTTAATTTGTATCTATTTTAAGAAAATGCTTTTCCAATTTGTTAGAAAGCTGGATCCCTGAATATTTTATCCATTCTCAAAGAATCCGGTTCTTCTTGTCCGTCTTCATAATCTATCAAATTATTGATAATGTCACTGTCATTGAAAGTTTCGTCTACAATCAAGTGGGATTTTCTGGAGCGTTGAGAGAAAGCAAATGAATGCGCATTGTCGGGAGACTGTTTATAACAAATGAACATAGCGTCTTGAAGTATCTACATTTCAGTGGCGTAACGTACACCTCCGCATCACGAGAGGGGGCAGGACTCAAGGTGTCAAAGGCCTGATTGACTTACGCTAAAAACGTATTTACCAAATTTATAAAATATTAAAGGCAAAACCTGACTTTCACGGGGGGGATCCTAACATTCTCCGTTACACTACTGGTAAATAGATATAAAACATTACATTGGAGCCAAAGCCATTGAGTCCTGCCACAGGGGGGCAGGACTCTAGGGGCTTGACTAATGCTAAATAAGTATTTACTCAATTTATAAAATATTAAAGGTGAAACCTGACTTTCAAGGGCGAGGGGGGTCCTAACATTCTCCATTACGCCACTGGTAAATAGATAATAAATATGACAGTTGCGCCAAAGCCATTCAAATTCATACACCGCATAAAAAAAAAAGATCGCCCATAAAAAATCGCGCAAAACAAATCGCACAAAAATAAAACCACACAAAACAAATCTCACAAAAATAAATCGCATAAAAAGACCGCACAAAAACCGATTCTACTGTATTTGAAGAATTTCTTATGGTCACTTTTAGTCATTTAACTATAGGAAATGAATCAAATTGTTTGACCACATCTAATTTTCAAAAGGCTGAAACTTTGCTACAAAGACTTTTATATCTTGATAACAATCGATAATCAACTTATTTTCATCTTCTAACTTCTGGCTTAGCTCATTTGGTTTCATTACTATATCTGTTAGAAAACATAAATCTATAGAAGCCATTGATCACACATCCGAAAGTTCACTTATATTATGACCATCATTGTTCATGAAGGTTTTAATTTCTCTTTCCTTAGTTTCCAAAATCGCAATAAGCAGTTTTCGCGTCTTATCCAATGAATTTTGGTGTAATAAATGAGATCGCCATATTCAGATTCCAGTTCCCTAAGATATTCTTGAAATTGGCGATGCTTCAATGAATTATGTGTGTGTTTTTAATTGAATTAATAACTTTCATCATATGAGACATATTTAACACTTGCTCATATAGATTCTCAAGGTGCAAAAAACAATGACAAATGAACATTTCAAAATCATTTTTTTAAACTATTTCCCAAAGCTTTTATGTAATCGAAAAATAATTTAACAGCACCGACATTTTTTCCAACACTTGAAGGGGCTCCATTTTTGCAATGCCTACAAGATTTTTCAAATCTATCTGAAGACTTTGCGTGCAATTTAAGACAGCATCCTTAATGGCTCTTCCGGTGGTGGTATCTTTCAAACTCACAGGTTCGAGTAGTTCTTCACCAATATTCATTTGACTATCGATACCTCTAATAAAAATAGTAAGTTGAGCAGTATCACTTTTATCTGACGTTTCATCCAAAGCCAGTGAGAAATATACGAAGCTTGTTGTAATTGTGTTTAGCGATGCACAAATCACACGCGAAATGCTATCTATTCTTCTTTCTTCAGTTTGACGTGACAGACTAATTTGAGTAAAGAGATTAAGTTCTTCCAGACAGATTTCTTCAACTTCGGCAATTAGACAGTCTTTGATATAGTTACCCTTTGTAAAAGACTTCCTACTTTTAGCAGTAATATTGAATAATCGAAAGCTAGCACTGACAATACCATTTGATTGGGCAGTTTGCTTATGAAATATGTATTATTGAGATGTCAAATTTTTCTTCAAAGATTGTAACTTAACCAATGGTAAGCTTATCAATTTCTCTATGTTTTTGTTCACAAATTCTTTTAATGTTGTATGAGACACCCATTCAGTGTAGTAGTTAGCGACACTGTCTGGCATGCCGTAGGACCTGAGTTCGAATCTCAGAGAAGGCATGGATGTTTGTAAATATATAATGCCTTTGCGGCATTAAGGTACTCTAAATAGCCGTCAAGCCGCTAGTCCTCTCGTGAAGTTGGTGAAAGGGGAAGAGAGATGGGAAACGCCTGAATACCCCAGAATGTTGTCCCTCAAAATTGGGATGGAATCGAGCCAAATCGTACTGTCACCTACATGGTGCTTAAAGTTAAGGCTGACGACAGATGTAAAAATCTAGCCCTTAGCCGAGATGAACTTCGAGGACCTTGATCTGTTGTTACTGTTGATCAGGTGGCATAAGCAACAACAAGAAGGTTGTATTATTTTAAAATTGGAATTGAATGACGACAAATCAAACACATAGAATTTTCTTTTCTTCTTTTCAATTTTTCTTTCAGCCATGACGAATAAATATATATAATAGAAATGAATACGATAATTATTGTTATGAAAAACCCACGTTACGTTTGCCTTTTACCTGGATCACAATGACATGTTACATTCATAACAGAGTTGAAAGAGACTAGATTGATTGCACTTGTTGGCGGAAGAATATCTCCTAACCTATAAAGTTCTTATCTACAGAGGATTGGTGCCGCCATCTGACTTTACGTTGTATAACAACTATCTGCGTAACATCTTCACATTTAATACTTGTGTTACAGAATGTCTGCATAAAAGTGATTGACATTTAGGTTTTCAAAATATTATTTCAAATGCAAAAAGACAACTAAGCAAAGAAGAACAGAGTAATTATTACACTGTTTGAAGAAATTTGTTTTCCTGCCCGATGGCCAAATGTTTATTTTCTTATTGCTTGGAAGTCAAATGAAGGGGAGAAAATATTTCGGAAAAAATTGCACGGGAAGAGGTAGGGGTGGGTCAAAAGGCACGATTTTTTCGATTCCACCGTCTATAGTCAAAATATCTAAAATAATATAGACAAAAACTTTAGTTGGGCCACAAAAGTCTTCAAATGAGCCGTGGGTTGGGCATGCCTGTATTGAGTGGATGGTCCTCAACAAATTATGAAACCCGCGTTTCTGTTCTGCTCAAACTGAGGAAGATCTTTCAGACCGCCGACGACTTCCTCCAATGGATCCCATAACGTAACGTTTTTCAAACTGTGGGGACGCGCACCCCTAGGGGGGTGATAACTATACAAATGAAGCGCGAGCATATTGAAAAGTCGAAAATAAAAGATTATTTAAAAAATTATTAATTTACTGAAAGTAAACAAAAAACATTCTGCTTAATGAAAAATAAAATACACATTTACACTGATGTAATACATTGATAAATGTTTCTGTACTGCACGCTGTATTTTATATTTAATTTAACAATGCTAAGTTAAGAACAAGTTTAATAAGGACCAGTGACCCCATGGGCTTGTCATATACAAAATTATATACAAAAATTAACAATTATCTTAATAATTTGTACTGTTTATAATTAATCCTTTTTAACTACTGATGAAAAGTTACGCAATTCTCTCCCCAATGCCTCCGTTTTCTATTTAGACGAGCTATGTGGTGCATGTGATGTAAGGAAAGGAATAAAAATGTGATGTAAGGAAAGGAATAAAGAAGCAAATCCTCTGAAATAAGTAAATCCCTTGAAAACTCTGTCAAAGTCATTTTATTGCATTCCAAAGCCTTCGAAATAATTTTAATGGGTAGCAGTGCACAGGAAAGATCGTACTTCGGGAACGACGTATATAAATGTCTGGGACAATTAACGTTTTGGCTGAGCGAGACGTATATATTCACCAGTGACATTTAAGAGGTTAAAATCGTATTGTATCTTTAGTATAGTATTATTGAATTCAAAACATTGTTGTTGTATGGAAGGGAGGCGCGAGGGAAATTCTGATTGAATATTGGATCGCAAATGTAGAAAGTTTGAGAAGCACTGCCATAACATGTTAATATTAGACGCGATGAGTCACTGATATACTAGCCAAAGAGGGTAGTGAGAATGAAACAGCTACTCCCACATCGTTTATTTATCAAGAACTGTACTCAAATATAAGATCTAAACTAAATTGAATGTGGCATATTCCACCTACGCTTCAATGGTACTCATGAACATTCCTGACTCTCAGGGGAAATCAAATGTGACCGTGGCTCTCAGACTGCTCTGGCTGAATTATAACAAGCAGATACCTTAAATGTATTTTCAATGATAGTGGGAAAAAATTCCATCATACTTGTAAGAATTGCTGTCACCATCGAGCTTTATTGAATCACATTCTGAGATAAATCGGACTTTCTAAGGGGACTTAACATCATATCTCCTTATTATTGTAGATGGTTTGATGGTCATCAACCATTTGGAGCATATCTGACAATTGTCAGATCTTTTGAGGATAAGAAACAACAATATATCGACATATTTAGTACGGCAACTTAATCCCATTTTATATTTGAAATAGTTCCGATCAAAAATGATATAATTGTGAAATCCAAACGATAAGTTTCCTAATATAATGCTTAAAATATCTCTATTTTTCGCAATTAAATACTTCATATATTAAAAAAATTTTATTATAAAAATATTGTCATAATATGAAGGTACAGTTTAATTGATCTCATATCGTCAAAACAGTTGCATTTGGGTTGACCAAAATTCTAAATTAATTGAACTAGCTGCTAAACCATAAGGACAAGCCAATGAAAAATTAATGAACACGAATTTATTTCTGTTACACTATACACTAACAGTCTCTTTGGTAATTTTCTAAATCTCATTTCACCCCAAAGTACATTTCAAAGATTTCCAATAACAAATGAAACTAAAGCCTTTCAGGTATGGCATTATAAACAAAGAATTCTTTGTCGATATTGTTCAATACCGAAAATCTTTTCACGTCATTTGGTACTAGTTGTTGCCCAGTGCGAGAAATTAACAGCTTCTGTTCTTGTTCGCTTCGACGATGGACAATTGGACATTCGAAATATAATTTGCATTTGAATGCAGAAGGAACGAGAATGCAGCATTCTGAATTTAGAAATTTAGTATCTCTGGGAAATTTCCTCTTGTTGCGAAAATAGTTCCTCATTTTCTGAAAAGCCACTGTTTTCAAGTGTCATAAGCTTCAATAATTTGTAAAATATTATTAGAGTCTGATTATAATAATCCATAATGAGATTTGTATTAAAATACACAAAGAAGGCATAAAATCGTATTTTTTTAATACAGTTACTTAATGTTTGTTCACAAGCATAGGATAGAAAAAAAGAATGTTCTAAAGCAATGGTATTCAAATTGTGTTCCACAGAACCCTGTGGTTCCACGAGGCATACTTAAGAGTCACGATAAAAAATCGAAAAGAAAACTATAACTTTGTATGCAAAATGGATTTACGCTCTCTATGAAGTTTGTATAACCGCAAGAATTTAAAGCACATCCCAGTCATTTAGAAATTGAAAATTTTATTTATACATGATAAAACTTTACATTTAGCAATATTTTAAATTATTATTATAATATAATAAAATAATATTAAAACGTTTTTGTCTTTATATGTACTACTAAATATATTGTGAATATTGTATTGCTTATTATCCCTGGTTCCTCGACATAATTTTAAACTGGTTAGTACAGTGTTTTGCAAAACTAAATAATTTTATAGTGGATTTAACTTTTTTCATCTTTATAAGAAAAAAAACCCATCTATAATGAAGAAAAGGAAACAACTTATCAACTTATTAACAGATGATTCGATGTTAAAATCAAAATTTAAGTAAGAACAGTTCCTAAATTTTAGGTTGCAAATTCAACCAAAACACAAAGGATTTCACAAGCAGCTATAAACATTTTAATGCCATTCAGAACAATGTATTTAAGGGAAAACATATTTTTCAACGTAAGTAGCTACAAAAGCAAAATATATAAAAAATAATATAAAAAATTTTTTAAGTCAATTCCTACTTAGATCAACAAAGAAAATTTTTATTTTAGCTACTTTTTATTAAATAGTTACAATTAATATAAATATGTATATGCATATGACAGAATCACAACATTAAGTGGTAATTAATTTTTATTAATTATTATTAAAGTATCACATTGCCATATCCAAAACAAACGTGTCTATAAAATTTCAGTTCAATGAATGCTTTAAAATGTGAGAAAAAGAAACCTTTTCAAGTTTTGACACAAGTCGCCAAAATGGCCGCTAAGTCGCCAACGTGGCTGTATTTGTAATTCTTTAAATAATTAATTTTAATCAATCAATTGTTATTAATTATAGTTAAATTATTGTTTTGTCATCCAAAATGATCACGTACATAAAATTTCAGCTCAATTTAGCGCTTTAAAATGTATTTTATTAACGATTGAAAATTCCACCAAGATAAATAAATAAACAAAGAAACAAATAATTATATAGAGAGTGTGAGTTAATAGTAGGAATTGAATAAACGCAGAATATGAAATGCTTCTGCTGATCATTTTTTTCGACAGTTTGTGTAAAAAATGTAAGCACGCATCCCAGCTACTAAATATATTGCATGGTTAGGAGAAACTTGGATAAAATTAATATTATTAAAGAGTAAATTCTATTAAAATTAGATAAATTTTTTATAACAAATGTAATATACTTTTATAATTGTCTTTACATAAAGTACCTTAACTATCGTGTGATCTACTTTAAATATTATTTTAAGATATATTCTTTTAAGAGGAGGGAGGAAATGGGTTCCACACGAAAATACCTTATAGTTCTAAGGGTTCCTTGTGTCTAAAAGTTTGAAGATCTCTGCTCTATCTCTGCAATTTTTCTGAAATTTTATTTCTTATCTTTTTATATGTACTAAAATATTTGCATTCAAATACTAAAAATCTACATTAAATACCACTTATAAAGATATTAAATAATAAAAGGGACGCGCGTATGGAAAGTAAGCTTCGACAATTTTTGTCCCAGGAAATTTATTACAAAATAAAAATACATGATGAACTAGACACCTTTGACTATTTTCTGTCATATCCACCATCAGCACTGAAATTATTTGTCGTAACGGGTAATCTAATCGAAAAAAAAAAACGATTGTGGTACAACTGGGTGCCATGCGTTGCAAGGAGTTGTTAAACAATCTGTTACCCCCAGCTTGATTTGGAGGAGTTTCTTACTTACAGGTGAACTAGGATGCTCTTAAATCATTTTGCTACTCTTGGTTTTAAGGTTTTGTACCCATATCTCAACACCTGTGTTGATTATAAACATGAACAATTCTATCTTGCGTAAACTGCATTAAGTGATTCAGTGATTCCTATTATTGCAATCTTATGATCTATGGTCAGGTTTGTTCCACCCATATTGCTGACATTTTTCAGCACCCAATACATCATGGAGTATGTGGTAAGTCTAAGAACGTAGTGTGAACGCAACTTTGACTCCATTATGTGCCTATCTTCTAACATTGTTATGTACTCTAGGAAAGGTGTTTTCATTCGTAGACGACGATGAATGTCCACTTTGAACTCCAAGTTCCACATATTGCCTTTCGTCATTGAACATGCAACGCCATTGACCAACCATTTGAAGAGACGTGACCTCTTCACCATACATGGTCTGTAGATGTATACATGTAAGAAGGAAACACTACCCAACCACAGTCCACTTAAACCAGATTAAAGCTCACACTTTCAGTCACACTTTCACCGTTGTAGAAACACGATTGTCTGCCATCATGATTAGTATTCAAACAAGCACGGGTTCTTCAGTCTCCTGCTACTCTCCAGAACTCTATGCTAACCGTCGTTTATCTAGAAATAAATGTGGTTTAAAATGGTTTTAGTTACTTTTTATCAAATAGATACAATTAATATAAATATGTATACACATATGACAGAATCACTACATTAAATGGTAATTAATTTGTATTAATTATCATTAAAGTATCGTACTGTCATCAAAAACAATTGTGTATGTAAAATGTCAGTTCAACTGAATGTTTTTAAACGTGAGAAAAAAAAATCTTATAAAGTTTCGACCCAAGTCGCTAAAAATGATGCCAACGTGACTGTATCAGTAATTCTTCAAACAATTAGTTTCAATCAATTATTTATAATTATTATAATTAAATTATATTATTGTCACCCAAAACAATTTAGTATAGAAAATTTCAGCTCAAATGGGTGCTTTAAAATGTGAGAAAAAAATCCTTTTAAAGTTTTGACACAAGTCAACAAAATGGTCACTGAGCCGCCAAAATAATGCCAACGTGGCTGTATCTGTAATTCTTTGAATAATTAGTTTTAATCAATTAATTTTTATTAATTATATTTAAATTACCGTATTAACATCCAAAATAATCTTGAATATAAAATTTCAGCTCAGCTGAGCGCTTTGAAATGACATTTTATTAATGATTGAAAATTTGAACAAGATATATTTAGGAGATTGAAAAATAATAGCAGAGAACTGATAAAAAAAATGACACAAAACTTAATTTAGAAAGCATCCTTTGTGTGAAAAAGTTTTATTTATGGCAAATTCCATACATATTAAAATTATCAGCATCATTTTGAAAATAACATTCTAAATTTAATTGTGTAAATTGAATGGATTTTAAAATTATATATATATCTATATTTTTAATACATTTATTGCAATAGTTTTTCGCACCTGAAAGGAGCTTATGTTTTGTCGAACGCGATTAGCTGTTCTTCTTTAACGACGAATGATTACCAAGGGAAGGATTACATCTCCAAATGAAGGAATGTAAATATGGAGAACAAAACTCCGTTAAAACTCTCTTGCATGCAATTTTCTTTTTTTGTTTCTCTATTCTCTTCCTCCACTACATCTGCGTCTTCTTTTCATTTCATTTTCATAATTTAGAAGAGCCGGAAAAACAAGAATAGATGAGAGAGAAAGAGCGCGAAAAAACTGCGATGTTTTCCCCACCTTCCATCTTTCCACTTCATCGAATGCAGTTATTACGATAAAAGAGGGACGACAAGAAAGAAAAACGCTTTTAAAACAACAACAAAACTGAAATAATAGATTTTTTTTTCCATAGGGAGGGAGGAAAAAGAAGACGGCATTCTCTTTGTCGAAGCAGAAAGGAGATGTGAAGAGTCAAAGGTAAAAAAGATTAAGATTTTTAGAAATGTCTCTTTTGTCTCGTTATTTTCGTGATGGCAGCTGTCCTGTGCCGGATTCCAGGACTTCATCAAATAAAGATTTCCAAGATCGATCTCTTCATTCTTTTTATCGAGGAATTCCATCTGCACTACCCACCCCACCCTTTACTCGGACGTCATCAAATCAGCAGAGACAAATAATTCTACACGGAAAGAGAATATGAGGTTCCATTTTTCCAGAAGAGTAAGCGTCTAAAATTTTATTCTTATACGATCGCCATCATCTCGATTATTTTTTCTGACTATTTTATTCGAACCTTTACAACAAGTCTTTATATGAATTGATTTTTATAGGAAACAATAATATATATATATGTATAATTAAATTAGATTAAAAATTAAACTCCCTAAGCACTTAACTCATATTTTTCATTTCACCTTCAAGTATCAAATTAATAACCCATTTATTTCTTCGAACGTGCGGCCTAGCCAATAAACATGTCTAATTCCAGATCGTTATATTTAATAGCCCTATATGTCAGCATTAACTTTCAAGTCAATCATAACATCCGCGATACTTACCCCATCGGTGTTTTAAGTGCTAACCCACTTAAAACACACCGTGGTGGGTTTTGTTTTTTCCTCCCTTGCTCTTAGCGTCAGAAGAGATGTACTAATTGTAGAATAAAGACCTTTTTTAAAACTAAGTATGAATTCTGGCTGAAAACATGTCATATATATATATATATATATATAAATTAAATCAATTCCTACTAAGGTCAACAAAAAAATTTATATGTATAAAAGTGTGTGTGTGTGTGTGTCAAATTAAATATTCTATATAACTGAACCAAAAGTTCTCAGATTTTAAAACCAAAAATCAAAAACAAAGATTCAATATATGAATAAATCTCCGTTGACCGAAATGGAAACCCTTTAGGTCACTAGACCATTGGATTAGCGTTAAGCTTGCTATACAGGAACCTAAAATATATATATGATGATTGTGACAGCAGGTTTATTAATTTATAAAAGTTGTCTTTTATTTAAGTTAAATTTCTTTAAAAAGCTTAACCTTTTATCTACCGACGGTACTTAAAAGTACCACTCACTTTAAAATTACACAAAATAACCATTTTTACGAATACTCTGACGATACCTAGCAGGAATATTCTTTTAAATCCACTCTTCCAAGATATATGGCAGCACGGGTTCTATGAGGAGCATTTTAGCGGAGAAGGCGGAGAGTTTTATAGCAAAAATTGCGCTCTTAGCAGACGGCGTTTTCAGCGGATTGCGAAGATTGTCATTTTTATTCCGAAAAAATAGTTAATGTCAAAAGGTGTCTTATTTTTTTGTATGTTAATGAAGATCTTAGAAAGTTATTTGACTATTCATTTTAAGTGGACAGTGTATATAACTAATTTTACAGTTGAATATCTTTAATTAACACTAGACTGCCCAAGGAAGTCATTTTGACTGCTTTTTGATTTCAATCAGAAAAACAATTACGTATATAATGACACAACTTGTTAGTCTTTTTAACCATACATTTTTCCCAGGTGAAGTAAATTTTTTTTATTGTTAATATTTGCTAATAACTTATTATATTACTATAAATAATATAAACAAATATTAAAAATTAACTTTAAACACTTTCTTTTACCCATTAATTATTCTTTCACAATGCAGTCATTTTGCAATCATGCAGTCATATAGGTATATACTAAAAAAATTTCAGTCTTTCTAGTGTTAATTAATTAGCTCTAAATTTCTCAAAATTGAGTATTTTGTTTATCTATATCCTTTAATTTTCAATGCAGTGATTAAAAAAAATATTGCTTAAAAAAAACTGAAGTAAATCATAATGCGGTAGATAAAGGCTTAAAGTTTAAAATGCGTTTAGAAAGAACTATAAGAAAATAAATTTCAAATCTCTCATCCTAAGCCATATGCATGAAACCGTATTCGTTCTTATTATCACGTGCTGATGTTTTCCGGTTGCTATGGAAACGATACACGATGGATGATATGTTGTAAGCATTTTCTACTATTAGGATATTTCATTTTCCTATCGTTCTCCTTCAACAGTGAAAAGTCCCCGAAGAGGGAAACGGCCTCTTATTACGGCCACTTTATCAGGGCTCTATCCCTCACTGAGTTACATTTAATGGGTGAGAGAGTCAGATAGGTGCAACGTATATCAAAGCTAGATTGCTTTTTTTTTTCTTGACAATCAGTCACTATATAGCTGAAATCCGTGAACGAAATATTCCAAGATGAAAACCTTCGCGTGAAATGGCTGCTCCGCCATTTGACGGATGAAGAGTAAGATAGACTGTGAGTCGTCAACTTTTTCTTCAAAATCTTTCAAAATAGCAAATGAGTCTCACATATATATGGAAAACTTCCGAAGAAATATTTTATACCGAAGCAATATGTGATACATATTAAGATCCTGTTTAAGGGTTTTTCATAGATGTAACATATTTTCCTTATACATTCACTTTAAGACTTTCATACATCTGTAATGTATATTTTTCACATTTTTCAATATGTCTAGCAGAATACTGCTATAAGACCCCATTCTATTCTGATGCTCACATTCCTCTATTTGTGAGAAACCATTAAGAAATAAACTATTTTTTGTATAAAAAAATAATCCTGTAAATATACGTCTAGCGTCAAAGTAGTGCTAATAAGAGTAAATTTTAAGCTCTATATTCTATACGTTAAAGTTAGTATCATCCAAACTAATTTCGCTCTAAATAGAATGAACTAATAAAAGCGACGTTTTGTTTTCCTTAAAATTGAATGGGTGGATAATATTTTTAATGTGAGTTTAGTCATGCATATAAAGTAATTAATAATTGAAAATATTTCTCCGCAATCTAATAAAGAAAGCGTTCTTACAAGTCTTAAATAATTTTGGCAATTGCAGATTGTTTATTAATACACTCTTTGAATTTACGCTTGAGCTACAGATGACGGATACCAGAAATTTGATTCTCGTTGGCGTGGTGTGGTAGTGAGAGGGACAGCTAAGGTGTCCTCCTCGTCACTTGATCGTGGCTCAAAATTATGAGGTCCATCACCATTATTTCTCGTACTACTTTATAGTGTGCCATTAATATAACTGTCATGTCTCAGTCAGTCAGTTTTAAACTTACGTGAAGTGACGAGGATGACACATAGACTGGCATCCCTTTTTCTAAACTTCCTCACAACGATCACGAGAAAACTTTGAGCGCGAACATATTTAACGTGCAGCAGCCTTTCCACATGGAGTGTTTCCGAAGACTCGATTACTCGAATCCATGATCCTTGAATTCTCGGCTTCCGTTTTTCATGTGGCCGTGGTAGCCAGTTGTCAAGATATCGGATCGTGGCTGTCCTTGTCACGAGTTCCAACCTAATACCAGTACAGACCTGCCGTGTAGGGGAGTGATGCACATTAAATCTGCCGAGAGCTCAAACGTCCTCCCGTTGGTTGGGGGTCCAGCTCAGGTGCCCACGTTACTTGACCATGGTTCAAAATTGCGTGGTAAGTCACCAAAAGCCCTCGTGTAGCTAAATAGTGCGACGTTAATATTCACTCACTCACTCTTTTCATTTTCTAATTCAGTACTGAGAACATTATTAAACAATTAATGATTGAATCAAACTTTAAATCAAAGTTATCAACAAGTACTAAAAACCTGACTTCCAATCAAATGGTATAACTCATGAAATATTAGGCTTGAAACATATAACATTCCTTATAGGGAATTTTTTGAAAAAAATAATGTAGAACTGTGTGAAATGAAAATTATTTTTGAGCTTTTATAATGTGGACTGTGTGTGTAGAACATGCAAAATATTTTGTTTGGACTTAAGCATACGATAATGGGCAATAACTTTATATAGAACTTTAAATTTTTTCTTTACACATAATTTTCCCAAGGATTTAGTGGGATATATAGACTATCCTTGATTATATCTTTGTTACATAGATTTCCTTTCTAGGTAAGGGAAAGTTAATTTTCCGTGGAAAATTGCAATTTTACGAATTCTTTCCCACACATGTATAATACGCATTTTCATGTATTGTAAAATAATACAAAAAATATCTGTTTAAGTTGATATAAATATTTAACATCATAAAATTTTGAGACCATTTGATTGTTTCTTACCAACTAAAATAACAATGCATAAAAAATAAGCATAAGTATTTTTGTTAATAATGAACTATTTATTAATAATAAGTATTTAGAGTTAATATTTAATTTCACTGTGCACTCGAAAGACACATCACTTAGGAGAAAACTGATTTCATACTATAGTCAAACAGCTTTGAGATATTCTTAACGATAAATGTAATCTGGTATTATTTCCATTTATA
Organism: Trichonephila inaurata madagascariensis; assembly: GCA_019973955.1. NCBI lineage: Eukaryota > Metazoa > Arthropoda > Arachnida > Araneae > Nephilidae > Trichonephila > Trichonephila inaurata. Next base: position 114,117 of record BMAV01026405.1, on the reverse strand, counting down.
CAATATTAAATTCTGATTACTCAAATGAAGAAGTAATTAAGGAAAACAAATTGATTTCTCGAACACTTTTTCATGGCCTTTTGTGTCTTAATAGCTTTTGATTAAGGACTCATGATTTGGATATTTTGTAATAAGTAATGGAGTTACTGATGCAAACTAATTTCGTAATGTTGTCAGAGCTCACAACATTATTTTGCAAAATACACATTATGTACGATTTTTAATTTATTCTATTTTTCTACTTCGCTTATACGTTCAATTCCTAAAGTTACTACACAAATATTTTTAACACATTGATACAAACTCTATTTAAAATTTTATAAAAGATGAATTTCTGAATTGCTGTCAGAAGGATTAGTTTACCTCGTCATGCAAAAATAAAACTAAATTACCCTTTCCAAATCGTGTTCGTTCTGGGATCCTTTTAGAAATGACGTTTTTGGATTGAATTTGAAAATAAAAAATTACAAAAACTATATATTGGTCTTAATAAACCACTGTTTCCTACAAATTTTCGGTAACAGGTATACACTTGAAAAGTAGTTCCTTACATTCCACATTCTGAATTGTTCTGCCATTTGCTGGGTAAGCAAGTACTGGTTGGCAAAAGTATTTGTGAAGTTCTCTTTAGCAAGATTTTCCCAGGGAAATTTTTTTGCCTGAAACCTGAACTTACAATTGAGGTAAAATTGGTTCCCTTTCAGCAAGATTTAACTGTAGAAAATAAAAAAGTTTCACTAAGGGACAAATCAGGTCAATAAGGAGGATGCCCCAGCATGGTAATATTTTTCTGGTCAGAAACTGCTTCATAGATACGGCCATGTGAACGGATGCACGGTCTTGATGCAACAGGGATCCATCACTCCAAAATTTTGACCTTTTTTCCCAAGTTTTTTCACGAAGTCTTTTTAGTACTTCAATGTAGTATTGTTAATTAAAAGTCTGTTCATTAATGTGAGTAGGACCCCACTCATATCACGAATTTTGTTTATGTTTTGGTCTAATATCACTGGCCTTGGGCCACCATGTACTGAAAAGACATGCAGCTGTGCTTTAACCGACAGAAGGTTAAAACAAATATCATTAATGTACCTTATCTCACGAACTGAGCCTGAAGATCTTGTGGAAATAATGTGGAAATATAAGAGTGGGGGAGTTTCAAGCCCATGAAATGCTCTCTCTCTCTCGTCACCTACCATTTATTCAGGATTATAAATTGGGGTGTTAATATCTAGCAGTTTTATTTTTTTGTTCGGTTAATATTTAACATAATTACAAATACAAATAAAACACTTTAAAATTAATTTCTCTTTCCTATAAACATGTAAGAGTTGCTAAATTAGATTTTGTAACTTCTGAAATATTGTATTGCATTACTTTAGAGTTTTATACCATTGTATTTTATTTAAAAAGATTTGAAAAATAACAAAACTGATGAAATCAGTGACTTATTCAGGAAACTGAAATGGTTCATCCATCGCATAAGAATTCATCTCTTGATTCTATAAAAACGGAAATTTGTATCAATTTTCAAAAACTTTTTACACATTTTTTGCGTTTTCGATCCAATTTTTAGTTTCACTAGCTGCTCTTTTTACGATTATACATATATTAAGGCTTTTATTACCATTTTTGTAACATTGTAACAATTAATCAACGAGGGACACGTTATAATATCTATCATTATTATCCAAAGTTCCTGATAATGTGATTGAGAGTACTTACGATGGAAGATGAATATATAATTTTCGTTTGAAAAGATTTCTCTCAATTTAGAAATCTCATTTGTGTGAAAGAAGTTTTCCAATTAATATAAAAACATTATAGAATTTTAAATTGCTTGGTGTTAGAGAGAGAAACTGCTGTGGTATTTTTTGCTATGACAAGTGTTTGCAATAATAGGAGAGTGATTTTAATAAACATGAATTCTGATTTATTTTGAATCAACAATAAGCAACTAATGTTGATAAGAAATTGAAATCTTACGTTTTGATTCGAAAAGAAAATAGGGATAATTGGCTGAAAAGAATAAGATTTTCCAATTAAATAACACTTTATCTACGCATTATGATTTACTGCAATTTTTTTCGTGAAATATTTTTTTTGAATCACTACATTGAAAATTAATGGATATGCATAAATAAAATACTCAGCTTTGGAAATTTAATTCGTTAGAGCTAATTAATTAAATTAGTACTTTAAAGTACCGTCAGTCCACAAAGGTCTACAATATTCTCACAATACAAAAAGACTGAATGACTTTTTTTAATGGAGTTTTAATTCTTAAAAAAGTAAAAAACCAGAGAAAACACAAGTATTTTAAAACACAAAATATTAATTTTTGAAAATAATAAAATTTTAAAAATTTATTTACTTTTTTTACTCATAAAAACAGGTTTTACACTTAAAATGAATTTGATGATATCCAAAGAAACAGTTTTTCTCTTTTCATTAATATACAAAAATTCATTACACATTGTGCAGTTTGGGTGAGTTTTCGACTGAATGTTTTTAAAGCGCATTTTGAGACAGAAAAAATACTGTATTTTAACATAAACTACTGCACCTTGAGTCCTGTTTAGTCTTTTGATAGCCATCTTAAAAATTTAACTAAAATTCCAGAAGGTAATTTCCTGAGACGTCTTCATCTGAAGAATCATCAGTTAGTGCAGCATTGATGTCAGATGGTATGTTCCGTAATAAATCCAAAACCTCTTCAAGACAAAGCTTCTTTTTTCTAGATACTCTAAGAAAAGGAAAATATTATTAATAATACCTCCTTGAAAATCTCCTATTATTGTTAAATCTCAGTTGCAAATAAGGAAATTAAAATGTTGCTAGCTTTTGAATAAATTACAGATATTTCATTTAATTGTGTGGTAAAAAATAACAACAGCCTCAGATTGAAAGTTCAGATTTTTTTTGAAAGCGTTGAAATAAAAGAATAAAAAAAGCAAGGTAAATAAGTTAAGCAAAAAGAAACGCTATAAAAGGCATAACTCTTATGAACTATAGTGATTGCGCCACAACACAATGAAAAAAACATTAAGCTGCACAGACGAAAAAAAAAATAAAAATAAAAACTAAGTTCTTGCTCTAACACCCAGTGTGTTTAGGTACTTAAAAGTACCATAAAGTTATTCAACTGTAAAATTAATTATGTACATTGTTCAATTAAAATAATGGCAAATTGTTTTCTAAAGTCCTAACTAACGTAGAAAAAAATTAAGACATTTACTTTTTGACATAAACTAACTTTTCGGAACAAAAATAACAGTCTTTGTAATCCGATCAAAATGTCAGCTGAGAACGCAATTTCTGCTACAAAACAATTCGCCATCTCCGCTAAAATGCTCTTTATAGAACCCGTGCTGCCATATATCTTGAAAGAGTGGATTTTAAAGAGTATTCCTGCTAAGTATCGTCAGAGTATTCGTAAAAATGTTTTTTTTGGGTAATTTTAAAGTGAGTGGTACTTTTAAGTACCGTCGGTAGATAAAGAGTTAAGCTTTTTAAAGAAACTTCACATAAATAATGGGCAATTTTATAAATATTTATAAACTTGCTCTCACAATCATCATATATGTGTGTTAGGCTCCTGTATAGCAAGCTTAACACTACTCCATTGGTCTAGGTCAGTGACAGCTGTAGAAAACGTAAAGGCTTTCCATTTCGGTCAACGGACATTTCTTCATATATTTCGCAGTAATATCTATACCTTGATCCTGAAGCTACAATACGACTTTAACCTCTTAAGCTCCACCGTCGTATACAACGTCTCACTTAGCCAAAGCTTTAAATGCTCCTGACGTATATACATTTTCTATTTCGAAATAAGATCTTCTCTGTGCACTTATATCCGTAAAAATATTCCGAAGGCTTTTGAATGTAATAAAAGGACATTGACAGTGTTTGCTAAGGATTTACTTATTTCAGAGAAGTTTTATATTCCTTTGTGCTCCTCGCGCCCATAAAATCCCATACGTGCCCCTACGCGGAAAACGGTAGGATTGGGAAGAGAAACCTGTAACTTTTAATCGGCAGTTTCGGGATTAATTATAAACCTTTCAAAAAAATTTTTCAAGATAAGTGTTGTGATTTTTGTAAAACTTTTATATATGACAAACCCATGGGGGTCACTGGTAATTATTAAATTTGTTCCCAACTTAGTATTCATAAATTAATTATCAAATACATTGTGTATACATCTGATACATTACGATAAGTATACTTATTATATGAGTGCAAATATGTATTTTATATTTTATTATGTTGGAATGCATTTTGTTTGCTTACTTTTCCAGTAAAATAATAATTTTTGTTTAAATATATATATAATATTTTTTTTCGACTTTTCGATGTGCTCGAGCCACTTCGCTGGGTTATCGCGACCCCCAAGGGGAAGCCATCCCACAATTTGAGAAACGCTGATATAACACATTATTTGAGTTGTTCAATGGGAGTTTATACTATGTCCTCTACCATGAAATTGAAATTGAAATGCCCTTTTCTTATGGGAATCAAAATATAGCAATCTAAATTGTGCTAATTTGATAAATACTGCTGAAAGTTACATCATGCTGTTCACGAAATAAATGCACGCCTTTAAATTTTTACATTATCATTTTCTTCTTTCGAAAATTGTATGCTACCCATACTATGATTTTTTAATACTTATTTTGAATTAATGACACTACAGTTTATTTTCTTCTAGTTCTTTTATTATTCAATTATATTCATGTATTTGCTGTAAGTTTCCATCTGTGTATGAAATAACAAAGCAAAATGTGTCTTTGAATCATTTTTTCTGATGAATTTGCGTGTATGAAAACAATGATCTTATTGTTGAGATTTCGCCGTTAAGATTTTAACGTAAATAACAAAACTTGTTACTATCTCGATAAGCAATATTTTAAACACAGTCGCGTGATAAAACATCCAGTAACTATAGGGATGATTTTTTGACTATCCGTTTCCATGGAAACACAAATATGTATAACGATCATTTAGGGTTTGTTCTTTTCCATAGATGAGTGCCATCAAAACAGATAATGGGCTCAATTCATGATGGTCACATGATAAAAGCAAACACGAGCTCACCATTGAATTCAAAAACATATCTTAAATTAATTGTACTTGTTGTTTTATTTGTGAAACTTATATTTGTAAAACTTAAATCTAAGTTTTATTTGTAAAACTTAGATTTTCAAATTTCTTAATAGGATAAAAATGTTATAAAAAATTTCTTCAAAAGGACTTAAAATAAAGAATTTAATCTTATTCCTGTATTTTTAAAATAAAATGCATTTTGTAGACCTATCTGCGTTACTATTGTTGTCAAATATGTGCTTTTCAAGCGAAATTTTCTACAAAGAGCAAAATTTGACAACAACGAAGTGCATGAACTGATTCGCTGGAAACACATGATTGCTTTTATCATGTGACTATGGCGGTATATGAGTTTTTGAACAGAGTTGCTATAAACACTTGATTATCATTATCGTGTAGCTATAACGTCCCACGAATTTAGCCCATTTTAAAAGTAGAAAAACAAATATTTACTAACTGAAAACGTCATATACATGTCATGTGCGAAAAATATTAACGAAACAGTTTGAATACACTTGTGCGAGGCAAACATTTTTTAAAAAAATATTTATAAAGTAAAAACACGGATAAATCAGATCTTAAAACTATCTTAGTATATAGTATTTAAAATATAATTTGATTTAACTATTACAGGCTGCTAAGGGTAAGTATTAGTTTGTAACTGCTTATTTTAGTTGGCTTATACACCACATAAATACAAATAAAATAATATTTAGCAATCTGGTATCTTTTAAAAAATTATACGAGAATGTAGTTTAATTATTCCCACACATATAATTGATTTTCATCATCAGGCATTTCTTTTTATTTGTTCCAATACACTTTATTCGTGCACATAATTTATGCTTAATAACAAACTACGGGAAAAAACACAGTAATATATTCATTACACGACACAATAAAATGAAATAACTGAGTATACAGCTCTCGAATGTTTATCATTGGCACTAATTGAATTCACAGTTTATTTTTCCCCAAATGTTTACGCATACGTAATTGCGTTCAGAATACGTTCTGTTTTGGGATTCTGTATAAAAAATACAAATAAGATTATGCTAATCAATAATTTTAAAATGGGAAAAATGTTTTCTTTTTGCGCAAAAGAGTTAACTATGTGACGTAGAATTTTAGGTATTATTTCAAAGGTTAGAAACTGAGAAAAAAAATCAATTATGCACTTTAATTTTGGCTAGTATAATCTGAATTCAAAATTTGTGCCTTGTAGGTATGGCAGAGATGGCAAACCAGTGACACGCGTGCCATTGATGGCACGCGACACAATATTTTTGGCACACCAGTGATCAAAATGATTTGCATTTTATTTCAAAATTTCAGTTTACTGTGAGGCACTGGCGTAGCTAGTTCTTAAGTGGCCCCGTATCAAAACTCCTTCGGGGGCCCTTTTTTAGAAAAAAGCCCTGCTATTGGTTCTGTAGTTACACATTTTGGGGCCCCTGTTGCTTGGGGGCCCAGTATTATTGACACCGCTGATACGGTGGTAGCTACGCCCCTGCTGTGAAGTATTACGAACAAACGCGATTGATCGGTAGCGGGGTGGCGGGGAACACACTTATTTGTTATTGTCTTGCCTTACTTATGTCGTAGACTACTATTGCTTATGATGCAAGGCTTGTCTACGCATAGCAGTCTTATTTCATTGACACAATTGTACTTTAAAGTTTATCTGCATTTTATTTACGATTTTTAACTCGGCTAGTTTAGCAAACGAACAAAAAGTGCAAGATAGTAAGTGTAACAGAGAATTTCAAATTTGGAGGAAAGAGAAACATGGCATTATTAGTAAAGGCGACAAAGCGGTGTGTCTTATGTTCTGGAATAGTGGTATGCTGAACATCGTCTGTAAAACGGTATTTTGAAACAAATCACAAACCCTCTGGTCAAAAAGAGTGAGCAACAGCAAAAATAATTAATTGCTTAGAAACCGTTCGGCAGATGACTCCAATTCAGCATGCTTTCTACAAAAAGTAACATCTTACAATCCCAATATAAGTTATTTGTCATCCAATCTTCAATAAAAAAGTCGCACTAGTGTTACTTTAATTTGAATTGCATGTATAAATAAAACATTTATAACTATACAAAACAAAAGGTATTTTTCGTAGTAAATAGATTTTTGTTTTGATAGTATTTAGTTTATTATTTTCCCAAAATTATTTGATGGCACATCTATACCTCACTAAACTCTTCTTTAGGAAAAAATGGTACGTTGATCCATAAAGGTTCGCCACCCCTGAAATATGGTCTACTTATATCGAATGAAACTTAATCGCGTCTCAATACTTCTTGTTGGAAATGTTTTATTTGTTTTAGTACACTGTACGATGCCAAAGTTGAATGCATACTTTATCATCTGTAGACAAGTAAGCATGATGAAACTAAATATATTTTTAATACTTGGTGAAAATGATCATGGGATAATCGGATTACATGGGTGTGTTTTGTGTATTACGGTACATTTGAGTTTTTTCCTTTAATAATTACCAAATGAAAGAAAAAGGGCATTATAATTTGTGATGCAAATTATAATTTAGAAAGTAATGCAGCATTAAGTTTATTAATTTCGTACCATAAAGCAATACAAAAGGGTTGTATTGGCAAATAATGTGGTTAGTATGAATTCTGTTCAAGTAAGTAAGGCAGCGTATAACCAAACAAAATTTCACCTCATTCTAATAGTGTAACTTTGAGTCACGATAAATTTAACGTATAACAAACCTCGCTGGACTACGGGTTTTTATCAGTCGTGTCCAGAAACTAAGGACCATTTCGTTCAACCGCAACTACAGTGATTGTTTTGTCGATCAACACTTGCACATACGTGTCTCAGGTTGATTGTCAGTCCAGTGAGGCCTTTATAGTTGGATTGCGTTATTTTTACATCGTGTTAGTGAGTGTTCAACAAAATGTTTAAGACAATTGCCAGTACTCCGACTGTGAAATGCGTACTGTAAACCATTTTTCGAACCAAGGAATCTTAAACAAGTTGAAATTCCTCTTTAACTTGTAAAAATTTATGCTAAAAATGTAATAAGTGATTAAATACTGATAACTTGAGTTCGACAATCAATGATGAGTGAACCAAGATCATGATAAATAATGGATTGTGTGGCCTTCTGTTGTTGGTGATGGTTTGGTTAAAAAGTGAATGAGAAAATTCTGAAAGACGGATGGTTCACAATAAAATTGCTTTGTTATAAGTTTCCACAATTTTTTAAAGCTATTGCTGGTGGTATCTTTCTTTAAAGAGAGTATGGACAAGTTGGTGTTCCGATATGGAAAATGCCTTGACAATGGTGGTAACTAAGTAGAAAAATAATTTCTGCAATGCTCTTTCATGTAAAAATAAATTTTGCTCTAAAAAAAGAATTTTTATGCGAGGTTTTTCAAGACGGACATGCCTGGTACTAATATAAAGCCTGAACCTCAACCCGACTACAAAACGACGATCTAGAGCTTTGGACGGTAACCATTTGCTTACTGTGGCTGAAAATTCATTTGAAAATTATGTAGGTATATAAAACATAACTTTTTCTCATAGTAACTGTTAAGCCTCAGTTTAATTTTCCTTTTAACCATTGCTTTTATCATTTCACAAAGTGGATTTAGTTTTATTATTTTAGTTATAACAATATCAAAAATTAAAACAGCAGCAAAGGCAAAATACTCAGAGACATTGGTGGCAGGAATAACCTAAAATATTTGGAATATGCTACAATTCAGTTAATTTTCGTAACTATATTTGGTAATAATGCTACCGGGTTTTGAAAACAATTAGACTTGAAAATTAATCATGTGCCAATTCATATAAAGATCCTCGAAAAGCGTGGAATAAACAAATTTATATCGTGAATAAAATCTAAGATATTCATTTAACACTGGGTAAATACGTATTTTTCAAATTTATGCTAGTTAAAATTTTTCAAACAAAAGCACATTTGCAATTTAGCATTAGAAAAAAGCAATTTCGAATAGAATTTTTTTTAAAAAAAAAAATTCGTATATTTGATACGAAATATGAGAAACTGAAAGAATCAGTGAGATTGAGAACCAATATTTTGCTGGGCGTCGCCAGAAACTAAGTACCATTTTGGAAAAAAAACTCGCACAAAGTGTCTTTTTTCAAACAAAATTTATTTTTACATAAAAGAACATATTAGAAACTATTTTTCTACATAGTTACTACCATTGTTCAGACATTTGTTACATGAAATAACCAACACTTGTCTGTGACCGTTTCAAATAAAGATGCCACCAGTGAAGAGAGCCGTTGCTGAACAGCTATTTAAGGAACTCATCACAAAGAAATCTTATTGTGAACCGTCTGTTTTCATGACGTTTGTGTGACGTCATTTTCTACTTCATTTTTCAACCAAACCACCACTTAGAACAGAAGGTGGCCCACTCCGTGATTCATCATGAACATTGGTGTACCGATCATTGAATTGTCGAACTCATTTTCTTACCATTTCCTCACTTATTAGATTTTCCCCATAAAATTTTACAAGTTAACGATGAATTTCAACTCACTTAACATTCCTTGCGTTAAAAAAATGGCTTACAGAACGCACTTCACAGTCGATAGGATCAGCAATCATCTTAAACATTTTGAACGCTCACTAACACGTGTAAAAGCAACACAATCGGACTATAAGGGCGTCACTGTATAGACAATCAACTAGATAAAAGTGCACAAGGGTTGAACTCCAATTCTATCACTGCTGTTGCAGGTGGAACGAAATGGCTTTTAGCTTTCAAGCACATCTCGGAAAGTTAGTTATGTTCTTTAAGTTCATTAATTATTTTATTAATACTTTTTTGTTACTTTTGATATTATTTATCAAAGGGAACAAATAAGTATTAATGAAATAATAAATGAATTCAAAGAACATATATTTCATTTATTTTTATATCAGTATATTCAAGATACGAGGAGATTTGAGAAAACCAATTATGTCCCTTTTTTCAACGATTCTACTGTAGATTTCTCTAGTTATTTTTCAATTCCTACTATTAGCTCACAATCTCTATATGTTCATTTATATATTTATTTATCTGGGCGGAATTTTCAATCGATAATAAAATACACTTTAAAGCGCTCATATGAGTTGAAATTTTATATACAGGTTTATATTGGATGACAATACAATAATATAATAATAATTAATAAAATTTTAATTGATTAAAACTAATTATTTAAAGAATTACAAGTACAACCACATGGGTATCATTTTTGGCGACTTGTGTCAAAACTTGAAAAGGTTTTTTTTTCTCAAGAGTTTAAGTATTCAGTTGAAATTAAATTTATATAAACGATTGTTTTCGATGACAATGCGATACTTTAACGTTAGTTAATAAAAGTTAATGACCCCTTAATGTTGTGATTCTGTCCTATGTATATACATATTTATATTAATTGTAACTATTTAATAAAAAGTAGCTAAAATAAAATTTTTCTTTGTTGACCTAAGTAGGAATTGACTTAATTTTTTTATATTACTTATTTTTATTTTATGTTGTGAAAACTGCGCTCAGTAATTAACTACTCTGGTTTTCGGTTAGCTCAAATCGTCTTTAATTTATCATTTTTAAATTAAAAAATCATTCACATTCAAATGGAGCACAGTTAAAATACATCAAACAATTAATAATAAACAATAACGAGAGGTTTCACACGTGGCTATTTGCATCTGCTTTCCCCACCTAGCCGGCACGCCGACTGGCCAAGTGTTCACACGAGAGGATAGTGCATTCAGGAGAGTGCGAACTATTGTTAGTGTTTTAGCCATTCATTACAATGTTTCCTATTTTTATATCATAAATATTTGACTCATAAATACACAAAATTTATTTCGATACACAAATGTATATAATTTTATACGTTTCATTTAGGCTAACAAAAAGCTATAAAATTGCAACAAATACGCTTCTGAAAATAATAGTACACATATTTACTCAACAGATTAGCCAGTTTATTCAACATTTAAGCACTCTATATCAAAATAAATTAATTATGTAGAGCGGTTTTAGCTTAACCTCTGACTGATAAGGATCAAAGTAATTTTTCTTTATACTGACAGGATCTGATTCCGGCAGACGAGCTTCACAGACCTCGACATTCTCCCCTCAGTAATACCTCTATAAAGCATTTTAATTCCTCTATCTCTCCTCTATATAATGAACTACATCTGACCATAAACACTTTGCGACATTTCTACTTAAATAACAATATTCATTTGTAAAACACTGTTCTTTCACAAGGCGAGTTATAATACCTAGCAACATAATCAAACAGTCCCATCGTAGTCAGTATTATTTCTGCCGAATGAGGGGTTAGAGTGCCTAGTGCCTCTAAGGACCCTGCTTATAGAAGGGCTGATGCACGTTGAATCTATTGAATTTCAAATTAATCGTTGAGGTGGTGTAAAAGTTTGGAGAGGGGGTTCGCTGCGTAGCTCTATTCTGCCCACCATGTCACTTGATAAATGCTCAGAATTAAGAGGTCCGTTGCCAATAACGTTCGTGTTATTTTGAAGTGTGATATTATTAAGCAATCAATGAATCGTACACACTCCACCAAAAGTTAATTAAGGGAAATATGTTTAAGAACTCATTGCGAAGTGATTTCCTACTGCACATTATGTACGTTAATATAATATGATCATTTATAATTTATTATTTTATATTGCACATCATGTATCATAAATAGGATATGACCAGGTAAACCAAAAGTTCGCTGGAATTTAAACCTTTATTTACCGCATTATGATTTATATACTGCAGTTTCTTTCATGCAATATTTTTTTTTGAATCACTACATTGAAAATTAAGGGATATACATCAAAAAAAAAATTACTCAACTTTTTGATATTTAATCCGTTAGAGCTCATTAATTAATTAAAGATATTCGACTGTAAAATTATATTATATACACTGTTCACTTAAAATAAATAGTGAAATCGTTTTCTAAGGTCTTCATAAATATAAAAAAAAAAAATAAAAAAAAAATAGACACTTTAATTTTGACATTAGTTATTTTTTCGGGACAAAAATGATAATATTCACAATCCAGTGAAAACGTTGTCAGCTGAAAAAGCAATTTCTGCTATAAAACTATTCGCCTTCCCTGTTAAAATACTCATCATAGAACCCGTTCTGCCATATATCTTGGAAGAGTGAATTTCAACGAATATTCCTGCTAAGTATTGTCAGATTATTCGTAAAAATGGTTATTCTATGTGATTTTAAAGTGAGTATTACTTATAAGTACAGTCGGTAGACAGTTAAAGATCCAGAAAAACGGAAGAAATGATGATAAAGAAATGTGGTTTTGAAGAAAAATCTTAAAATATAGTCAGATTTTTTTAGCAGTGAAAGCAAATTTAATTAAAAGTATCACTAGTAGATGGCGCTGAAATCTGAGAGATTCAGCAAATTAATCTTGCAGTAAAATACCCTCAATCACAAGTACTTTTTATTTACTTTCAGAATGATATCTATACTTAATCGAGTGTTGTTGGTGAAGGTGTTTCTATTGGAATGGAAAATCAGCACCTGTTACGCTGTGAAAATTCGTACGGCGAAAGCAATGAAGACGGTCCATATCGTGTACTGAAAGAGTTAAGCTTATCAAATTATTGGAAAATACTAGGCTTTTGGAGGATCATTCATGAAGTGAAAGACCCCTGTAGGTGAAGGGTCGAATTATTGCTTTGGATACTATTCGTATATGGGTGACATCGACTCCTCGTGAATACACGACGAAGTCATTGCATCGTTCCAAGTTGACATTCTGGTGTGGCATGTGTGCTTCATTTTTAACCATTCTTCTTCATAGAATAATATCCCAAAGTAGGATGGAAAGCGTGCATGGTAACCGCTGAGCGTTATTTCACTCTTTTGAGTGAAAAATCGTATTCACATTAAATCAAAAAAGTGTGTTATCTGTAATAGGCCTTATGCAGAACTGTGCACCTCCATATACCAATGGAGTAAAATGATTCCTATTTAGTGCCTATTACGTACCGAGTGAATTGGTCTGGGTTGCAAGATTGCATGGTCACCATGATCAGCTGACCTCACTCCAGTCGACTTCTGGTTGTGGGGCTGTCTTAAATCACTTGTATACACTTCATCCTCGTAAACATTAACCGAACTCAAATATTCTATCAGTTGTGCGTTTTTTAAAATTATTTTTTAAAAATTCTTTCCCATGTATTACATTCAGTTGTATTGGGCCTTGTGTCCTCATAGTTGTGTCAGACATTGTTCTGGAGGTCATGATGAAACATTATTATTACAAGAATAAATGGATGGTACGTACTATTTTCTTGTACATTGTTTTTTTGGATAATCAAGTACCAGTGATATTTTCAGGTAAAAATTTTTTGCTGCTAATAAAAAATTTCGATTTCCTTGTGAGTTCCTTCTTGAAAAAAAGTTCATCAGCATTTTGTTCTTTTTATGAATTTTAAAAAACTTAGTGTAATTAACCCTTTACTTATATAAAGTTCCGCGATATTAAAACTCGAGTCTTTGTTAAAATAGCTTTCAGAGCCGTAATGTCTGGAATTCGTAACTGATCCCGTGATCCAACGTGTGACTAGTAGAACAAATCCACCAGAGAATAATTCAGTTGTTTGTTGTCGCAACCAAGTTTTGAAAGTGGACTTCATATGTGGCCTGTGATATAACTGTTTTTTAATTCTAAAATTTAAAAAATATTTTCTGTGCAAAAATTTGATTGTTAATATAGTTATTTTTTTTGACAAATATTCTGCCGTGACCCAAGAACCCAAGAGCTTTGGAAAGCCATCAGAAGCCCTGGCCAGTGTGGGTTCTATCTCGTGGCACTTGGAGAGAGCCGAGGCTGTTGCCCACTTTCGCCTACCATTGGACATGATTTATTGGGAGTATACCTCTACTAGCTTGACCCGGCAGCTGACAAGGCCTGACTGCACTGCGGGCTTGCCAGAATGGATGACCACCTGATCTAATGCACTGGACTTGATGAATACTCGACTGACGACGTCATCAGTCGATACGAGGAGGCTCAGCGTCAAATGGAAAGAATCCAAGCACGGGGGTTGCATAAATAAATAAGTTAAAAATATAGTTTTTTGCACATATGCTCAAATATATTATATATATTTTGTATATTATATACAAATTTCAGAAGCTTACGAGAACTTCGGTTATATTTTTTAATAATGCTTCTGATTGTAACAAGGTTTTTATAAGAATTGGCTTGGCATGTTATGGAAGTGCCATGCAGGAGTCCACATCATATGGGAAAAATTAAGCTCTTGTGTACTATGTAACAACTAGTGGATACATGCTACTTATAGGGGAAAATACCATTGTAACCTCATATGGATATATGGCTTATTTAGGAGTGCATCCAGTTTGACCAGCACATGAAACTTTATAAGGTAGATTTTCTTTTATTAGGTACAAAAGTTAAATTACAAAATATATGAGTTACAAAAATTTGAAAAAAATGAGGAAAATTAAAATTAAAATTAAAATTTTAGTGAAATTGCTTGAATAATCCTTGGAAAAGTAAGCTTTTCCACATGCGTTACATAAGTGTATTGTCCTTTTAGTTCCATTTTTTATCTTCTTCATCAAAAATTAATAAATCCGTTTCAGAGTCACTCGTGTATTCATCGGTTTCTGAAAATTATTCTCATTCATATCCCCGTTCAATAAAATCCAACGACGATGTCATATTGGCAAGAAAATGTAAAAATAAAACAAAAATAGTTATACACACTTTAGAAAGCGAGGCGAAACACAAACGAACGCGTGCCTTAGTCAGCTTAAAAGAAAAAATTCAATGTGCTTCGTAACTTCAAGGTCAGTATGATTTCAAGTTCAGTCAGATTTCTGAGGATACTAAAAGCGCAGACTAGTACATAAGGGATTAAGTAAAAACTTTGGTTTATACATCATGTAATAAGGGCAGAAAAAGTCTCAGTATATTTCAAAATTTCTTGTATTGAAGAAAACTGCTCAACTGTTAATTTTAACTATTTATTTAAAAAATCAGATTGCAAATTTGTCTTTTATCTCGGGTTAACGATCCTCAGCTTATGATCTTGCCATCCCTCTTCCATGTGCTTGCTATGTCCATCTCGTTAAACGAAGCAAATATATTTTGAGATTTTACCGAATATTTGACTTTGAGGAAATTGCCCATTTCGAATCTCTTTTCACGCCACTTTGTACCAATCGCCGCACTGCACAGAGAGGGTGGGCTGCTTTTCCTCTTTGTTCGCTATAATCGTGCACAATTGGTCATTCGAGAGAAAATTTGCATGTGAATGGAGGAAGACTGTGAATGTCGCGTTCTGAATTCGAAAAGGGATTCTTATATTTTCACGAACGCTACTGTTTTGAAGTTTCGTGCCTTTTGATAATTTGCGAAAGGCAATCGGTCGTCGTTCCCCTGAGCCAAGTAATATTAAAGTACAAAAACAGTTTTAAAGTATATCTTACAAATTGTTATTTCGTGCGTTTTGAAGTTATTTTTAGAGCGCAAAGGCCAATTGTAAAATGTTAATGATGGTGAAAGGTCTTTTGTGAGATTATAGACTTTTTTTGTTAGATTTCTTATTTAATGGCTTTATTTTACAGGTTTTTTAATGGTTTTGAAAGTGTCAAGGATGTCTTTGTTAGCGCTACTCCACAATATAAATGCTGTTGAAACAAAATTGTATTCACCTTCGTGATTTCAAAATAACACTTTTATACTATGTATCTTTTTCCTTACTTTCAACAGAACGTACAGGTTGAAGTTTAAAAACTGTTTTCATTTCATTAAACAGTTTTTAATACTTAAATTATGTCAGCAATATCTTAAGTTATATTTATATCCCTACAATGATATTTGTATACAAAAACCAGATTGAATTCTTGTCCGTGTTTACACGAATTTAATTTAAAAACTCAAACGCCACAAATTTAGAATGGCTGATCAATATTCATTTTCCGTTTGAAATTTGAATGGAATGGAATTCAATATTTAAAAAAAAATCCTGCGTTAGACGTGTGCTTACTTTAATCATTGTAATTGCAATCCTGTACGCTGTGCTGTGTTTCTATATGCATCTTATTGTGAAACATTTTAAAGATTATCGCTTTTAAAATCATTACTGATACATTACTTAAAATAAGTTTCTACTGCTTAGCTCCAAAGTAATAATTCTGTTCAACATGTTTTATTACAAGTAAATCAATGGTGAGTGAAGTATGACCGTAATCTAATAATTTCAGTCGTGTGTGCCTAAATTATAAACACAGTAATTTAATTTTAAATAAAATAATTTAAACTTTTTTAGAATTATAGTGAACAAAATCAAAGGGATGAAATCTACATATTTGAATAATATACTCAAACACATGCCGCAAGTGAGGGATAAAATTTTTTTTGTACATGATAATTTTCTTTGCTCACATAAAGCCCTTATAAATTTAAATAACAATAACCTCTGGCGAAGTCTTCGTTCTACTGCAATAATTATCGAAATAAAATAACTTCAAGAGAGAACAAATTAACATCAAGGAACTCAAATAATAAACCACACTTCATAAATGTATATCTTTGATATAGATTCTAGATATTAAAAACCCAACTTGTTTAAAGAATAGAACAAAGGACGGATAATTTAATAAACTATTATTATGAGGAATGCGATATTTAAAATTCAAACTAAAATTGTCTTATTTTGGTATTGTTTTCTGTGAAATGTTTTCATCAATATAATATATTTCTGAATTATTATTTACATATTTTTCTGCAGGGTGTATCATTAGAAAGGTTGCAAACTTTCAGGAAACCCCCATATATATATATATATATAAGTGTTTGATATTGTTGATTGTTCATCTCTCGTTTGTAGAGAATTAGACTATATATATATGATGTTTTAAGTCAACATCAAGCTTTCTTAAAAACGGTTTTACATTCAGCTATAGCAATTGAGACATGTTACGCAGAGAGAACGTGGACGCTAAGCGTAGTTTAATTGGGCTGAATACTTATGTCCAGAACTGTGAAGTACTCCTTTTGGTTTATGGGTTCTACTTGAAAGGTAAGGATGGCATATGGAGGTTATAAAAAATAATAATCTGGGATTAAAAGTGTTCTGTTTGGACTATCTATTTAGAGAAATAATTGGGTGTTTAATTTAAGATTTGTGAAGATGTTGCGAAAAATAAAAGTTAAGGTGTAAAATAGGGGATATAATTTTAGATTTATTTAATTATTCTTACATTTATATATATATATATATATATATAGGAAACGGTTGGAAACGCTTTCCTGGGATGGTAGGGACGACACAAAAAATAAGAAAGACGGACGAGAACAAGTGGAGAAAACATATTTATTATCCTTAGTACAGTACAAATTAAGAAAAAAGAATATTAAATTGACAATAGGGGTGCATGTAGGGGTGATAGTGCTGCATGTCGTTAGTGTACAAGATCTGTTTGACGGTCATATAAGAAATCTCGACATGACGGAAAATAGCCCGTACAGTGGTACCGGCATTGTTCTGTACCATATACAGCATCTTCGTTGCTTTGCGTTATTTCTCTTCCCTCGCGTTCCTGTGAAAAAGGATCCGTTGTTGAACCATCTCTGATGTAGGCGTGCAAAGAAGATGCGGCTGAGAGTTTGTTTCCTGTGGTAACGTTGGTCCAACAATCGTTGTGGGGCTCATCCATTGTAGTCAGTGGCCTCATATACCAAATGCATATCAGCAATCTCAACGTTCGTGTAACTTTCCATCTAACTTCTACTCTCTCGGCAAGCAAAATTAAGCTTCATGCTGAGCGGGTAGCAAAATTCGCATGTGCGCTTGCGCCGTCATCTGATGCTTCGACCTACATAGCGTCATTCATCGTGTCACCAAGCAAAGATTTTTCAGCATTTCTGCTGTTCTAAGTATAATAAACATATCTTATCCTTTTATTCTTGTATGTCTTTCTTGTGTTTTGTGTTGTTACTACCGCGCCAGAAAGCATTTCTGTCCATGCATTCGATGTGGTTTTCCATTGTCTAGGTGTCCTTTATCTATCCAGTTAGTTTGTGGTCGTTGTATTGATATACCCTGTAGACTTCGTGTCATTCACAGTTCATTGTTTACCTTTGAAGGAAGAAATATTGGATTATAGAATAAAACAAAGAAAGATCTTATGAATAGGAAAGATATCAATTCTCTTTTAATTAACCTTTAATTCTGTCATAATAATTTCAATTTACTGTACTTTCGTAATTTAGAGAAGCTCTGAACTCATAAAATCGGAGTGTACAGAAAGGTGATGCCTTTAAAATGTGTTCCTTACTTCCCTCTCCATCGAATGAAGTTACGATAAAAGAGACATCGAAAAGAAAGATGTCACCAAAAACAATAACAAAATTGAAATAATAGAATTTCTTCAATGGTTAAAACGAGCTTTTAACTGAATAAAATGAAAAGAGAGAAACGGCATTGGAAGAAATTGATAGGACAAAAAAAAAAGACAAAAATATTTATGTTCTTAGAAATGCCCTTTAGTCTCGTTATTTTCGTGGCGGCATCTGCACCATACTAGTTTCCCAGACTTCATCAAGTAGAGATTTCCTGGATTGAACTCCTCTTTCACAATCCAGAAACTCAATGCCCTGCTTCTCTTTTTGAACGTTATCAAATCAGGAGAGACAAATATTGGAAAGTAGAAGGGGGAAAAAAACACATTTGAGTAGACATCTTGAACTTCGAATTCGGGTTTTCTTTTTAGACGAAGAAAATATTTTTCACCTAATACCGAGGTTTTTTCCGCTCAAATTTTCTTAAAACTTCGAAAAGCAGAAAATGAGATATCTCAACATCTTCCGTTACTAGAACTTCGGAATATCCGAAATTGGCACTTCCATCATTTCTAATTATTAACTGATTACAGGTAATGAACTTACGCTTTCTCTGATTAATGTGTATCTTACTAGGACAAATGTTGATTTTAGACAATATATCAGTGTTTCTCATACTTTCAACATTTATAACCTAGTTTTTCAACATTATTTTCATCGCGCACCCTTCGTACAAAAACTGTGTAATGCTACAATATACGACTTTCATTATAAGCCGTACAAATTATTAAGATGAGTGTTAAATTTTGTATTTGAGAAGCCCATGGGAGTCACTACCAATTGTTTTGATAAACAAATTATCAAATGCATTGCATTGATAAAATGATTATCAAATGCATTGCATTGATAAACTGATTATCATGAACAGCACTATAAGTATAAGTATATTATATCACTGTAATTGTGTATATTTTTTATTAAGTCAGAATGCATTTTGTTTTGCTTCCTTTAAGTAAATTATTAATGTTTTTAAATAATCCCTTTATTTTCGACTTTTCTGATATTCTCGCCCCTAGGGGATCGCGCTCCATTTAGACCTGATTTGGCTGACCTTCTTTTTTCTTCTTCTTATACAAACAACTTGTTTTCTTACATTGATAGTACCATCAAAGGATGTCCTTGCTGGTTGGTGCTTCTTTGCCATAGCGATTTTAAAAATGCATGTTGCCCTGAAACAGAAAAAATCGTGCATTGTCTAATATGCAAAAACTCTTCCCTGCCATTGCCGCCATGTTTCAATTTCAATCACATCGATCTTTAAAGTGCTGTTGATCATTGGTGGAAAAATTTAATTTATTTCTCTTTACATTCATATATCTCCTATTGTAGTGTATGTACTTTCGAAAATATGATTTTTTAAAATCGGGTTCATCATGTGTGCTCACCCTGCATGAATAATTTCAAATTCAAAAAATAAAATTTTTACCATTTATCTTAACTTTCACCATTGTAATTCGTCATTTTCATGTATTAAAAAAATATTTCTTTTTAACCTAGAAGAGAGAGAGAGAGAGAAAGAGAAAGAAAAAGTTGTGTTTCATTCCTCAGGGTAATTCCCTGAATATTTTCGAATATCTAAGCCGCTCTCTAAAGCTATATGTATCGTAGTCCATTTTATTATACCGGGAACTTTAATAAACTGTCTGTGAAAGTGAATATTTTGGAAATTGTCAAATTGTCGTATAACGTGAACTGCATTTAAAGTTTCGCCGTCGGTTTTACCGAGAAAGATCTGCGCTGGGAGTTTTAAAGATATAAATTTCCATTTTATCGGATACTTTCCTAGAATCGCTTATAATAATTGCGATACATTTGGGTTGAACTCTTATAGTGATGAAATATATCATTTTACAAAACACTTATATACCTGAAAAATAATAATAAAAGATTAATTATAAGGAAACCATTAAAAGCGCTTGAAAGAAATGTTGGAATATTTTACAAACCATATGAGAGAAAACATGTAAAAAAGAAATTAGATAAACTACAGATAATTTAATTTTAAAAAATTCCGGCTATACACTTCGTTAGCATAAATAGGCTTTATAATTATTTTTGTCCTTAAATTTGTCTATATTTAAATAAAAAGCATAATGTTAAAAAATGAACTTTATAGGCATTTCTGATTATATGTTTCAATTATATTGCCATTTCATGAATTGTACTTCAAAACTTAATTTTAAAAATTAATATTTTTAAAGTTTATTATACTTAATATTTTTCTTACTTCCAATTTGCAATTCTATCCTATCAGTTGGAAGTAAAAAAAATTTATTGCATATTTTTAACTTTCAGGAGTTTTGATAATCCGAGCGATAATATTTAAAGTTCAACAGATTTCTGATTTTTAAATCCCTAAAACTCTATATAGGTTAAAGAATTTGTTAAGAAACGAAAATGAATGATTTCTTGATAAGTATACAAAGTATTGAAATATAAAATAAAGTTCTGGGATATGATGAAAAAAAATAATATCATAAATAATTAATACGAATATATACCAAAAAAAAAAATAATAAAAACATAAAATTAAAAATAAACCAAAAATATTAAATAAAAATAAGACAACCAAGCATTGTAACAAAATTTATTTTAATGTTAACTATAAGCACTAAGCTTGTCAATGGAATATCTAAAGCAATGTTTAGAAGTCAGTTATAATTAGTCCATTATATCCGTATTTACTTCAGAAATCGGCGCAAGAAAGCTTTATTAAGGCAAGAAAATATAAATAACAAAATCAAAAAGGATAACTAATAAATCCCCAAACAAATAGGAGCTATTGGAAAATTCACCAAGAGCCTCAAAAATGGAACTATTAAGAAAATATAAAGAAATAGTCATTGGACTAAAATGGGAATCTATTATGATTTCTAAGGCTATCACTGATTCAGGACAGTGAAATAGGGATAAGCAGTGCTTTGTAGGATCCTAACCTTTCCCTTCTGCAGAAATTT
The DNA here is from genome assembly GCA_019973955.1 of Trichonephila inaurata madagascariensis. NCBI lineage: Eukaryota > Metazoa > Arthropoda > Arachnida > Araneae > Nephilidae > Trichonephila > Trichonephila inaurata. The sequence continues at coordinate 92,616 of BMAV01026405.1, read as the reverse complement.
TAGACAAAATTGTACAGGAGGATAACTATTGAAAATTAGACTTAATATTTCACGTAAAATGAACAGAAAACCAATAAAATAATAATAAAAAAAGAATGTATGAATAATGTGCATAGGAGTTTACTACGAAAGAGATAATTATAAAAAGAAAATTTCAAATAAACTTTAAATAAAAAACATACCTAAAACTGTGCTTAGCACAATTTTAAATCTTTGTGTATACTACTACGAGCGAATGATGAGATACGACATGAGTCAAGCGCTAAATTGAAAAACTGAAGCGCCACCTACATAATTTTTTATACTTAAATTGCAAGGTATTTTAAAATTTGAAATAAAATTCTATGAAATAAATAGACGAGTCTGTTCTGTATATAATAAAGGAAAAATTTCATATACTTTACCTAGTTGTTCTAAGGAATAATTGGCCGTTAAAGTGAAAGATAAACAATTTCAGTTATTTTGTAAATTAGTTGATCATAAATAGCTAAAATCTTTTGAAAAATACATTTTATCTTCTTACGGATGATTAACTGATAAACAATAAGAAAAAGTAGACGATATACTTTATTATTGCTCATATTGCTAACATTAGTTAAACAGAAAGGAAAAAAAGAATATGTTGCAGAAATAATTATATTGAAATATTATTAAAAAAAATATATCTGGGGGAAAAACTCTTAGAATAGAAGTTGGAGATCGTTCAACTCTAGGAGCACGATCAAACATAGCTGTAAGACATTATCTTTGTACCAGAATGAAGTACCCTGTTTTTCATGAACTATATAAATTTAAGGCCATGACTCCATGAAGTAGATGGGCTATGTCTTTCAGCCTAGTTGTTAACATGCTCTTGCTGTCTTGATTGATCCTCTCAACGCTACCTTGACTCTGACTATGTCTTGATTGCCATGTACAATCTTCAGCTCTGGCCAAGTTTTTCAAGTCGTCTAAAAGTTTATTGCAGAACTCCCTTCCATTGTCTGATTTCAGTACACAATGGGGCACCAAATAATAAAAATATATCGAGCAAATGCATTGTGACCTCTTCTACTCTTTTGTTTGGAGAGTCTTAAAATCACAAACTTCGTCAAATGATCCTAGTAAACTAAAATAAACTTAAAATTTCCATCAGGGTGAGACTGAAAAATCTAAGAGATCTAGTTAAATTCAAATGAGGAAACACCATGGGCTTTAACCAAATGCCTATCTTTCACATAGTTCATTTTGGCTTAAAAGGTTCACAAACACTCAAAAACAGCTTTATGTCATTCTGAGTAATGTTATTATATCGATGATTCAGTACTTTTATCTTGCGGTCTCTGCTACCATGTCCAGTAGAAACATTGTTTCATAAAAATATCAAACAGCATGTCACTTGAGGAATAAAATATCACATTAGAGGTTTTGCATCTGTAACTGGTACACGCTTACCTTTTCTATAACTTGAATTCCAAGGACATCATAATGCTCGAGAAACCAATAGTCACGTGTTACTTTTTCTGTGCTGTTTTAGCACTTTTTACTTCTATCAAAGTTAATATTTTTTCACGAGTAAGTGTAGCATTGTTTACTTTTGCCCCCTCACTTATTTAATAAAGATTCAAATATCTGTAAATAACAGTTCTTATTCAAAAATCACATAAATATTAATCGCATTACGTATTGAGTAAATGAAACAGTCGCCATTAAATTTTTGACTCCAATGTTGCTTTTCTGCATCGATCTTACATAGGCAGGAAAGACCCATGAAGCAGCATCTGGAATTTGTTTCAGCGAAATAATCATCTGCGATATTTTTGGATATTACTAGGGGGCACTATTTTTGTTCCAAAATGGCGACCAATTTTAAAAATGGTTCCATAGTTTACCCTATTCTTGTGTGTGCTAATGAAAGAATATAATTTCCTTTTTTCCCACCACCTATATTTTCTGCCGTAATGCAGATTCAACACAAAAGTAAACAGGGTGCGAATTAAATTTTTTAGGTGATATATTTTTAAGTTTAGTAAATTTTCAAAAAGCTTTTACATTACATTATCTTCATAAATATTCTGTTAGTAAAATTTTAAGATACTATCTAATAATCTTGCGTTAGTTAAATTTATAATACTACTTATATTCAATGATTTTAAAAACATCATTGAAATATTAAATTATTTCGTGAGTTTTGGAATTCTAAATGCATTCCATATTATAGGAAAATAGAAGGGAAGCAAACCCCATCAGTGGCTTCCATTTTCGTCAGAATGTCGCCAAGAATATTAATTTTTTTTTTTACTGCCGTGTCCACTCTCGAGTAGCGGTTAAAAATAAATCTTCCAGAAAACTGTCACTCTCCGTCTAAGCGATAAAAAAAATGGCTTCGGCTGACGTGCACTGTATTTCCAATGATGCCGATAAGAGCCCAGAAAACGTGGTTGTGGACCCGCACGGCAATTTCATCCATATCCATATCTTTTGGCTGGGCATATATAAACAAGCTTAAAAAACTCCATACATCGAATAAGCTTTTGTTGTAATAGTTATTCAACTTTACTTTAAGAAAATCAGATTTATTTGAAATTTCATCTTTGTTGATTAGTGAATTTGAATACTGAAGTTGGAGTGGCATACAGAGTTACACAGATAGTACTGAAGTTGTATTAGCGAAACGAAACTGAATGATGTGGTAATACAATAATGATTATGTGTCCTTTACATTTCAATCACAAGTGCATAATCACATCTAGAAAGTTTATTGACGATTCCTCATAATAAATTAGCTCAAACAATTATTTTAAATTTGTTTAGAAGCACACAGAGATTTGAGCTGCGATTTTAAGATCTTTTTCTTTTTCAACATCCCAATCTATTATCTGATTTAGATTAGAGTGATTCTACTCGCATAACAGATGCTGCAAATTCAATTTCTTTTTCACTCTTTAGCACATTAGTTTTAGACGCTTTATTTAGGTTACCCTATAAAACAAACTCATTTTTGTGATTGATCATTGTACAAGATTCTAATCAATATTTTTTTTATAAAACTAATACATGACTGTATGTTTCTCAGCTCAATTCTATCTAAAATTAACGGGACATTTTTTTAGCTGTAAAACGTTTTAAATGTTATTCGAGATCATCTCAGGTTTTTATATGTCCCAGAAGAGTTTTTGTTGCTTATTATTAATAAGGAGCCACACAGATTTCTTGTTGCACACCACTTTGAAAGTTTTTAATAATATTTAAACGTGCATATGTATAGGTTTTTGATTGTTGTATGTATAATACAAAGCAAACAAAATTACTAAACAGTATCGAATCCCATAGAAGCTTACTGGTTTCACTGATCTATACAAGGTATCCCAGGATCATTAGAACAAACTTTGTTGGAAAGTAGGGGACATCCCAAAGACTCAGATTTGAATAGCAACTCATAGTCGGAAACGTGTTCTTTCGGCGTAAGATGGCATTGCTCACAAGAGCATTAGAGAAAACAGACATGCATTACCGCGGTCATTTGAGCTGTCATCTGTCGCAGTGTAGTACGGAACGTTCTATGAACACCGAGCTGTCAGATACGCACCTGATTTATGGATTGGCAGAAATAAATGCACGAACATCAGAAAGATTTTATCGCGAAAGGTGCCCACAGAAAAATGCAATGGCCGGACGGATGTTTACTAATTTGGCCACCGGCTTTTACTAATATCTGAAGATTATATCTTATCTTTTTGCAAGAGCTACTGCCAAGCGTACCTGACTCTGTGTCCTTGCTCTATTGTAAGAATCGTCTTTGATATTGATGTCTAACAAAATTCAGGTGTGTTTGAGAGAATCCACCAATCCATGGTCTCATAGTGTAACGCATGCATCATTAGCAATGGTGCAAACATCATTTGTGACATTTTCACATTTCATCTACCACAGCACATGTAATATCTCTGGCCAATTAATATTTCAGATGATCTCAGTCTAGTACAGTGATATTCAACCTGCAGCCCGCAGGCCGCATGTGGCTCACCGGCCTTTTCTAAGTGGCCCAGTCAGGGCCCATTGCACTAAGGAATTCAATAACTGGAGAGCAATTTATTAAAAATTTAGCGGGGAATTTTATCAATCAAACAATCACATACATCAATTTGTTATCAATTTGTGGTTTTTTTTAATTGTAGAATGTAGGCAATAGGCTTGGTCATAGATGAAAGAAATAGAAATTATCCCATAACAGTATAAAATGCATAAAATTAAATATTTTTATGTGCTAAATATTGTATATTTTAAAAGCTAAAAATTAGTTTTAATATTTTGATCAATTTTGCTTTGTCCAATGTTGAATTGGTCTTTTTGTGTGTTTGTTCCATTATCCGCATGTTGCGGCCCGCGGGAAATGCCTGTCATGTGTATGCGCCCCGGCGGGAAAAAGGTGAAGTACCCCTTGTCCAGTGTCTCTTTATTTCCTGTACATGTCATTCATTCTACTTTCTCATGACGTTTCCGAACATGGGTTGCTATGCAAATCTGAATTCATGTGATAACCCCTACATCCCCTTGAAGCATGTCCTAATTATTCTTGAACGCTCTGTATATATTAACATGAATAATGTATTATATTACTACAGAACAAATGTTACACACATATCAGCCAAAACAGACCAGGAAAGCTCTCAAAAAAGAATGTGTTGGTATTTAGAATCTTAAAATGAGTGATCGTAACTCTGTAAACTTATTAGCTATAATCGTTTTCTCATTTTAGAATTATTTTTATGTGTATAAAGTTCAAATTCATTGTATACACTTTAAAAAAATAGGCTATATATCCATACCTACTTTTCTTACGTATCAAATACATTTGTAAATAAGTGAGGTGAGCTGCCAGTGAATCACTTACAAAAAAAAAAAATATTTTTAATATTTAGAAAATCAAATTTAAAAAAATCGATTTTTCAATTTTTGAAAAAAAAAATCTACTTTTTTTTCCTAATGCAATTTAAAATTTTTTGCTCTAGCTGAATTAGAAGTTTTTTTTAATTTTTTTTTAAAAAGTTGTTTACATTTGTCAAACCCTAAAAGCTGACTCCACCCCCCTTTCAAATAAAAAAAAAAAAGACACATGCTATTTTTCAGCCTTATCAAAAAAGTTTAAATTGATCAAAAAATTCTTTTGATCACAGCTTATTCAGGAAAGAAGTGAAGTGAATAGTTGAGGTTTTTTTTGTGGTAGCATGCTGTTTTTACGCGGTTAAATAAAACGAATATTTGCTTTGTGTAGAATGGGTTTTTTTATCAAAATGATTTTATAAATATGCCCAGTTTAGTAATAAAACATTTAAAAAACGAAAATTTTGGGAAAAGTAGGTAAAAAAACCGAAATTTTGAGGAATAAAATGTTGATAACGTCAGACAATTGCAGCATTTTTAATTTTGAAAGAAAGTTAGGTAAGTTTAATAAAGAGTATGTTTTTTAAATTTCAGGTTTTGTGAAATGACTGACATTGAAATTGTTTTTTTGTGCTTTGAAACAACATTAATTACATAAATAAAATATAAAAACAAGGATTCACAAAAATTTTGGGTTGCCAAACCCAGGGTTTCACAAAATTTTTAAATTTTTTTTGGAATTTTGTGGTGTTTTTAAAAACATTTCCTAATACTAAGTTTACTAAACGTACTTAAAAAAAAAGATACACAATTACATGAAGTGAACACTAGGTTTTTTATATGTTATGCGGTATTTTAAAAAAGAAGCAGTTGGAAAATATTTTACGGGTTATGAATCTGTCACCTCCACCAAAGTGTTTTTGGGAGTCCATGCATAAATTAAATAACGCAACATAAAAGTAGCCAAAGCGTCTATGACGTTCGCTGCGCCGAAACAATAAGGGAATAAATAAAATGGAGGCCCAAATGTACCGGTGGCTATCGATGGTACCTGTAAAAAAAAGGGGGCCATATTTCTGTAAATGGTATTGTTATGGCAATTAGGGGGGACACTGGGAAAATTGTTGATGCTAAAATATTATCGAGGAAATGCTCATGTAATTTTAACGACAATGTACATTGCAATGAGTGTTCTAAAAAGACTTTGGGAAATAATGGGGGAATGGAAGGAAGGTGCACTTTTTTTTCCATCGTTTAAAAGGCATCGTCAATTTACGATATACACAATACTTGAACTATATGGGAACTCTAAAACATGCAAAGCATTTTTAGTCTAAACTTTACAGAATTTCAACATTAAAAAATTAGAATGTGTTGGTCATGTTGAAAAAAGGTTGGGGACAAAACCCTGGGTATTAAAATTAAAAGGCAAAGAGCTCTAGGACAAAAAATCTCTCGGATGGCGTAATAGTTTTACGATGCAGAAATAGATAAATTGCAAAGAACTACGTTTCGCTATTCAAAACAACCGAAACTTTTCAGCCATGGGGGTATTAAGGCTATATTTTTTGATAAAATCTCCCCCGATTTGAAACTACGACACGGGTTTTTGCCACATGGGAGGGGACTTGTGGTGTAGATATAACACATATGCATAAACACACATATAATATGATGTGTTTATGCCTATATTTGGGTTTCACATTAAAAATAAACACAACTTTCCTTCTGCAATTAGGAACTGATAAAAAAAAAAATATTTGGGTCTCTAGTCTTTCACTTTTTTCTAGATGTGTTTGTAAAAACTAAATTTTGGAAAAGCGTAAATGTATTTGGTCTATAATTCCAAGAACTGTATATGTGAACTTTAAAACTGGGTACATGAGGCAAGTTTTTTTAGAACAAAGGGTTTTTATAAATTAAAAGTTTTAGATGTATTAAAAAATTCAACTCCTGGGTTTTACAAATGTCGAGCGTTGCAAGATGTAATCAAGGGGCATTAAGAAAGAAGAATAAGCAGTTTTAAATGAACGAAAAGAAGTAAATTAAAAAAAAACAATTAAAATGTAGACAAGAAGATAATCTTGCAGATGACACCAGCAATTCAAGTTTTAGTTCTAGTATGCATTAGTTATTAGAAGTTTTTTTCTTTTTAAAACTCTATTTTCAAAACTTTAAATTTCCACAAAAGGAACATTTTTGAAAAAAACTTATTTTATTGCCCAAACTTTTCACATGTGTTTAAATAAAAATAAATATTTTAATGAGAGATTTTGTCAAAAAATTTTTTTCAAAAAATTTTTTTGGATTAAAAATTTCAAGAATTTTTACCGTTTTAAAAAAATTTTTACGTGTTACCCACATTGAATTTTTTAAACAAAACTAATCAAAATTTTGAAAAAAAGCTCTCTTAAATTAATAAAACAATACAATGAATACACACAAAAAAATTATGACTGTATAACCTGCCAATTTTTAAAAAAGTTCCTTAAAAATTTGGGCATTTTAACATTACGGAGTTAGGGAAAATGCTGCGTGAAGTGACCCCCTTAAAAGAAGTATGGGTTATGTGGGGCGAGTTGTCTGCCATAATGATAGTTATTTCCATCTCGAAACTATGCTTCCAAATAGAGTCTAAAAAATACTTGCCTGCATTCGTATTTAAAACATGGTTCTACTAAAACTCTTCTGGACATTTTTAGTGTAAATAAATTCTTGTTACTGTGATTAAGCTCAGCGTTCTAATGTTTTAAATTTTTATATGAGATTTAAAAAAAATACAAATACAATTACACTTGAAAAGAAGTATTTGTTTCCAACATATCGGACACTGTTGTGCATATACTTACTTTTATGCACATACATAACTTATTAACACACTCGAGTTCTGTAGTTGTAGAATCAGAGTAATCACAATTGATTAAAATCGAAAAATTGTGAATTTGCGAATAAAAAGATTAAATTTCCTAATATTTGCTACAGGTAACAGAACAATACAGATCCGTAAAAGTAAATTCAAAATCTTATCACAATATTATGCAGGAATATTTTGAGATGAATGGTTGATGGGCTCCTCGTTTTCAGACAAAGATTATATCCTGAATGTCAGACATCATGCTTCGAGTTAGTAATTTTTGAAGTGTGGAACAATATATCCTTAAGGCTTATCGACAACGTTATCGCCTTTGTAGAAAACAGGGGTGCAGCGTCTTAGCTTGTTCAAGAGGACCATGTCTTCGTTCAAACAAATTTTAAATGGTTTTTATGAAGCTTCTTTTCATGATTTTTACCATCTATTTCTTTACAGAAATAAATATATTAAAAATAATTTTCATCTGATTTTTTCACTTCTTTTTTGCCCCCTCCCCTTATTTTTAGCAGTAAATACTATAAACCTTACTAACTCATATATATATATTATATATATATATAATATATATATATACATATATATATATAATATATTATATATATATATATATATATATATATATATTTATATATATATAATTTTATTTTTATTTTATATTTTTTATTATTGTTTTATTTTTAATATTTTAATAATTAATTTATTAATATATATATATATATATATATATATATATATATAACTCTAATATGGTAGAATTCTTGGATTTAGATTTGCATCTTATTAACAAAATGTAGTCAGTAAAATTTTTTTTTACAAAAAAATTCTTTTTTAAATTCCATATAATTAAAATTCCCGTATGGAATAGAAACTTTTTTTCAATTTACAGAAATGTTATTTTGAATTTTTTTTAGAAATGATAACAACTACCCAAAAATAGATAAATTCAATAATATAAAAAATTTTAAATGTTGTTGAGATCATGAATTTTTAACTTCTTGAGAACTTTTATTCATCACAAATATATTAGTCGTCTTTTTACTTCGATTCCAAATCCACCACACAACAATGGGATTTCAAAGAACATGTTAGTGGTCTTGCTGTGAAGATTATATCATAACACCAATCACAGTTTACATCTTTTCTACACACATCTTAAACATCTTACACATTTTTGACAACCAACCAAATTAGAGCCTAAAATTTACATTTTGACAATCAACCAATTCAAAGCCTACCAAACTTGATTGTCATCTATCTCGATATCTATCTATGCTGGTTAGTGAAAAAGGTAGTTCAAAAGATACGTTCAAAGATCCCCAAGACTCTTGATTCTCTTGGAAAAATTCTGTAAGTAGGAAGATTTCGTTTAAAAATTTTTTTTTTTTTCGTAATTGTTTTAGGTTTTTTCTGCTTTAAAAAATTGGGGGAAATTTGTTTCAGAATATTAATCAGTGGTTTTATCATACTCTCTGTGAGTTCTTGTATTTTTTGAATTTTGGAATTTTTTATATACTTTGAATTTTTTTTTATTTTATTTTTGGTTTTTTCCCCCGAGTTTTCAAAGGGGAAGGTTTGGGGCCTTCAAACTAGTTTAACCCCAATTCGGTCCAAATCCGAAATTGCATTCTGATTCGCTAGGTTCTTTTTTAAATTCCTTTTTTTTAATTTTTTTTAGTTCCTTTTTTTTAATTTTTTTTTAGTTCCTTTTTGTATTTTTTCGATCTTCTGTTTTGCTTTTAGATTTTTATTACGTTATTTCTTGTTATGTTCATTACTATTATTTCTGGTTTTATAAATATTATACAAATTTCTTTCAAAAATATATATATGTCAGGCCCCAGGGCCCACTGGGTAAAAAGAGGAGGGCATCATCTTTTTAAAAAACTGCTTTATTTTGCTTCAATCACACAAAATCCCAAAATGGGGGCCCTTTTTGGGGCCCACGAGTAGAACAATAAAAACACTTCGGCAAGGGCCCAGCTAAGCCTTTTCGAAAAAGTGCTTGTTCACCTTTTTAAAAGGGTTTTTTACCCCAAATCCACACGATGGTAAAGAGTTTGCTCTATTTTCATTAATTTCTTACTTAATTTTGAAGCTAAACTTTTCAAACCTGAAAATATATATATATATATATATATCTGTGTGTGTGTGAGTTTCCGTGCGAAATATTACTAATTTATCTTGCACTTTATGTCTGCATAAATGGACCATATTATACATTATATTTAAAGCTGAAGATATAACATTATCCTTTTGATATTTTTAGATTGAGTTTAATTTATAACATTCATATCCTTTCATTTCCTTACAAAAAATATTATATTCAAACTGATTTTTCTGTTAGCGCATATCAACTCCCTTGTCCACCAATCCCAAGATCCATTCATGGAAGTCATGAGTTTTGGAACCTCTGGTCTGTGTTTCATATAAAACCAAGACTCTCTAAAAACATTCACCCACTCCCTCTTACTCGTCATGTAAAACGTGCTCCGAGCAAAATCCTAGTGTCACCTGCATGGTGCTCAAAGCTAAGGCTAATGACAGGCATAAAAATCTAGCCCTTCGCCGCTATGAATTTCGTGAACCTTGATCTAATGCTACTGTCTATCAGGTGGCATAAGTAACAACAACAGTAGCAAAATGTGCACGTGTCTGATTTATGTTATGTGTCGTCCATATTTTTGTTCGCGTACGTTTATGTGTCCCGAATAAATTGGATTACCAGCTACAAATTTATTCATCATCAATCCAAAATCCTCTACATGCACTTCCACTTTTGAATACCATATTATGAAATTATTTGCATATAAAGTTGAAAAGTCCTTTGTTCAAAATAATACGAGTATCTTGTTATATATTTATTAAATAAATAAATAACTGTTTTTTTTTTAATTTCTGACCAAAAATGTTGTAAAAAGATACAGAAATACATCTCACAAGCTGTTTCGTCATATTATATTACTTTTACATGAGACACATTTTGAAATATAAATCCTGCCAAAATTTTATTTGAAATATTTCAGTTATATTAACCCTTTAACGGGCACACACAGCTAAAATACAACTTTCTGTGATAAAGAACTTCATAAATGTAACGTTTTAATCCTCTATAAACATTATTTAGTCACAAAAAATATCTAATCGTGGTTTTTTTTTCCTTAGTGATGGCTAGACGTTATAGCTACTGCGAATTTAGGACATTTAACTTACTTTTCAGGACAGAAATAATGAATCATATTACAATAAACTTTTTATGAAAAATTAACATTTATGTAACAACTATTTCAATAACAATTAAATACAAAGTATAAGTGTAATTTAATAATAACAGAGTAATTGTACAACATAGAAGACTTACTTAGAAAATATATAGAATACTTAGAATATATACATTGAACTTGGTATATATCCGCATTTTATATTTTATTTAATTTTCGTATGAAAAGTTAGAAATAAAGTAATATTTTTGAGATTTAAATTAGTTATTTCCCAAATTTGATGAGCTATTTACTGGGGAATTTAATAATATGCAAACGTTTTGTCCGAGCAGGAAAGCTGTAATGAAAGATTTTCGAACCCAAAAATCTTGTACCACATATTGTAAACAAAGTTTACACCCCTAACATTTTACAAGGGGTTACACCCCTATTTCCCACCCCTAACATTCTCACGTGATTCTAAACTTCGAGTACAGGAAAAGCGAACATTTCTAGGTCACATTTTTCTGTTCTAGGTGGGCAGTGGACAGAGCCTTTATCCACATATTAAAAGTTTCCAAAAACCTAAATAAAACTTTTTTTTAATTGTACAATTGCTTAATTCATTCAGATGAGAGAAAAGTGTACTTAAGACCATGTCGAAATTTTTTTCAAATATCAGAAATTTTATTTATATTAATCAAAATACAATTTGTAGATTTACACCGAGAAAAACTGTTTTTAACTACCCATCAGAGACATGAAATGCAAAAAAAGGTATCATGCTGCCATCCGTATTAATTTTTATGCGTTTTAGCTTCAATTAAAGCATATAGGTAGACTAAATATCCAACACCCGCTTTGAGAAAACTTTTTTAATATGTAACTAGACGTATTAGCCCCCGCTAAAGCGTTAATAGAAACAATTTGCAGTTGATATTTTTTATTGAAATTATTTTTTTTTTTTCGTCTAGTTTCACTATTTTCAAATTGCTGCTATAAATTCAGTATTTAGCTATACTTTCCAAGCTCTGTAACAGAAAACCTTTCTAAATGTCTTCAGTAGCCACTGATGTATTTCACTTGTTAGATAACTTCCTTCTACGGCAATGGATTTAATTAAACGCGGGAGGCTTTATTTCATCCTTCTCAACCTTAAGCTGAAAATTTGAACCTCTTGCTCACACAGTTATAATATTCTGGAATTCAAAGGTATGAAATGAGAGAAATTCTACTCCCCCTTATATTTCTACCATCTTAACTGTTAGAGAGCAAAGATTAAATATTCGGATATAGAAATTCGTGTCAAGGAGATGAATGATTCTAAAGAGATGACTTGTTTAATGGGTGAGTGTCCAGCTTAGTTCGAAAGAGTTGAGAGGTATGTATGCTTCTCTGTTTGTGGATAGATGGATAAGCAATTAATGTACTCAGGAAATCTTGTAATATGATGCTCAGTAATCTAAGAACCGTACACGATATTATTATGTTTTGAGAAACTTGATATAGTTTTAAAAATGCAATTAACTTGTAAGATAATTAATATTAAATTTGTTGTATCCCGTTACTTCTATTTCTGCTTTTGATGGCGAATAAGTTATAAATGTATACATAATCATTGCGTAGAGAACAATGATATGTTCTACTTTTGCATTAATGAATAAATAAATAAAGCAACATGTATAATAAAGTACGTCAATTTCCACTAAAGTAGTGAAATTAATTATTTTAAATGAGATTAAAGTCATCAAATTAAAATCTAATGCATATATTAAGAGTTGCTCTTAGTCTTATTGTGCATAAAGGTCTGATTACACACGTATTTTTCGAGCAACCGTTTCGCCCAATTTTTTGAAGTAATTGAGGATGAAGGGTTGCCGTAAGCAAAACGACATACTCTGAATTATCTCCACATTGAAAAATTACTCGCCGAAACTGCCGTTGTGCCCTCACAATTTTTAAAAATTTTTGAGTAATGGGTTTTAGAATTCCATAGGTATAGAAATTTTTGAACTGTGTCAATCATAGGTTTCAATCATTTTTTTCCCCTTTTAATTGCACACATCTGCGCTTGACGAAGACAATTTCTATTTTGTTTTCGTGTAGGGGCGAAGAAACCTTTTTGGATGAAATTTAGCATTTTTTTCGAACAATTTTTCATACTAGCGAAGTTTAAGCCGTTTCTTGGGCAACTGGGAAAAAATTTGAAAAGGGCGTTTTGGGTATAAAATTGTCCCCAAATACATGTACGTGTTATAAGGCCTTAAGATTGTCACTTATTTGTATCAGAAAAAGTATCGCTGGCTGTGAGCCAATGTTCCGAGTTCGATCCCGGCTGGAGTCAATAGATTTTCTGGATGTAAAAATCATAAGAGCACGCATATTATGTGATTATGTGGTATGTAAAAAATCTCTCGGTGCCATCAATAAAATGGTTTCCATTCTTGGTGACTTGCCGTGTATGCGTTCAGGTGTAATGAACATTCATGAATACTCTAAAATTTAATCTTAATAAATTTATTAAACCTTAAATGTACTTTCATTTAAACTCATACGCACATTTATATGTTTGCTTATGTTTCAGTAGACTTCTTATATTAGTTGTGAATTTCAATTATCATTACATCCATTCTACTTTGTGAAAACTGAGACCACACCAAAAGCCTTTCCATAAGTTATTCGTTTGTTAAATGGCATATAATTGGTTATGCACTTAGTTTGCTGTAATATTTGGATAATTGGACATTTAAAGGTATTTAAATGTTTTCCAAATCTCTTTAAAGACAGAAATTTGAAGCAAAATCAGCTTTTGGCTACAGCTAACTGCAAATTAGTGCATAATAAAATGTCGAAAGATGTTTGTAAAGCTATTTTTAATTGAAACATGCAAAAGTTTGTAGAATGTATGGGAATTACTTGCTGCCATAAGCAGAAAATGTTGTGCCGATATTAGTTTATATCAGTATTATTCAAATGGAGTTCCCTTTGCAAAATATTATTAAAAATCATCTTCAGATGTTTCTGATAATCGTAATTTCTAAAAATGAGATGTTTGACGTTATAATTTTGATTTGGGGAAATTCGGCAATAACATTATTGATTTCCCAGTTTTTATGGTTTTCCATTCCAGTAAAGTAACTTAATTGATCAAGAAAATAACATTACTAAGCAAATAAGCATAACACTAATTTAAAGTCAGCTTATTACACACACATACATAGCAGTGCTATTTAAAATTTCTTGCATCCTCCAAATCTGTTATCTTGAAATTAATAGAAGAGAAAGGTGACTGCTCGTTAATTTAACTTTAGTCTCAAATGAGAAGAGGAAGCTTATCATAATGAATGTAATAACATCAGAACTACTGCAGTAAGCATAGAAGCGCGAGCAATAAAAAGTGAGGCTCTCATGGACCGTAAAGTCTGTAGCAGGGTATAAAAGAGGGGAATAGTGATTTAGTCTCTTAGCAGTGGTATCCACTAAAGAACCGATCTCCTTCCTAATGACTTCCAAACGGTCACGTTGAATCGAGTGGGAAAGTATCCAGGATATGATAATACCGACGTTTAGGTTCCAGGGCAAATTGATCTTTGGCATCCTTTAATTCAACCAACAAAAAAGTGACTGGCGCCGTTCTCACACCAATCTCCGGTTCCAAAGTCACCGCATGAGAGGTGACAAGGACCAATAGCCGAATAGTAATCCCTGCAACTTCCAAATAGAAATTATTTGGCACTATGTATCACAGTGGAATGCGTGGCACATTCCACCTTTAAAGAAACGAAAATGGGAAACGCGAACGCTAATAGACGCTCAGAGACACTCCAAGATGCTTGACACACTTCCAGATTCACTTGAACTCTCTCAAGTCTACTATTGAACTTTTCAAGGCTCCGGCATAAAGCACATAATGTAGTCCTCAAGCAGCTTACACTTTAGTACAGTGCTTCTCAATCGTTCAATATTTGCGACTCAATATTCAATCATAATTTTCATCGCGCTACCCCCCCCATACAAATAACAATGCAAAAAGACTATACTTTGGCGCAAAACCTACAATACGATTCTAACCTCGTAAGTTCCACTGGCGTATTATATACGCCTCACTCAACAAGTGCGTTAATTCAGGACGTATATATGCGTCTTTCTGAAGTACGATCTTTTCTGTGCACTGCTTCCATAAAGTTATTGTGAAGGCCTTGGGATATAATAAAAGAACCTAGACAGTCTATGGGAAGGATTTACTTATATTACAGGATTTCCCTGTAAGCCAGTGGTTCTTAAACTTTCACTACTGGCGACCCAATTTTCAATCATGATTTTATCACCCACTCCCAAATAAAGATGTATTGAATGCAATAATAATGCCTTTTGGCGCTAAAGCAAAAATACGATCATAATTATAAACTGTAAAAATTAACAAGATAAGTATCAAATTTTGTATATGTTACTTTTAAGTAATATATATTTTTATTTTTTTACTTTTTAGCTCGATTCACACACACTATAAAAGCGTGTTTTTTAGTTTGTTTTTAAACTATAATTTATTTTATAATTATTTTTACTATACACGATAAAAATCACAATTCCAGTGAATAATTTAAGTAAGAGAAAATATACTTACCTACTTTCAAGGACTTTTCAATTTTTCTTTGATAATTTGAGAAAAAATCCAATAAAATTAAAGAAAATGTTCCAAATGTGCGTGACCTTAATAAAGGACAAAAAACACAGACACTTTTCGCTAACAATACAGAAAAGTTATTTTCCAGTAAAACTGTCATACTTTGTTCACGTTATTGTAGTTTTGCTGTCGTTTGATGATCTACAAATAGCATTTTGAACTTTTTCTTCCTTGTGTCTTTTTGACAAAGCGAAGTGTTACATTTACGGCTTCATAGTTTTCTTCATAAAGTTCTTTAGGCAGCATTTGAAAATTTCAATTCAAATCAAACGTTTCATGTCTATCGCTTTTCTCATATTTACTTTGCTACCTTGATTATTATGCATTATTTCAGCAGGTTCTTCAATTGCTTGATCAGTTTTAACTTCTTTCAATAGAGGTCACAGATGCCCTTTTTTTAATATTCTGCTCATTTACATTTATAAAACATTGTAAGTCGTACAACACAGCAATCAAAACCCCGAAGTTGTTCATAGGGGAAAATGTAGCATGCTTCATAGAAAATATTTTGAAAAAAAAGTGGTCGGTCGCGCAGGTAACTCGATCAAAACAAGTACTTTGATTGTAAAAAAACGTTTGCCACTCTCAAAAAAGAGACATATTTGTGACAATTTCATTTTAGTTTCATTAAGACTGTCTAATAGGAGGATACCATCAAGGTCACTGTTAACGAATAAACAGTTTTCCCGGAATTAGCCTGGGGTGATTCTGGGCCTCATGCGACCAACCTCATGTTAAAAGCGTATTCAATATAAAAATATCGATGTCAGTTCTAAAAAATAATTGTGTAAAACGTTTTTCATTATGCATTATATGTTTAGGAATACTCATAAAAATACATCTTGGCCAAATAATTCTTCAAAGTGCTCATTATGTTTTTCCATATATCATAAATCTCATTCACATGGGGAAAAAAGCAACAGAAAATTATTATTTACAACTTTCCTAAGAGAAAAAGAGACGGAGTGAAACATGCAAGTAAGTTTGGAGGTCAAATATATAATAATCAAAAGTAGTATTTTAGGGGTTAAAAGAAACGTAATAAAAAAAATCTCATCATGGGATTACAGCAAAGCAAATAAAATGTCTTTTTTTTTATTTGGTTATAGGATCAAAGATAGCTAATGAGCGTCTGAAGTGGAATCTTTTATTTTTGATGATCGCCAGAGATGATATATATAAATTATATCAGTATAAATGTATGTTTTTATTATGTCAGGAAGCATTTTGTTTTACTTCATTCCAAAAAATAAAATTTTTTTTTAACCTTTTATTTTCAATATGCTCGCGCCCCCTTCGCAGGGTTATTGCTCCCCCAGGGAGGCGTGCCGCACAGTTTGAAAAACTCTGCTGTAAGCGAATCGCATAACTTTTAATAGGCAGTAAAGGGATTATATTTAAACCGTATAAACTATCAAGATAATATTTAATTTTAGTTTTAATAATTTTATATCTGGTTAGTCCATGGGATCATTAGTTATTATTAAACTTGTTCTTAACTTAGTACTGCTAAATTAATTATCAAATATATTGTGCAGTACTGATACATTTGTAAGTGTATTATATCTGTTATTTTTAGTTTTTATTATATCGCAATGTATTTTGTTTATTTACTTTCATTAATTAATAAATTTTTAAAAGTAATCATTCGTTTTCAACTTTCAAACGTGCTCGCCCCCCTGGAGATTTCCCCCTCCCCCCCCCCATGGGGCACCCCCTCCACATTTTGAAAAACGCTGTTTTTGGAAACCCGGGCCTTTAAAACAAGCCCCTTTTATCAGTGAGGGCCCTTTTCCCCTTTTAACGTGTTTTCTGAGTTGCCGTATTCCCAAGTTATTATAGTTTTAAACTCGCGATTGTAATTGGTTATGTCGAGTTGTAGTTTCAAATTGTCACTAAAGATCCATAAAGTAGATGATCTGATGAACATTAAATCTAGTTTGGGGAAACGTTTGAAAAGAGTGTGGTGTCATTTCAGATGTCACCCTCATTACTAGACCGTGGCTCAAAATTTCGCGGTTTGTAGTTAAAAGACTTTTTGTTGTCTTCGAGTACGGCATTAATTTTATTGTAGCTTGTATCTAAAAATTCAATCTCTTTAATTTGTTTTGTGTGTACAGTAGAACGTCGTTTATACGAATCAACGGGGAAACCGACCCCCCGTTCGGATACGATTATTCGGATAACCAAAAACCGAAGGCGATCCATGCAGTTTTATAAAACCCGGGACCCCTATACGAATAAAAAAATTTTTAAATGGGAAAAACGTTTGAAAAAAAAGAAGAATAGTTTTCAAAATGTGGGCAATTTTTTACCTTTATTTTTAAAATTTTCCCTTTTTATTTTGGCTGTACCATTGACACCCTTTTTTTTTTTCGCTGCAAGGTTCTGATTCTTTTTTATCAGCAGTAGTTGAATGGGACAATTGTTTTGTTGTTCTTCCCAAATCCATAGTTCCCCTTTTCTAACGCAAAAAAACGCGTCAGCATTTGATGGACCCTTTTCTTTTTGTTGGTTTTGCTTTTTCCCGTCGTCATCCGCTTCATCGCCGACAGGGACGGATTCTTCTTACACGGAAGTCACAACTTCATCATAATTTAGCATTTGAAATCCATTGTCTACTGCATTGCATGCCATCCAGGTTTCTACATTTTCTTCATCGAGGTCTTGAAATCCTGGGATGAGTTGGACAAAGTCGGTAATCTCCTCCCATGTAGTCGCCATTGAAATCTTTTTAGCCTTTTAAATCTGGCAACAGCTTATTCCAAATTGCACAACTGAAATTTTCCCAAAATTTATCCCTGCCCTTTGGGGTTTTTCCCCATTACTTTTGGCCTCACGCAAAACAACTGTTGAGCATTGCACTTTCGAAAACTTATTCATATGCAGTATATGTAGTTGAGAAAAAAAGAAAAAAAACTGGTCCGGATATTTGACGCTCTGGATAAAAAAACCCTTTGGGTAAACGACGTTCCCCCTTTTACCCCTTTTGTTTGCTAATCAACCCCTTTTTTTTAAAAAAAAGTTTTCTATAAAGAGTTTAAGAATTAGCGACCTGATAAAAGATGGCTGTCTAAGCAATGCGTTACCATATGAAATGAAAGACTGAATGATGAAAAGGATAAGCAGAAAAGAGAGGAAGATGAAGAAAAGGGGAGAAATAAGAAAGCCTTCATTGAGTCTCTCCTGAATAATTTATGTTTTTCTAAGTCTCAGAACTTACAACATATTCAATTCTTTCTTTCGTTTTTATTTTCACAATTCAGAGAAGTCGGGGGAAAAACAGAAGGAAAAGGTGACAGGAAGATTGTGTGCAAAAATTGCGCTTCCATTCTTTTCTGCTCTTCCCGATCGAATGCAGTTATTAAAATAAAAAGAAACACACAAAAAGAAAGAAAAACGTTGCGGAAAATAACAACAGAAAAAAAAAATTAAATAATAAAGCTCTTTTGATGTGGTGAAGGACAATGAAGACCTACTCTTTGCTAAAGGAGGGGAAGAAAGAAGTACAAGTCAAAGGTAAAAGAAGAATAAATTTTTTTTTAAAATGCTTCCCTCGTCTAGTTATTTTCGCGACAGCAGCTGTCCCATGCTGGATTCCCGGACTTCATCAAATAAAGATTTCCCGGATCGATCTCTTAATTCTGTCTGTCAAGAAATTCTATCTGCTCACCTTTCCCAATTCCTCGGACGTCATCAAATCAGCAGAGACAAACAATTGTACTCGGTTCGGGAAAGAGGAAGAATTGGACTTCGAAATCTCGAATTTCAGTGATGAAAGAACAAAATATAAATAACTTACTTTAGAGATTTCTTTTACTGGAGTAGATGCTTCTAAATATTTCACTTTATCTCCTCTTACTATTTTTTGATATAGAATTCGTACTTATACGAAATTGATATATATTACCGGGATCACATTGATTTAAACATACGTATTGAATCAGTTCTTAAAATATATTTTTTAAAATAATCGATAGAGAAAACATTAAATCGGTTTTCAACAATTTTTTGTAAAAAAAAATACTATAAAGCAGTATTGTTTTTCATTATTGTTTACTAAATTAATTATCCTAGAATAAAATTATACCTTGCCTGTTTTCTTCTGATTAAAACTGAATTAGTTTCTAGAGACATTTATACGCTAACAGTATGTAACGATTGATTGATAAATGATACCTTAAGATCTATTTTATCATTTTAGATTTTAAGAAAGCATTTGTTGTTGAAGTAATAAATAGGCTTAATTTTTGTAATATATTATATCAGAAATATTTTTTTATTGTTTTAAATTAATATTTTTCATTAACTAAAGCACACACACAGTATTTTTTGTAAATCATGTATCGAGAATAAAAATTTGGAGGAAGAGCTTATTCCTTGGAGAAAAAGAATTCTACATATTTCGAAGATATTGTAAAGTTTTCTACAGAACTTTACATATAAATTTTATTAAACGCAAAAAATTTCTTTGATGTACAATGTTTGTTCCGATAGTTAAAATGTCATTGGATATACTGGGTTTCCGGGCTTAAAGTATCCACACTAATGACTTATTATTACAAAACTATCCATCAGAGTGTAATAAATTGTTCATCCGTGGATTGGGAAACCCTCCAAGACTTTTAGTCTAGTCCAATAAGCCGCACGGGCGCGCATTATTCGGCAATCTCAGACGATAAACTTGTTACACTGACTTCATAAGTAAAGATGCGGAAGCCACAGCAAAAGGTACACAGCGTACTTTGGTTAACAGAAATTAAATCAGTCACGCGTGTGCAGCAAAGTGTTCGAACAGAATGGAATGTTTATCCTCCGATTTCAAAATGTACCTACGAATGGAAAAGAACTGTAAAGGAGGCGGGAACTTTAGTATGTCAAACTGGCAAGTTTCCTTAAGTTTTCGCGAAAGAAAAAACTGTTGATCGTGCGCGTTATTCATTTTGTAGTCCTGACGAGTCTATTAGACAAGCTAGGAACGATCTTCCAATCTGTACAAACACGTCGCTGTACACACTTAACTAATTTAAATTCCGTTAACCAAAGTACTCACTGCACTTTTGTTGTGGTGTCCTCATCTTTGCTATTGAAATCAAAGTATCAAGTTTATCGTCTGCGATTGGTCGAAAAATGCACTCACATGCAGCCAATCGGACTAGAGCTAAAACGTCTCGGAAGGTTTTCCAATTCACAAAAGAACAATTTATTACATTTTGATGGGTTGTTCCGTAATAATAAATGGCCGCGGAAGCCGAGTGGTATAGGTATCGGATCGTGGCTGGCTTTGTCGCGAGTTCGAACCCAGTACCATAAAAGACCCACCGTGTAGGGCAGCGATGCACCCTAAATTTGTCGCGAGCTGAAACGTTCCTTCCATTGGTGTGGTTTGGTAGTTAGGAGAGGGGGGTGCCAGCACTGGTGTCATCCACGTCACTTGACCATGGTTCAAAATTACGTCGTGGTCCGTCGACAAATGCGCTCGTGTAGCTTAACAGTACGACGGTAATATTAATTCACTCCGTAATAATAATCCATAACTTTTGGATACTTAGACTTTGGAACAAGCGCCCTCCCCTTCCAAAGCACTGGATTTTTTTCCTCTATTGATTATAATCCTCTATGTATACAATAAGTAAAATTTAATTAAATAATTGCTATTAATATTTAATTTATTAATTCATGTTAATTATTCATTCAATGATAAATTTTTAATGTTTTTTGTCCCCCCCAAATCGATAAAATCAAAAGAATGCTAGGCAGCGTATTGGAGCATGATACGAGAATAGTAGACTTTCGACCCTGGACCCCCTTAAAAATTTGCTACTGGCACAAATCCTAGTGTCATTGAGTAGAAGAGCGAATGCACTTTATTCTGTCGAGACACAATGGCATGGTGATATAAATAGGAGAGTAGAGTGCTAGTTCAGGTGTCATTCTCATTATTTCACCAAGGTTTAAAATTAAGAGATCAGTCTCCAATAGCCCTCATGTTGCTTAAGAGTGCGATTTTAATAAACACTCACTCCCTTACCTTTTTTCGCAACGAGTTTAAATGGATTGATTGTTAATTAACGTCACATTTCGTAGCAACAAAAGGCTATTATCGATGGACCTTGTATAATAATTTCGTTCTAGTGACAGGGACAACAACTGAGCTGAAATTCATTTTCCAAATTTCCACTCTACGCCAAAGTGAGGGTTTGAACCTCAGAAAAATTAAGGCATAGTAATTCCCTACATTGCGGGTTGTCAGTGTCACCATAACTCCAAGCCGTAACTTGGCTGCTCTACCTATAACTCGATCAATTATCTGCTACATGTACGAATTCAAACTGACGCCACAAATCTTTCGTTTTCTTCTATCAAACGTTTTCATAAAATTTTATTCAAAGTAAGCTTATAAGACAAAGCTTTACTTTTTACTCACATCTCATACTCCGCGGTTAATAAACTGCATAAGAAATTGACTCTTTCATCAAAATAACCCTTGTCATAACATGAGGATGCTTTTGATTACCATGAAACTGATACGTATTGTGTGAATGAGACCTTGTGTGTGTGTGTGTGTATGAATTCTATACGTATTTCTTTATAGACGTTCTTCTAAGAGAAGCCACAGGAAAAGATAGGACCTTTTATTACGGGCACTTAATTAAGCGCCTCTTCGGGATTGTATTTCAATTAATGCTCCAGAAAATTGAATACTCCTATCTATCGACGCAAGGAGACGTTCAATCTCAATAATCAATCACATTACGTAGTAGCCAGGATCTATCAGCCATATTTTAATGTAACAGAATGTAATACACAAAATTAGAACAATATTCAATATTTTAAAATAATTTTATTTTAGAAATATTGTTTTCCAAGGTGGGAGATTAATATTTCCTTTGTTAATGAAAAAACATTTTATGTTTTAACAGATATGTGTCTAAATATACTGCTCAATTAATTAAAAGAGATTTACCTCATATGAAAGTCTTTCTTTTTGTGTTAAGTATTATATTGTTCCAAAAAATTTTATAGTACTGTAAAAAATGGTATAGCTCATGTATTATTCTTAAAAAGTGTGTGGACAGCTATTTAAAGCTTATATTTTTCGAACAATGATTGCTTTTAAAAGGTTGGAGAATATAGGTGTTAAGCGGGTCTGGCACGAGAATTTTCGAAAAATTATCGATTTTCACTCTTTTATTTTTACTAAAGGTTCAAATTTTTTTTAAATGATATATGATATGAGGAAATACGATAATTAGAAGTATTTTTTATTTAGTTATAAGTTTTTAAATTAATCTACTCCTTGAAGCACATCAAATGAGCCCTACTAGAAGCATTTGTGTTTCACCTTGCATACGTTTCTATTAAGCACGAAGCCATATGATACTCAAGTGGAAAAATTAGAGTGTATTGTACATATCCAAAAGTGTATGGGTACACGTCTATTGGATCTTAAAACCAAAAATCAGAGAAAAAAAGCTAAATAATAAAAGCCTGTGGCCGTAACCGACTCACCAACGTTTAAGTATCAAAAATTCAAAGATATCATAGTATGACTATTAAAAATAATATTAATAGGCTGTTGATTTTCATCTTCAGATGAAAGCCCTCAACATGGACAATTTCTGCGGGTATAAGTTCATGGGGCAAGTTTCAAAAGGCAGAAGCTGAATTTAATGAACGGAACTATGATCATAAACGCAAGCACACGTGCTATATACCATAAAAAATTAAATGAAGCCAAGTTTTAGAGATCTAGGTTATCATATGTTATTAAGAAATGTTTGCATGGAAAGACTCAGAACCAAAATGAGTCAGTTATTAACACTATATTGTCAATGATTCCAAAATCTACATTTGTGAAGTTAAAAACTCTAAAAAATTAAGGTTATATATGGCTAGTGCAAAGCTTAATATGTGTCATTAGCATAATTAATAATCTTAAGACATTGTGGCATTGAACCAAGTCATACCTGTGTGTCACGCTTCAAAAAAAGTAGATGTTCATTGGATTTGTGTAGTCAAACGAAAGCATCTTGATATACTAAAAATAAATTTTTAAAAAAAAAAAAAGAAAATTAGGATTTTTTAAACAGCAGAGGAAAAAAAATTTAGGTGAAAAAATGGGTAAAATTAAAAAAGTTTTGCTTTAGTGGGCAATTTAAATTATTTAAAATTTTAAAAAATTTTTTTTTTCTAAAATTTTTTAAATTTTTCCTTTTTTTATTTTACATCTATTTGGGGGGGGAATTAAATATCCCCAAACAGTTGAACCTTTTAATTTTTTATTTTAGGGAATAATTTAAAAAAATTATTTTTATTTTAAAGGAAATTTGGATTAAATTTTGAACTACCAAAATTTGGTAAAAATAGAAAATTTTTAAAAAAATACAAATTTTGAAGCCAATTATAAAATGCACCAAGAGGTAAAATTTAAAAAAAGTTTTTTTATTTTTCAAATTTTAATTATTTAAGTTAAAAAAGCTTTTTAAAAAATTTTTTTTTTTAAAAAATAAAAAGGGGAAGAAATTTTTTATAAAATTCCCTTTTAAAATTTTTTTATAAAGTATTTAGGGGAAAAAACAAGTTCTTTTAATTTAACACTTAAAAATAAATTCAAATGTTTTAGCAAATGGTTAAGGTTTTGAATTTAAAATATAAATTTAAAGGGGAATTTTTGAATTTATATCTTAAGTGGTACCATTAAGTTATTTAAAATATATATGAAATATCAATAATCTATTCATAAAGTATAATTGAACTGCAATGATCACACAAATAGAAGATAATTTAATATTGGCAATAAAATAAGAAAAGAGTGGATTTATGGTGTCGACAAAAATAGACAATCAAAAATGATATACAAATACCCATACGCCACACTGAAATACTAGAACGCATATCTCTGTTAAGTTGAGAAGACGGAATACAACCCCATTTATAATTATCAACTAAAATCCTTGGAAATCGCTTTGTAGTTTCTGTGTCTTAATTGCTTAAAATCCGATATCCTTCTCTATAAGCATTTCATTTTGGGAGGGATGACTAGATTAGACCTAATCCCCAGCAAATGGACTCCTTCTAGTTCAATAACTATGCTCTGTATTAATTGATGGGAGTTACAAAACCGATACAAGTGCTGGTACGAGTGAAAATGCCCCTTCATATACGTATTTCTAGTTTTCAAATTAATTAAATAAGAATAACAGTTTTTATTTATAATTCATGTGGTGTAAATAATGACTTTTTATCGATAGTTAATTTCCTATTTTACTGAATTTCTACGCATATTAGAATAGTTCGTACGGTGTTTTAATTTTATCTTTACTTCCATCATTGACAATTAATTGAAGAAAAATGTCTTTCTTCCTATGGAGTTAAATGAAGCTTAGGAATGTTGTTAAGGAAATGTTTTAATTTCTTTTCAATTTCTATGACAACACTGAGCGCATTTTTTTGTATAATTTATCAAATTCTACGAAATTTGTATGATTTGTAAAAAAATGTATGTTTTATTAATTTAATAATAAGAAAATGTTTATTCTTAAATTAAAATTTAAATTCTGGAGTTAAAAATATTTTATTTATAATTTTGCACTAGCAAAAATACATTTTTTAAAATTTTTCTCTCTCGGGGATATATAAAAACCCTTAAACTCCCTCGGATTTGAATAAATATAGACATACAAGTATATTTAATACTTTTTTTATTCAATAAAATGTAAATAAAAACTAAACATTAACAGTGAATTCTCTAACCGAATCCTGATGAAATTATTATAATAATAATAATTTTATTATGACCTTTAGCTGAAGTCATCTTCTAGCTAGAATTGGATGTGCTTTATTAGTATCTTAAAGGGTGGTGATTCAGAATTTTTTTTTTATCTGTGATCCGCAGTGATCCCTCTCTGTTTTCTTCCGTGTACTCTGAAATAATTTCAGCTATGTCACGTAACGCTTTTCTATCATCCATACTTCTATTTGCGGTTTTCTACTTATTTGTATATATCTCAGCTCCCCATATCAGGCATATTTATAACGTAGCCCAAGAAATTAGTTAAATGTATGTGAAAGTCCTCTCTTTTTTATTTGGTTTCAGAAATACATGAATTTAAAAGTTAACCAAGAGCATATTTTAATTTAACATTTACACGAAAATATGATGTATTCATAAATTTTTCTTTTTGATACCTTGGAGTAAACTAAATCGCATTATTTTCTATTTGTTACAGTTTTATGTAGCATACTTTTATTCTGCCTTGTAAAAAAAGGCTAAATTAAAACAACATTTACATCTAGGCAAGCTGTGGTGATAAATGTAATAAATGATTCACAACAAAGCTACTCTAACAATAACCCTAGCTAACACTGTTTTGGGCTCATGAATCTTATGTTATGTTTCTAGCGTAACATTTTACGCTTAATTTAAATCTGCAGTTAGAAATGTTTTATCACTTGCAGTTTTTGTACAATTATATTTTTTTTAATTATTGCTTAATGGAGTTTTTAGATTTGTTTATATACTTATTCAGGGATAGCTAATGTATATAAAATGATATTTAACTATGTCTGTCCATAGTTTAAGCACAAAAAGAGAGACACTACTATTTTATTTAAGCACAGATTTTATGGGTTTATCGACTGGCAGTGAATGCAATGGTAGATTCGTCTGGAACCATGTCACGAAACAGAGGAAGACGTCTGCCTCCATTTTGTGACATGGAGCTGCTGCATCTTAATCAGTGGCTTTATCATGGCGAAGGTATTGCATAGACATTTACTGCATGTACGAAATAAGTTTGTATTTTGTTCTATCTATGTTTCATAAATCAGATAACACTAGAACGTTTGAGATTTCGATTACCCTTAAACGTCTACCGGTGTCGGTTCGACACCAAGGTATATAAAATATATAAAATAATTGCAATAACTATACAATTGCAGGATACTGTTCAGTAGGGTTTAGCTTTAAGATTTTTTAATATTATTTTCTCTCTCTCTCTCTCTCTCATGCAGTTATCATATATAATGACTCTTAATATCATAAAAACTGACGTTGACATTATGTTTCCGAATCTTGTTGGACCTCTGCTTTGTCACAAAACATTTCATGTCACAAATCTGCGGGGCATTTATTATGTGGTATTTATACTGTGCCATCTCTAAGGACATATGTATCAGGATTCACTGGAATATTATCAATTTCATTTGAACTTTCTTCCCATTCTTCACAGTCGTTTTCGCTCATCTTATCTCTTCATCGGAATCTAAATTAGAACAAGACGGCTCACACACACACCACCACCACCATCCGATTCATTCTCAGAATGCTCTCGCAACAAATTAGCAGGTTCATCAGAGTTTAGACCTTTTCTACGAGTCAGCGTTTCAGGCTGTATACTACTGCACAAGATTTGAAAATCGAATGATTATTTTTTATGTGCAGATAAGCAAATGTGCTATGTAACGAAGCACTTAGACACAATGATTTTAATATAACTCACTCATTTCTGCATTGAATCCAATAACACTGCATTCAAGGTCAAACAAATGTGTAGTATTACTCCCAGAAGTTGGGTTTACTAATGGTATCTACTTAGTGAACGATCTTTTGCTAAACGGCAGCTTTTTATAATGATAAGTTGCCTTAGTCTCGAAATGACACTTGCGTACGTTATAGGTATATTTAGTTATAAAATCTCTCCTAATTAACCTAGAACCACAAAACCGTTTCTGGGTATTCACCGTAAACAATGATTAAAAGTCACGAAAAATTTTTAAATTCACTGGAAAATTGCGGAAGGAGAACAAACTAAACAGCTCCGGAGTCCATTTGACACTGACGGACATTCTAGCATTAATATACCAACGACTTGAGTTAATTATCTGGATAAATTTGTTATGTGTAAGGGAATTTTTTACAGTTAAAAAAGAAACTCAATGTTTGACACCCTTAATTTGAAAGTGTTATGAATCTTAATTTATTTGTAAAATAGGGAATTAAGAACTGAGTTTTCATATGTGCTTCTCAGCAAGTGTGAAATGTGTGGACTGATTGTGCTTGGGTTCTGAACACACGTGTTTTTCCATACCTATCGCGTCACGTGAATCTCATAAGTTCTTTCGTCAGACTGTTATCTCTGCATCACAAAAGGAATTATGCAAACCACATCTCCTAACAGATCAAAACTTAGAAGAGGAATAGGAAAATGAGGAAGATACCATTGTTCAAGATAATGATGAACTAAAAATTCATATTTTTGAAGCAAGTAGAACTCTTCCTGCGAACCTTTTATCTTATGATTCATGGAAAATTAAACGACTTGTTCGTGACTTAAAATTATTCAAAATTCATTCTAAAGTTTTGGATAAGATTTAAATACTGGGATCTCCTATGAAATAACACTAAATTATGTGTTTTTCGGAACCGTCAAGAACAGTTTTGAGAGATCCTTTCTGTAAAAAAGGATATAGTGTATTACAACAAAATTTGTGCTTTAGTGGATACACTTAGCAAGAATATAAATTCAAACTAATGGAAACTATTTATTGATTCTACCAAAGTCAGTTGGAAAGCTGTCTTTATTTTTGAAGGATGGCACACATTTTATTCTGTGCCGTTAGCATTTGTAACCAGTTTGAAGAAAATATGAATATTCCATAAGAAAAATTCAGTGTAGCAAACTGTGTTGGACAATCTGTTTCGCTTTGGAAATCGTTGCGATGCTATTTGGTATTCTTATTGGCTATATTAACTTTTTTTATTGAATGGAATAGCAGACACAAGAAAACTATGGTTAATGAGGAGGATAAAATATTTCCTTCAGATATCCTTCATAGTAATCGGTGTACTCAATCTGCTTACTCTTTACTAACAAAGACATTTTTCGCGATCATTCCACAAACAGTATATTTTAATAATTTTTTCTTTCTCAAAATTTTGAAGTCATTCAAGCCCTATCCGGGAATGGTAATTGTGAAGCATACATCAACAGATTTATCATGTACTTTTTTAAACTTTGTGACTGCAAAATTGGAGGGAAGCAAAGTGTTGAACATCTAATACTTTTTTTGTTCAAAATAAAGAAAAGAAAAAAAAAAATCCTATATGTAAAGGTTAAATTGCACGATTTTAAAGTTAACTTACTTCCGAATTTTTGTTCAGCTTGTTTACAGTAAAGCTACGTTCACATTATTTTGTTTTTTTTAATATAAATCCCTGGTTTTGATTACGTAACTTCAATGTTTTGGTTTTGTACCTTGTTTTATTTCTTAACTTAATTGTTCATTTCGTCTTTTATTTTATTTGCCTTATTTTGTTTGTTATACCGGGTGGTTATAATTAAAGTTACACTATTCAGAGGCTTGTAGAACCCGTTCAGTTTATCGGATTTTCATGAAACTTGGAATATATGCTATATAGACCATGGAGAAAAGATTCCTGCAAAAAAAAAAGTTGGTACACATTTTGATCACCAGTGGCTTTTATCGATTATTCCTTACGCAAATCCATAAAACCTCTATATGAACTTGCAGTCATAACTAGAAAATCATTCAGCGTGCGTTTGTCATCGTTAATCATGCCCTTACAAAAAATCGAACTTTAATGGCAAAACTGTTTTATCTGAACGGCAGCTTAGCTTCTCTGCGAAATATCATGGTTAAAGGATCTGTGAAAAGACCCCATATCAAGGAGTGGTTTGAGGAAGATGATCACATGAAATTTGAAGAGACTGAAGATTTTGGTGTGCTGCCTGGAAGAGGACGGAAACCGGTAATGACTGAAAGTGTCGGATAAATTTACTGCTGTGATTGAAAGAGCCTCAAGTTCCATCTATTCTTCAGCAAGTGGTCGATAAGTGTCACGTGAATTGGAGACTCTGTGGTTGACAGTATGAAAAACTCTACGATACATTTTAAAATGGATCCGTATAAGATCCACGAGGGGCAAACGTTGAAACCTCAAGATCACAAAATATGCATGTGCATCTCCAAATTCGCGTTCTGATAAAATAGCTTTACCAGTAACGCTCAATTTTTTTTATAAGGGCATGATTAATGATGACAAACGTACACTCAATGATTGTCTGGCTATGACTGCAAGTTTATGTAGAGGTTTTGTGGATTTGTGCGTAAGGAATATTCGATAAAAACTACCTGGCGATCAAAGTTCGTGCCAATTTTTTTTTTATTGCAAAATTCTTTTCCCCGTGGTTCATATAGCTTATGTTCCAAATTTCATCAAAATCTGATACGCAGAACAAGTTCTGCAGGCCTCTGAATAGTGTAACTTTATTATAACCACCCGTTACTTACTTCTGTAATATCTGTGTGAGATTTGTAATGCCCGTAAAGGACATTATCAGTCTTTTATAAAAAAAAAAAAGTGCTCACATGGAGAAGCATGGGACATTGTAAAGAATGAGCACGACATAGTACTATGGAAGTAATACCACACACGTAGTAAGTAATAATAGTTGCGGAATAATAAAAATTGTTGCAGATTAAGTGGAACTTGATTATAAAGTGCTGATATGACAAAGTATGGAAGTAACGAGTATATAGTACCCAATCAGGTTCTGTCTAGTAGACCATTCCATGGCTCTCTTTCAAGATCTTGCTACTTGAAAATTGCGAGGCTCGTCGCCAAAAGCATTCCTACAATATTTAAATCTATATTAACACGAAACCAAAATTAATGAATCAATAACCAAAATTAAGCACCTTTTAATTTATTTAGCTTAAATGTTTTTGGCTGTTTTTCTCCGTAGCAGTTACTATATTCATAAAAGTGTATTACCTTGTAGATAACATTCCAAATGAAAAGTAATATTCTAGTGAGGTATTGTTTATTTTAATGAAAGTGTTTTTGAAAGAATCAATTTAGTTGTATAGAATAGATATAAATATAAGATCATTTAAACAGACTTACTGATGATTACTTGTTTACATGAAATTGAAAGAGTGGCAAGGGTAAACAAATATTCGGCATACGTTAACATCATTAAAATGAAACTGAAATGAACTTTATTTTATTCCAGAAATATTCTCTCTACCAACCTGCTATAAATAGTCGTACATAACTTTGAATAAAATGTATCTTTATTATGTATTTACTCAGCTATATGTAACTTAATATTGTCAGAAATGAAAATGTAATGCTAAAAGCTTTCTAGAGCTGGTTTGTAGTTCTGTGTCAGATGGAAATCAAACAAATTATTAATTAATTTTATCCTTTAAAGATTATAGTGTCTATATTTTTGCTTATTTATTTAAATGAATATGAAATTATATTGCAAAATCAGTGAAAAATTAAATAACTTTTTGTGCGTGTCTTTTTAATAATACTTTAATGTTATATATTTTAATACTCTTGCAAGAAATATGATTATAATAAATAAAATTTTAGATAAACTATCTATTTTTAATTACAGCATGTAATTAAAAAGATTATTTTAGCTTTTTTTTTTGGATGTGAGGGTTTGCGGTGGTAAAATCAACGGTTTCCAATTAACCTTATTTTCGCTTTTTCAAAAAGTTCTTAAGCTATTCAATCTCTATCTATATCAGTGCTTCTCAAACTTTCAATGTTTGCGACCCAATTTTCAATCATAATGTTTGTAGTGCCTCCCCTTCCATACAATAATAATGTATAGAATTCAATAATACTATACACTTTGACGTAAGGCTGCAATATGGATTTAATTGTAAACCGTAAAAACTATCAAGTACTGGATTTTGTGTATAATTTTATATATGACAAGCCCATAGAGACACTGGTAATTATTAAATTTTTCGTAACTTAGTATTTTTAAATTAATTATCAAACACATTTTTTTCAATACTGATACATTTATAAGTATGTGTACTGATACATTTATATATATGTGTAAATGTTTATTTTATATTTATTATGTCAGAGAATGCATTTTTTGTTCTGTTTCCTTTCCGTAAATTAATATTTTTTTTAAAAATAATCTTTTGTTTTCGACTCTTCGATATGCTCGCGCTCCCCTCCTAAGGATATCACTCCCCCCCCTAGGGGATACGCCCCGCAGTTTTAGAAACGCTGATTTATATATATACATATATATATAAGAGAAAAGCAATTCACTCACACATTACGATATCTGTCCAGAAACTACTAGACTTACTGGTTTAGAATTTGGAAAATGTATATTTTTTTCTGTTGAGAAGAAATCCGATTAGAACAGGTTTTATAGAAATCTACTCCAAAGGGGGATTATATATATATATATATATATATATATATATATAAATCCCGTTTTTGAAAAATTAGACTTATATACTTAGAACTTGGCAAGTATGTTTATTTTAATGAGCAGAGGTCTGGTAAAGGTAAAATGGTGTTTGAGGAAGTTTACTGCGAAGGGTGGGGAACATAAGGGACAAATATTCTTCTGCTTTAGAAATTAAAGTCCTGTCTTTTTTAAATCAAGAGGCTAGAACTATAAGAATATTTTTAAATACAATTGAAGGTTAAACCATAGGACTTAGACAACAATAATCTAAAAAAGAATATATAGTTTTACAATGCCACAAAATATCCAGTGAAGCGAGCGAGCAATGGCTTGCATACTAATAATAGAGACAATACAACAAGACAAGTTTCACAATTGAAGAAACACAAGTTTACCAACCTAAATAACATCATTTTAAATTCATTACATCCTGCACTAAAGGGGGAGTTCATTATAAATGAAACATTCGTATTGCTTCAGAGTATGACGTCAATAAGCAATCAATCAATCAATCAGATCTGTATGAAATACGGATTTGATTTTGCCATTTATACCGAATTTTAACTTTATCATTGTTGAACTCCTCTGGCGCAATTTGCATTCTCTGTCTTTACATCCAACGCGAAAGACATTTGAAAGGATCATCTCATCAAACGAAGTGAATCTATTCGAGATTTTATTGAGTTTTCCCCATTTGTTCTCGGCAAAGCTCTTTTCATGCCGCTTTGTACCAGTTGCCAGATGGTACAACTAGAGCGATAACGGCTCCTTTCTGGCCTAATGTAACATGGGACAATCGGACGTATGAGACAGAATTTGCATTTAAATATGCAACTAAAATGAATGCAACATTTTGAGTTATGAAATTGTCCGTAACAGCTAATTTTTGGTATTAATTTATTACTATCAAATGCATTACTGAGATTTTGCCTTTTCGCAATCATAGTAATTGATGAAATATGTGTATATGCCTGTGTGTAAAATTACAATATCATTTTTTCGCATTCTTTATTTTATTTTATTTTATTTTAAATCTGCTTTTCCCAGCTTTTTTTTTTTGTAATTTTTGATTGCCATTTTCTCAAACAAAAGTGCGCAAAGAAGAGTTGTGCGAACACCTAGGTGTCAATCGGTATTGGGAAACTCAGAGTCAAATGGTCAAGAAGCCAAGCAAGGGCGTTGGTTAAATAAATAAATAAAGAACACCTAGATTGGCAAAAACTATACTATTCCTTTATCTTTCTGTTTCCTCTCGGTTGAATGCAGTTACAAGAATCAATAAATGTAATTATTAAGAAAGAAAATATAAATTGTTATTATTATTGATCATGTTTTTTTATCATGCGTAGGAGTAATGGAGAAGAGAGTTCTTACTGGAAAAGGGATAGTGCATAGTGGGTAAAATAAAAAAGTTTGGCAAAAGCTTTTTTAACGTATTATTTCTGTAAAACAGCCAGTTCTTTTCGATATTCTTAAATTTCATCAAATAAAGATGATTTTCTTTATCAGAAGAATTTCATCCCATTTCCTTTTTCCCAATTTTTGAGATCTAACAAATCAATGGGGGCAAACTATTCCATGGGGAAAAGGCAGGTGGGATTCAAAGGATAACTGAGACCCCATCCAGAACTTCATTTTTGAAAGAAAGAAATTTCTATCACGGTAGAGTGATGTATTTCGTTTGCTTCTGAAAGTAAACTGAGTCCTTTTCTGAGCCCCAACAGGATTCCTTCAATTCATGAACTTCTGAAATGAAGTTTTTCTACCATCCAAACTACAAAATGATCATAAATAGTGCATGAGCCCCTCAGTGATAATTTAGGAAAGATATCTTTATAGCAATAATCAAAATTTTAGTTTCTTTAATATAAAAATATTTCATAAGCATTGTCAAAAAAGTTGAAAATGTAAAAGCAAATTTTAAACACTAATACACGCATTCACCCCCCCAATACACACATATACAAAATATAAAACTAAATGACCAAATTTTTATGACACCCTTCAATATAATACTGAACCAGCTTTTGTCCTTAATACTACCTGGATTCGCCTTGACATGAACTCTATAAGTTGTTGGTAGATGGTATAAAAATTATGTACCCGTATTCAACTAATTGCATTTTTCGATGCCTTCAACTTGGATGGTACTGGATTCGGCTTTTAGATGCTACGTTTGATATCATCTCACACATTCTCAATTCGATTGTGATCTGGTGATTATACAGGCCAAATAAGCATTGTAAAGTTTCTTGATGTTCTTTGAAATATTTAAGGACAATGCCAGCTGTATAACAGGAGCATTATTCTGCTGAAAGTATCCATTATTGGTATTATTATAGTAAAAAAGGTTTAGTATAAAATGATATACTTGATCAGAGATAAAAAAAAACGTAAATACCTTTGGTAATTTATCTAGACTTTCCTCCACATGAATCAAAAGAACCATGCAGAACTAAGAAAATATCCCAGAACCATATATATTGTCTCCACCAGCTTGGAGAGCTGGAGCAATGCACATACAAGCCCTACTTTCTATCTATTTTCTCCATGTTATCATACATGGTGTAGTTAAAAACATGATACATCGAACTACATGACCCTTTTCTAATCATCTACCGTCCAATTCTGGTGTTCTATAGAGAACTAAAACTGGTGACATCTGTTCTTGTTCAATGCAAACAGTAGATTACATGGAACAAGTCGTCGGCTACAACAGCCTATTCGGAGTCATACGCGGTAAATAGTTCGTTCACAGATGTTTGCAGTTTTATCTTAATTATAAGATTCCCCGCGATTTGAAGCACGCTTGCTTTTCTGTTGGATCGCACAACTTCCCTAGTTCTCGTTTCCAAGTGAAATTCTTGTAGCCTCTAGCAACGCCAAGCCTGGCTTTGAAACCCAGTTTTTGGTCTGGGAATACACTCATTGTAAACATCAATAAATGTTGCTCTCGAACACTTCACAAAGGCAGTCGTTTTGCTGATACTGTCTATTGCTTCGAGAACCTACAATTATCCCGCTTTCAAACACTGCTAAATTACGTTTCCTCCTTATTTTTTCAAAAGTAACACAGTTTAACCCCCTATCACTCGCGAGGGGTGTTCTGTACACCCCAGCAACAAGAAAACCCTCCCAGGATTCTTAAAAGAATGCGCAGAACCACGATTTTTTCTGTAGCTGCACATTTTAGGTCATTGAACCTTCAGGCCTGATACAATTCCTCTTTCTCGAACTATTGGCATGAAATGACCTTCAAAAGTTTATCTGGGGGGCTGAGAACTCCCGCGAAAAGTTGATGATATGTGTACAGTCTGCTCTTAATGTTTGGAAAATGATTAAAATATAATTTTTCTATATACTTTCTACTATCACTATCTCATTAATTATAAAGTATATTTGTTACTGAAATATACGTTTTACTGGTTTATAAAAAAATATAAAATGATGTGTTTTAAAATGAAAATTTGTATGTTTAGTTTAAATTAATGTTAGTCTCATTTGTAAGCAATAAATTTAATAATTTTATTTGTATAATACAAAAGATATCTTGTACTTTACAAATATGTATCATAATGACTTAATTTTATTTTCATAATTAAATACGCGTGTTAAAAGTTTGGGGTGTTCTCTACACCCCGCGAGTAACGACCGTAGCAAAAACAGGCGCGAGTGACCGCGGGATAATTGATGCTTCTCTGCTCCTGCATGCCCTATTAATAGCTATCTCACTCTATTTTGATAACTACATGAAGTTATGGGAGATCTTTGTAAAAGTGTCAAGTGGTTATAAAAACTTGTGTACTCAGTGTATATCGTTATGACTATCCTTTACTTAGAATACCGAGAGCTCGCCTGAAGACAAATGTAAGTAAACCACATCTCTTTTGAAGTATATAGCACACATATTGTCTTTCCATTCATAGAGTGTTTAGCTACATGAAGGGAAAAGTAGTTCATTCATTAACCCTTAACTTCGCAATTTTTTAAATTTCTATGTGAAAAAATTATATTAGCTAGTTCTTAAGTAATAATAAAAGGGAAATATATATATAAAAAAATTAAGCTGTTTTAAACTGAATTTCAGTCATTTTCTGTTTGGTGCAGAAGTGCAACATTGCGCAGCAGTGCTGTAAATTACAAAACTTTTTTTTTATATGAGGATTTTATTATTCATCATAAAATGTTTAAATTTCTTACCTGGTAATTTATTTCGTCAATAAATAAGATGAAGCATGAAATATAATGGATTCTTTTTATAGCAAAAACACAGTTCTTGAGGCATCAAAGATTTTTATAATTGTTGTGATTTCAGGAAACAATATACTTCCACACATCTAGTGACAAAATTAGTATGTATTTCGTTGCAGTAATCTTTTTGTTTTCAGATAAGTGATTTGTAGGTAATTAAAAAAAAATAT
Source organism: Trichonephila inaurata madagascariensis (assembly GCA_019973955.1). NCBI lineage: Eukaryota > Metazoa > Arthropoda > Arachnida > Araneae > Nephilidae > Trichonephila > Trichonephila inaurata. The sequence goes on along the minus strand of BMAV01026405.1, from coordinate 56,317 downwards.
TGAGTCTGTTAAATGAAAATAAAGCATATGTTGCAGAAATGCAACAGTGCGAAGTTAAGAGTTAAATCTCGATAAAGTTCAAATTATTATCATTCGTCTTTCGAAAGCATCGATTTCAAAAACTCAAAAATGATAGTTGGCTGTTTACGAGCAGTCACTTAGAATATTTAACGAAAATGGTGTATTAATCATGAAACGACAATTTGCGACGCAAAGGTTTGTTGGATGCGGCGCATTTCTTACAGAGAAGAGATTAGACCAAGGATACTCTATCTTTTTTCCACCGGGCCACATGCACAGGACAAAGAAAGGTATTTTAAGCGGGCCGCAACATGCAGATAATAAGGGAAGGGGGGAATATAGGACCAAAACAACATTGTACAAACAAAATTGATCAAAATATTAAAACTCTCATTTTTGACTTTTATTTTAATACTATATTAACTTTTCTATCAAACACACACACAAACATTTTTTTGCATGCATTTTTGACAGAGTAATGGGATAGTTCCAATTTCCTTTCATCTATGAAAAATCCTCTTACTTACGTTCTACTATTAAAAGAATAAATTAACAGCAGAACTGATGTATTTGATATAATTTCCTTTTTAATTTTAGTACATTGTTCTCCAATAATTGGATTTCTTGGTGCCATGAGCCATGACTGGGTCACTCTGAAAAAGGCAGCGGTCTACATGTCACGCGGGGGTCGCAAGTTGAGTATCACTGGTGTAGACTGTTATGCAAAGTGCTCCATGACTCAAGGACTACAACGGTCGATATCCCCAGAAGCTGAGACAGTGGTTACAGAGACGGTATGCATCAACACAAAATGCCTCTTACATTGATCAATATGAGCATACATGGTCAGTGCTCGAATCACCTTTTTACAGTTTGACATTACTAAAAGCCGGATTTGGAACCATAGAAAGATGAAATAAAGTAGCTAGTCAGAAGGAATATCATTTTCTTGGTCAATCAGGTCAGATTACACCAATTTTTAATAGAACCCGGGCCTCAGGATGCCCAGTTTTTCAGATACAAGGCTGTGGAGGCGGTATTATGGAGTAAGTGATGGGTCCGTTAGATTTCTTAGGACTTGTAATCCCACTGCTCAATTATTAAAGTCTGCGCACTGTAGGAGTGCCTTTAAAATTAGAAAAAATCCTCATGACAACGGTGTTCCCAGCGGGGCTGGTATTTACCATTAAGAAAATGCGCCATGTTTTAAGAGAAAAATCGCATGGGAGTGGCTCCTGAAACATTCTGGTAAATTTCATATTGTGTTTAAATGACTCAAATCGATCCAAGGAGAGAGAGAGAGAATACATGCTGAATCTTATCAGCAGTAGGTGATCCTATTTCATTATACAGACTTTTACTTACTTAAGATAGTCAGATTTTGCTGGCAGATAGATACTTTCTTTACAGAAGGAAGACTGCGTACAATATCTGGAAGTGAGTGAGTGAATATTAACGTCGCACTGTCAAGTTACGAGGATGAAACCTGAGCTGGTACTCCCCTCTCCTAACTACCACATCACACCAAAAGGAGGACGTTTGAACTCTCTACAGATTTAACGTGCATATCTCCTCTTCACGGTGGGTCTTTAGTGGTACTAGGCTCAAACTCATGACATGCCTGCCATTATCCGATATCTTAACCACTGGGCTACAGCAGCCCCAGAATATCTAGAAGATAGAAGATCAAGTAGAAGAAATCATTTTCCTTTCTTTTATTACTCTATTTAAGAATCACAAGAGCGCAGTAAAAAATATAGCAAACGAGAGATTAAAAAAAACCATCGGGATAGAGGGAGGGAAGGTTCTCCAAGGTCTAAGAGAGGTTCAGCCAACTAAATTGTGACAATAATAAACTACAAACCAATATTGATTTTTACCAAAATCAACAGAGATGGCAAAACAAAAAAGTTTTTTTAAAGTGTATTGTGGAATCGTTAGGGTAAAATTATAAGGACCGAGAAATATCTGTAGATTCAATTAAGTGACATTGAAGGATACAAAGAGTAGTGTTCAAAATACTAGACAAAACCACAAAGATAACTAAGGATTAGTATTAATACGGATCTATGTTAAAAAAATGGGAACGGAGTCTTAGTTAATTGGAAAATAAACATATTTTGAAAACAATTTAGTCCTCAAGTTCAGGTTAAATGAATATGTTTTTATCAAAATAATGTTTGAATTAACCCAGTCAGACTACAATTCCTAAATATTGATTTTTCTTTAGTTTTAAGGTTATGGAAAAGGTAGATAATGTGTGTTCACCTCCTCTCGATTTCAGTTTACCAGTCTAGAAAAAATACAATGCATGGGGCATCATGCAAATAAATATGCATCAACTCAAAATGAGTTGAAAAAGACACTGCACTGAGTTGGGTTTCTTATTATTCAATTGAGATTTGACTGATGAAGAATTATATTTGATTGATTGATGTATTATAACTTTTTTTTCAAGTTCCTTATTTCAAACACTATAGCAATTTAATAATGCATGGTAACTACTAATGTAAGTAACATCTTGATATTTTGGCTTTGTAATTTATTTTAAATCTAGCTCACGTATGTTATTTATTGTTGCTGCTTAAAAATTCAAATTGCATCTAGGGACACCAAACATTAATAAGTACTCTTTCCTTTTCTGATTAATCTGTTTTGAAATAAGTTCACTTCCTTGCTTAAAAGCTCTTTCAACACAAATAACAAATTAATGTAAACAGTTCTTGGAAAATACAAGGGTTGAATATATTTATCATATAATATTCATAACGTGATAAATTTTATTCCTGATAATAATAATAATAAAAAGATGAATGTTCACATTGTAGTGTAAGAAGAAAATTTGTACTACAATCACGCTCTCAGACAGTTTATTCAAATTTTTGATGCAATGAAAGAAATTATGTTTCTATTGCATGTAAATGCAGAAAAGAGAAAATATTGAAAAATAACCATCTTTTTACTTATGTGAATTATTAAATGTAATAATATTTGTGTTTTCCCATTTTTTTAGGAATAAAATGTATCAATGTATCTGCACTCAGCAATTAAGCACGTAGGAAAGGTAGACTGGAATCTGTGATACTCAAAACTACAGAAAGAGAAAATTCTAAGGATTTATACATAACGCATTCTTCATTTTCCCTTTCTTTCCTGCCAACTGTTTAAGGAAGATTTATATTCATTTATTTATTTATTTGATAGAAAATACAAATTGTCTGGATTCAATTTAACTTTTATTCATTCTGCGTTTTATATGTTTAAAAATATGTATATATTGTTTTTTTTCGAATTTATAATTATGTCTAACCCAATATAACTGCAGTACAGTTCTAAAAGTTTGAGAAAAAGCTAAAATTAAACTGGGATTTTAAAATAAACCGTTTCAATGATATAAAAAAATTTTGGATTTAATTTCAAGTTTGTTATTCTAAAAAGATCTTTAAAGTGCAAAATTTTTTTAAGGAATAAACAAAAAAACAATTTTTTTAACAAAGAAGAGATACTGCATATTTGAATATAAAAATTTTTTTCCCTTTTAAAATCCTCTATAATTAACTCTCCCCTATATATATTTTTATATACATATATCTTGTTCAAATTTTTAATGTTAGTAAAATACTCTTTTTTCATCTTTATTTCAAATCTTTTTTTTAAACTTGTAGGGGATGACACTTGATGTTAATACGTTTTTCAAGTATTAATTCATTAATTAAATTAAAAAAAATAAATTTTAAAAACAAAAAAATGTCCAACAATTTTAAAAAAGGAAATCTTCATTGTGTCCCTTAAATGAATAGCGGTTGACTTTTAAAAAAGGGGGGTTCGAATCCACCGGGAGGGCCCCAAATTTTGAGAATAATTTCTTTTTCTTAAAATTTTTAATAAAATAATTAAATTTTTGATTAGAAGTAAAAAAAAAAAAAAAATAGCCCAAACCATATATAAAAAAGGAAAAATTGAAGGAAAACGCCTTTTTTTGTCTATTTAATACTGTGATTCTGTCATATGTATATACATATTTATTTTAAATTTATAACTATTTAATAAAAAAGTAATAAAATGAACTTTTTTTTTGCTGACCTAATTAAAATCTTTTAATATTATTTTTTGAATCAGAATAAAACTACAAGAATCACCCCACTTTTTTGGGGCAAAAAGCTTACTTTTAAAATTAAAAAATCAAACAAAAAAAAAATGAAAATTCATTCGATACAATTTTCGAAATTCAAAATTAAAGTGATAATGGGAGGATCATGAAACATTCAATTATCTTTATTATTTCCCATTACAAAAATTTTTTTAGTAAAAAAAATTTTAACCCCCTTTCTAACTCACAAAAAAAAAATGATTTAGACGGGAATTTTTTGATACACAAAAACCAAAATTAGTTTTTTCACAGACAGCTGAAAGGAAATTTTTTCATTTTTCAAACACGTGAAGTATAAAAAGAAAAAAAATTAATTTTTTTTTTCCAGTACCCAGTCGGGAAATTTAATTTTTTTAATACATTTTCCTTTTTATCTATTTCGCAGAAAAAAAATGGCTAAGTCGGTTTAAATTTTTCTTAACCAATTGTTCCCTTTTTAAACCCAATTTTTTAAAAAAAAAAAGGCTTTTTTTGTAATATTTAAGTAAAAAATGAACACTGTCACTTTAGGGTTATAGATTAAAAAATCAAGTTTTTTAACAAAAAAATAAAAAAAAAAACTGTTTAAGTTAAAAGTTTGTTAGTTAATCAATTATTCAGCATTGTTAACTAACAGTTTTTTAGTTTTTTTAACAATTTGTTCCTTTTAAACCAATTTTAAATAAATCTTGAAAAAGGGGTATTTAGAAATTTAAAAATAATGAACACTGTTTCTTTTTTTTTTGGTTATAGATTAAGAAATCAAAATTTTTTAACAAAAAAATAAAAAGAAAAATTATTAAAGCATTGTTATAAAATTTTTAATATAAAAAAATAAGATTCTTTTTTTAAAAATGCCCCCAAATTTAAAAAATAAAAAAACAGGATGAAAAAATTTTTTATCAACCAAAGGGGGAATTAAGAAATTTTTATTTTGGAAATTCAAACATAAAGCTGTAAAACCCTTCTTTGGGGAATGAATGAAAATTGACGTTATATTAAAAATTTCCCCGGACTTTTTGGAAAAAGACCGTAACGAACCAATCAAGAATGAGGACGATACCTGAGCTGGACTCCTTTTTTTCACCCCACAACACCAACGGGAACATTTTGAACCTCGACAGATTTAAAGCATCTTTATAACCCTCTGCACGATGGGCTTCAGCGGGATAGCTCGGGGCCCTGACACGTCAGTCAAACCCTACCTTAGCCCAGGCCACCAACTTTTAATTTCTTTTCGTAAAATGCCCATGTCGTCGGGGAAAAATTTTTAAAACAATTCAATTCTGAACTTTTTCTGTATTGTTTTTATAGCAATTTAAATTTGAAATAAACCAAAATTATTTTAGTTTATTTTTTTAAAAAAATTAGAAATTGATTCATAAGATTTCCCACAACTGATTTTAAAGTTAAACCCTGATCCCTATTCCCGGAGGGAATTACGTCGATCCTTTATTGCCGTGGACCGCCGGGAAAATTTTGGGGGCCACCAAGATTTTTTGATTAGAATTATAAAAAAAAATATTAAAATTTTGCAAGTTTTAGACTACATAAGTCTTTAGACTATAACAACGAAATAACTTTACATAAAAATATTTAGATAAAAAAATAAGATAAACTTTAGATAAAAAAGGCTTTTTTTTATTTTTTGAAATGTTTGATAGTAAAAAGTACATTTGGATTATTTTAATTGTGATATTATTATTATTTTTATTTTTTGGTTTGTTTAAACGCAGTTTTAAAAAATGTTTTTTTTTATTTTAGTTCTGTAAGTATTTATATTTCGTATTTATTATTAATTTATAATAAATATTGTAAACCCCTTTTCTACCCCGCCACACCTACGAAATGGCATTGACGCACACAAGAATTTTTCAAGGGGAAGGGGGCGGGGGATAATCGAAAGTCATTCTGGTGTCATACAAAGGAAAAAATTTTTTTTAATTTTTTTTTTGAAAAAAAAGTAAAATAAATTACTAAATCATACTCAGCACTAAATAATAAAAAATTGATAAAATTATTTAATTTCGTCTTTAATATCATGGAATTAAAATAAATCAGTAAAAAAAACAAGGGGTGTGGGGATGGTCCCAAATTTACCCCTCCTTGTCGGAACTTGATATTTGGGGGCAACCGGAAAAAATCGCCCACCCCTGCCCATTCCCCCTTATACTATTTTAATATTTGAATGTTTATAGTTGCCATTATTTTGTATATAAGTACTTTACATTTTTCCTAAAAATAATATATATTGTAATCGTGCTTTTAAGGGTACCAGCTCACCAGTCTCTTCTAGATTCAGTATTATAATGGTAATCCTGAGAAGATTTCTATTCTCTCGTAAACTTAAGAGTAGCGCATAGATTTGAATAGTGGCATTGAAAGATCACAAAATAATAAAAAGTTTCATTGAAATACATGCATACTTGGAAATGTTCTAGATCAAATTCTGAGTATATACTAATAAATAATTAGAATAAACCTAAAATATTTTCAAATGTTGATATAAAAGGCAATACCAGAGAAAACTTCTTTATTTTTTATCTTTTGTGTTGCACTTCATTGAATTCAAATCAATATACTAGTCTAGGAGGGGAGGAGGAAATACAATACCGACTGATTAACATTAATAATTTCTGAATTCAAAGTTGTCACTAGTTGGGACCCTTACTATCAATGATGATTTCTTCTTTTTAATTCATGGTTTTTATCTCAATAGATATAGGAGGAAAAGTTTCAATATTTCTTTAAACTGAGAGCACTCAAAGTTTTCAGAGGCAAGAAACAGTTTATAATATTGATAAGAGGTATTTTTTTTAAAAAAAAAATAGTTGATATGTCAATTTAATCCCTTAAGCGATAATTGTTTTGCTCAAAATGTTTCAAAATAAGGTAATTTTTTTATTGTGAATAACTAATAATAATATTTAACACAGAAAAGGGAAATGGCACAATTTATTTTTATTTTCAATTTTAAAGCTTTCGCATCATTTTTCGTTTTATTATTGAGGAACATACCCCCTGAATGTTTGTTTTTTATAAGTACATTCTGCATGCTGCGAAGAATGTTTTAGATATCTTAAAAGAATTTCTCTCATACTTACAAACACATTTAATGTTTGTATCTCTTTTTCAAACGGCTTAAGATTTTTTTCTGTGTATGCATTTATATATATATGCGCACGCAACTTGAAGCATGGTGTAATACTAAGTCGTCTTACATTGCGATACGGACAGAGATAATTTACCCTTTTACCTCTCCGTTATCAATTCATCTGAAGAAACAAATTGCAGACTACTTTGCCAATCCCTGTTTTTATCGAATATTTTCAAGAATTTAAGTTCCTGCCTTCAGTGAAAAATTCTTGCTTCACCACAAAGAAAATTCCAGATAAGTATTTTAGTATCATTGACACAAACTGCATATCTTAAAAACATTAGCACCAATAATCTCACTATAAGGATTAAAAGTTTGCGCAAATCAAAGATAGAAAGAAGACAACATCAGTGCCTGTACAGTGCAAACCGGCTGTGGCAATCTTTCGGTAGTCCGTACTGTGTATGGGCAAATTAGTTAAAGGGTTAATTGTCACAACATTTTGAGAGCTTTCTTTATTGTTTAATTAAAATACACTCTAGTCCAAAATTAAGGTCACAAACATAAATTCTGTGAAAACTGATGAACTATCTATTGTGTTGCCACAAAATGTAACACAGAGATATATTAGAATGTTATAAAAATATAGCAATATGTTACATTGAAAAGATTTTAATTGTGAATTATAACGCAAATCATATCAAAAAGTGAAAAATTATGACTCACTGATAAAGTATTTACCTCGGGAAAAGCTTGTCTAATATGGTTTTAAACCCCCGGAAAAGTTTTACAAGCCCCAAAAAGAGTTTCCATACTGTTTATGAGGGTGCCAAAAGTAGCAAAAAGCTTTTTAAAAAGTGGGATTTTTAAAAACCCCAAAGGGGTCGAAAGCACACAAACATTACCCCACCACAAGAAAGGGGGTTTCCCTTGTCTCAAAAAATCTGGGGATTTTTTTTCCGTAGGAGGGGATGAAAGCTAGCCCTTTTTCCCCTTCGGGGACGACTCGATGAGAATCCTTTTTTTTGGAACTTTTCCCAACCCCCATGGCCCCATCTTTTAAAAAAAGAACACGCCATATTCTTGGAACCCCCATTTTTTTTTTCCCAGCTCCTCAAAACCTTTTTTTTCGGGTACAGAGGTTGGAAAGGGGATCCCCCCCGGACGGGACGCCGGGGGGTGTTAAGTCCCCTGCAAGCCCCGTTGAAATTTGGGTTTGCCTGAAAGTTCTTTCCCGACACAGCGGGGAAGGCCGAGCAAGCTGGGGGAAAACCTTTTTCACCGATGTCGCCGTGCGTTTAATGCCCAGTAGCTTTCCCCGTCCGGTGAAGCAATGTGGTGCCCTTTTGGTTCCAACCCTTTCCGGGACAGTACCACTTTTTTGGGAAATTTCCCCGTTCTGTAAGAGAGACTATTTTGGGAAAAATTGAAAACCATTCCAAGCCACTTCCGCTTGAGACAGTGGCCAGCTTGAAGCCACCAACGGCCCCCCACCCTAAAAAGAAACTTTCAAAACGATTATGAGAATTATTTCTCAGTGCAAAAAAATTAATTTATTTTTTTTAAATGCTTTTTTAAAAAACCCAGAGGGCAAAATTTATAGCTTTTAAGGGTCACAATCCAGGAATTCGGAAAACTAACTTTAAAAAAAAATTTTTTTCCGGAAACTGTAGATAGATATTGTCCCGTTTTTCTTCACAAAAAAAAAAAAATTTTATTAGTTTTACACGAGGAAATTAAAATATATTTATGAAAAAAAATACGCTTGTGAACTTAGTTTTGGACTAGTATAGAATCATTTAACATCTCCCCTTTTTACAATACAAATTTACATTGGAACAATAAATTAACACCAAGGTTTACATGAGGGGATATTGGCGATGGATTTTTTTAATTTTGAAACAGGTAATACGGACAAAACCCAGATAAACCCTTCTTTCCAAAACTTTCACTTACAAAAAAAGTGGACCAGAGCCTCCACAGTTTTGGGATATCCCCAAACGGGGGATATGTTACCCTAGGGGTTTTTAAAACGGGACCATGTCCTTGCTTTCCATCAGCTTCAGCCCTTTTTTAAAGAAAACGGGGGCCACCCTTTAAAACCCCTTTCCAGGCCAGAGTCCTTGTGTTGCAAAGGGTGTTGAAGATCGGACGGGGAGTGGCAGCTTAAATTTTTATCAAATTTACGATTTTTATAAGTGCCACCACTTTATATAAAATAACATAGAATAACCTTTTTAACAAATACCTAAGATTTAGCGGGAAAATTTTCCCCTTAAACCCCCTCCCAAGAAAAATAGCACGGATTTTTTTGGAATTTTAGGGGAAAGGGGTGATAGTTTTATAGCAGAAGTTGGGGTCTTTCAGCTGTCATTTTAAATCAGATTGTGATAGTCTTTTTTTTCCGAAAAAGTAGTTAAGTCAAAAAAGGGAAGTTAAAAATTATTTTTTGTATGCTAAAAGAAGAACTTAGAAAAAAGATTTGACTTTTTATTTTAAGGAAAAATGGATTTTAATTAATTTTTAAATCGAATATCTTTAATTAATTAAATCAACAGGGTTTAAAATTTCCCCAAAAATTAATTATTTTTGTTTATGCATATCCCTTTTAAATTTTTGGGGTAGTGATTTAAAAAAAAATTGCGTGAAAAAAAAAATTTCGTAGATCATATTTGTGGTAAAATAAAGGGTTAAAAGCCGTCCCGTACCCAAAAATGGTTCCAAAAATGAGATAATCGACATTTTACCGTGTTTTTTTCAACACACACACAGGGGTGATTTTTAATTGGGGTTAACCCGTTACTAAAAAAACCGCTTTACATGGCAAGATTTTTTGGGAAAAAAAAACCTACAATTCTAAAAAAAAAAAAAAAAAAAAGGGAGTTATAGAGACTGGGTTTATAGAAGTGAAAACTTAGAACCTTTTTTGTATTAAACCCCTTTTTTAAAATTTTATAATTAATTTAAAAATTTTCAACATCAACCGGTTTTCAAACCTTTTATACCGGGGGCAAAAAGTTATATTTTCCCTGTTTATATGGATTTTTTTTTACTCAAATATATTACGGGGGTTCCCAAAATCATGACAAAAAAATAAATACAAAATCAATTGAAAAAAAAAATTAAAAATACAACCCTTTTATTTATGGAATAAAATTTTATTTTACCCAAGGGATCCGGGAAAAGTTCGGGAAAAGTAAATTTTTTAAAAAACGTAGAAACGAATATTTTTTTAAAAATTTTTGTGTTTTTTTGATCAGAAAAGCGGGATAAAATTGTTTTTAAAAAATTATAACAATAAAAAATTTTTTAAATGCAAGGGTTTTAAAAAAGAACTTAGAATTATTTATTTTCAAAATGTTCTCCCCTTTTGAAAAAAAGCCTTTGTAAAAAAAATTATTTTTGAATTTTGATGGGTTTTCCCCCCCCAAAAAGCCTGAACTAGGATTTTATAAAAATTCCCATTATTTTTTAAAAGTTTCACCAATTGAAAAATTTCGGGGTTTTTTGAAAAAATTCTCCCTTGGGTGTATTATAGATTTTAAAAATCCAATTTTTTAAGTTAAATAATTCAAGCATCCCAGTCCAGACTCTTTCAAAGGCCCCGAGCTTTTATGTAGGGAAAAATATAATTATTTTAGAAGCATTTTCCATAAAAGGAGGGCCTTTTTGAAAAAATGATTTTAAAACTTTTTTTTGCCGAAAAAAGATTTTAAAATATTTTTTTTTGTAAAAAATGCTTAAAAAAATTTTATACGTGTATTCTAAACCCAAGTGACACTAAATATTAAAAAAATATTCGTTTTACGTTTTTTCAAAAAACACATTTCCGAACACATTAAATTTTAAATTTTTTAATCATTTTTCCCTCAATAAATTTCAAAAAAACTTTTTGACTTTTTTCTTCTCAATTATTTCATCAACACATAGAAGAATATTTTTTAGGATTTGATGCATAGTTTACCATTTTTGGTTCATCTAATTGTTTAACATAACAATGAGTTTTCGGTGACGGAAAACCATAAAGATTTTTCCCCCCCCCCAAAAAATGCCCAACGCGGCTATAGAAGTTTTTCAATTAAAAAAACCTCCGATGCAAAAATTTTTTTTATAAATACAAACCTAAAAAAAGAATTCCCCCCAAGGAATTTAAAATTAGCTTTCACCCAAAAACATCAGCCAAAACAATTTTTTTGTCTTAGACAATATTTCCTTTTCCCCCAAGGAAAAAGGAAAAACCCAAAAATTTTTCGAATTTCCTTTATTAATTTACTTTTCTTTTTAAATTTTGAGAAAGGGGCGTTTTTATTATTCTTAGGGAAAAGAAAAACCTTCCTATAATTGTATCCCGTTTTTTGAATGGAAATACTTTTTATTGTTTTTTCCCCCAAAATTTGTAAAATAACTGGGGCCAAACCCGGGCCCAAAAAAAAAATTTAAAAAAAGGGAAAAAATCTAAACAAATAAGTTTGGAAAATTTGGGGAAAACTTTAAACAAAGCAACCTCTCCAAAATAGCCCCCCCAAAAAAAATTTAAAATTATGGTGTTATTACAGTACAAAGATTAACCCTTTAATCATGGGGGGAAAACCCTTGTATCTGTGGTGTGCCAAATAAAACTACCAATAGGATTCAAGATACCACACAGTAAGAAATATTTTAATCAATTTGTTTCCCGTGACAAATTAATACAGTATTAAGAATAGAGGGGAAAATACAGATATTTAGGATTTTATTACACATATTAATTATGTATATTTTAAAGATATTTTTATCATAAAAATAAACAACATAAAATATATGTATTTCTAAGGTATGATTAAATAAAAAATAAATATCTTAATGCGGTATTTGTCCAGCAACGCTCTACTTCATTTTGTGGTAATAAAACCATAAACGCATATGACTTTCAGTTAAATTATTCTTAAAGTTGAATCGTTATATATATATATATATATCATTATATATATATATATATATATATATATATATATATATATATATATATATATATATATAGTATATATAATATATATATATATATATATATATATATATATATATATATATATATATATATATATATATATATATATATATATATAGCGCTTTTGCACACTGAAAACATTTCTCACGTGACAAAAAAGACACTTATTAGAATCAGAAGTGGAAAACCGTCTACACATGCAGTTTTCTTCAAGAATTTCTCCAAAAATGACATCTAATAATTTTTATCAGCTGTCAATTTATTCTTTATCTCCTAGATTTTTTCTTTTTAAACCCATACAATATTTTCTTTCAATAATTCTGAAAATGTTAGTTCAATCAGCTCTGTTTCGAAATTATGAACTTCTATCCTCTCAAAACAATGTTAACTTTGTAGTGAGATGTAGAGGACTACTGAGAATTGTACCACGTGCCAAAATTGGTACTCATAACATATGTTTCTGACGCTTGTGTTCTAAATACCAGATAAGAATTATGGAAATCTTTTTTCTTATAAAATATTATTTCATAATCAGAAAGAGGAGCCAAAACAAGATTTCATAAATTATCCTTTTACCGATGTTAAGATTAAAAAACCGCCTATCCGGTTTTGTGGTCAGAGACGCTGATTGCTGTGTCGTCAGGCATAGGTTTGAATCCTGGAGAAGGTATGGATTTTTGTAAATGTATAGTGTCTTTACGGAATGGGTACACTAAATAACCATCGAGCCACAAGTTCTCTCGTGAGGTTGGTGGAAGGACAGAATAGGCAGGTTGACCAGGATGTTCTCCCTCAGACATGGGGTGGAACTGAGTCAAATCATACTTTTCCCTGTATGATGCTCAAAGCTACGGAAAACGACAGGTCCAAAAAGCTAGCCATTTGCTGTAATGAATTTCGTTGTCCTCGATCTGACACCATCAGGCAGGTGGAAGAAGAAACGACAAAATTATAAAGGATAAAAAATATTTTGGTCTTGAATATTAAAAATTATAGAACATTGTAAAAAATTTCTGTTCCATAAATTTCGAGCTTTTACATCAGACATAAAAAACTTTTTTGAATTCTACAAAAAAAAATCGAGAAGAATATAATTTAAAAATAAAATTTTAAATTTACAGTAACGAAAAAGAATTCGGAAGAAAATATTCTGAAGAATAGTGACAATGGATGTTTTGGGGTTTTTTTAAAAAATGAACTTATTTTTTAAAAAAAAAAGTTAGCAAGAAAGTTAATACCAAAAGTTACAGGTTATTTAAAATTTATTAAATATTAAGACTCAGTCATGTTTATTTTCGAAAATTTCTTCATCCTACATGAAACTAGAAAAATACTGAACTGAAGCTAACAAAATTCAAATATTTGGTTAATGTAGGTATATATAACGGGTTTAGGAGAAATCAGCAAATTAAAATTTTAAATTAAACTAAAAGCAAAAATTTTATTTTTATTTTCAAGATGGTAGCATATTGAAATTTTTATGAAGCAAATAATTAATAACATGATAGTTATAAAATTGGTCCTGGTTTTGCATTGAAAGTGAACTTTAGCATAACTCTTCCCCATCTTAAAATTAATTGAAATAATGCTGAATAATGGAAATATTTTTGAAAAAATATGCGATTCACAGAAATTATAATTTGTGTAAGGATTTTAATGAATAATATATGTGTGTGTGTACTCTTGTGAAATTCTAACGAAAGTGATGTATCAACCTCTTAAATTTAAACAAATAGTAATAAAACAGGACAAAATATTCAATTCTTACAGAGATAATGTTTATTCAAAGTTAAAATATTAAAGTTAAATTAAATTAATTCTAGATTAAAACACTCATGTAGAGAAATAAGGTGGCATTTGAATTTTATTAAAATTAATGTACATAATAAATAATTTTCCGACAGAAATATGCTTAATTTATATGTAAAAGTTTAAATTTAAGATCAATATTAAATAAATCACAACTTTTCAAATTTCATGACTACATCACATTGTTTTAAAGCTTTTTTAAAAGACTGAAATTATTCAAAATTTAAATAAATTTATGTTCATAAATATTTTTTTCAAAATTTTATACAAATAAACAAAATTAAATATTTTCAATGATTTAAGCACAAACTAATAATTAAACATGGCTTAAACAAGGAGTGAGCAAATGTTTTTATTTAAGGAACACATTGTAGAAGAGGTACTTTTGTACTTGTGTACTTTTTTTTATAATGATTGAATTTATTAGATAACTTTACATCTGAGGTAAGGTATAAATTATATCATAAAATCAATCAGTATAAAATTAAATAAAATAGTGGCAGTTTTTTTCAATTCATTTACTATGATAACTTAATATCTATAACTGAACGACACAATATTTTGGACACGCCAGCAATCAAAATGGTTTTGCATATTTTTTTTTCTAAATAACTAAGTTCACTATTAAGTATTACGATCAAACGCGAGTTATCGGGAGGGTTAGAGCACACTCGTTTGTAAATAGCTTGCCTTAGTTACGTCATGAACTACAATTGCTTATGATGCAAAATTTGTTTACACATAGCATAGTCAATTTCTCATTGACACTACTGCATTTTAAAGTTTATTCGTTCTATATTTACGATTTTATCTATTATTTAACATGGCTATAGTTCAGCAAAAGAACGTGAAGTGCAAGATAGTAAGTGTAACAGAGAATTTTAAACTTGGTGAATCTAGAAATATAGCATACGATTCGTAAAGGTTACAAACCGGCGAGTTTTTATGTTCAGGAACAGAGGTATGCAGAACATTGTCTGGAAAATGATATTTTGAAACAAATTACAAACCCTCTTGCCAAAATAATGAACCACAGCAAAAAAATAAAAAATTGCTTAGAAACCTTCTCTAGTTAGAAGACTAATTCAGTATGTGCATTCTACTTAAAGTTACATGTTACAATAATAATATAAGTTATTTGTCATCCAATCTGCAACAACAGAAGTCACAGTAATGTTACTTTAATTTGAGTTACACGTATAACTAAAAAATTTATAACTACAGTGCAAAAGGTATTTTTTCGTAGAAAATAAAGAGTTTTGAGTTGTTAATATATTTAGTTTTATTATTTCCCCAATAATCACATCTTAAAAAATTATTTGACAGCACGCCCATACCTCATTAAACACTTCTTTGGAAAAAATGGAACGTTTATCCTTAAAGATTCGCCACCCCTGGTTTAGCGAGACAAATGTACTCTGTCACTCTCTTTTCTATATATATAAATATATATATATATATATATATATATTTAAAAAATTATATTGAAATTGCTATCTGAAATTTTAAACACAGCATGCAATTTAATGTCAGCCAACTTACATTTTTATCTATTCTTGTTGATCTCATGTGTGGAAAACTATTCATAAATGTTTGTTGACCTAAATGTAGAGAAAATTTTTTGTTTATTTGTTTTTCTTATTGTCTTGGTAGTAGCAAAAAACTCTTTACGGGCCTTTGTTTGCTCACCCCTTGCTTACACTATTAAAACTCGTATTCATTTAACCACCAAACATAATATTAAACATTGCATTTCGGCTGGCATAACTGGCTGCCGTGACCGAGAGGTCGTGGTCGTTAACAAGCAGTTGACATTATCCAGCGAAGGATTCGAGTCCTGATGCTCCTGAAGACCCTCACCTGTAGAGGGGATAATTCGGATTAAATATGTTGGGGTCAAAGCCCCCAAGTTGGTGTGGCATAGAAGTTCGGAGATCAGAAGCCCATCTCAGCCGCCATCTTCGTTAATTCATTGAGATTCAAAACTAACGAATTCTTCAACAACAACTATTGTATAGTTTCGTAGTTTGTTGTTGATAAATACTCAACCAAATGGTCTAAATTACTACTTTTTCGTGAAGTAGAATACAGGGCTAAAGTATAATTGCATCCCATACATCAAAACAATGCAGTATGTAAGATAATTTAAAACATCAGCTAAGAATTTGCTGCATATTTTACTGTAGGAATTATGTGGATACAGCTTTATTATTCCGTCATATCAGTTTTCATTCATAATTCATTCACTGACTTCCTTTTTAATTATAATTTTCAAAGTTAATCCTTTATGAAATCAAAACGGATAACACTTCCACTAATTTTTATTTTGCTTAAAAATGCAGCAAAACATAAAAAAAGTGAAAATCAAAAAAAAAGGTTCGAGACTGATCCCCAAACTTTATTGTTGCTGCTTTTAAAAATTCAAATTGCATCTAGGACACCAAACATTAATAAGTAATTCTTTTCCTTTTCTGATTAATCTGTTTTGAAATAAGCTCACTTCCTTGCTAAAAAAGCTCTTCAACAATAAATAACAAATTAATGTAAATAGTTCTTTGAAAAAATACAAGGGTTGAATATATTTATCATATAATATTCATAACGTGATAAATTTCTTATCTCATAATACGTAATAAAAAGATGAAATGTCTTACATTGTAGTGTAAGAAGAAAATTTGTACTACAATCACGCCTCAGACAGTTTATTCAAATTTTGATGCAATGAAAGAAATTATATGTTTCTATTGCATGTAAATGCAGAAAAAGAGAGAAAAGGGTTGAAAAATAACCATCTTTTTACTTATGTGAATTATTAAATGTAATAATATTTGTGTTTTCCCATTTTTTAGGAATAAAAATGTATCAATGTATCTGCACTCAGCAATTGGCTAATGCAGGAAAGGTAGACTGGAATCTGTGGATAATTAAAAACTACAGAAAAATTCTAAGGATTTCATATACATAACGCGCATTCTTCATTTTCCCCTTTCTTTCCCAAAAGGCCACAACTGTTTAAGGAAGATTTATATTCATTTATTTATTTATTTTGATAGAAAATACAAATTGTCTGGATTCAATTTAACTTTTTATTCATTCTTGCGCCTTTATATGTTTAAAATATGTATATATTAGTTTTTTCAATTTAGTAATTATGTTCCAACTCCAAATATAACTGCAGTACAGTTCTAAAAGTTTGAGAAAAAGCTAAAATTAAACTGGGATTTTAAAATAAACCGTTTCAATGATATAAAAAAATTCAGGCATTTAATTTCTTAAGTTTGTATATTCTGAAAGATCTTTAAAGTGCATACTCAATTTAAGGAATGAAACAAACAAAAAACACATTTGTTTCGAAGTGAAGAGATGAGATACTGCTATCATTTGAATATAAAAATATTTTTTATACCTTTTTTGAAATCCTACTATAAGTTAACTCTCTCCCTATATATATTTATATACATATATCGGTGGTTCTCAAATTTTAATCGTTAGTAAAAATACTTCTTCTATTCATCTGTTATTCAAATACATTTTTAAACTTGTAGTGGATGACACTTTGGATGTTAATACAGTTTTTCTAAGTATTAATTCATTAAATTAAATATTAAAAAAGGATAACAGGTTATAAAATCGAAAAATAGTCCAACACCATATAGAAAGGAAATCGTTCATTGTGTCCCTGTACCGCAATGAATAGCTGGTTGACTTAGAATAATCCAAAGGTCGGGTTCGAATCCAAATTCTTTGCTAGGATGGCCCAATAGGAGAATGAGATTTCTTTTTCTTATATTGATTACCTAAAATAATTAAACTTAATTCATGACTAGATAGTAACAACAAAACAAAAAATAGACCAACACCATATATAGAAAGGAAAATTGCAAGGAAAATCGCTTTCTTTATTTTAATAGTCTATTTAATACTGTGATTCTCTTGGGTCATATGTATATACATATTTATATTAATTATAACTATTTTCTAATACTAAAAAAGTAACTAAATGAACTTTTCTTTTGCTGACCTAATTAGGAAATCTTTTTTAATATTAATGTTTGTTTGAATGCAGAATATTAAACTACAAGAATCACCCCACTATTTTAGCAATATAGTCATACTTTTAAAATTGAAAAATCAAACAAAAATAATGAAAATTCATTGCGATACAATACTTTTCGAAATTCAAAATTAAATGTAAAGGATATATGAGAGCAGCTGGATACATGAAACATTTCATAATTATCTTTATTATTTCCCATTACAATAAATTTTATGTAAAACTTTATATTTACACCTGTTCTAACTCACAAAAAATAACATGTATTTAGACTGAATTTTCGATACACAATAAATACCTGTAAAATTAGTTTTAATTCACAGACAGCTGAAAGGATATATTTTTGCTATTTCTTCAAACACGTGAAGTATAAAACAAGAGAGAAAAACTTAATTGTTTTTTTTCCAGTACCCAGTCATGTAGAGAATTAATTTTATGTCATACATTTTCCTTTTTTATCTTATTTCGCAGAATAAAAATGGCTAAGTCAAAAAGGCTTAATATTTCTTAACCAATTGTTACCTTAAAACCAATTTTTGGGGACAAACAAACAAAGGCGTTTTGTAATATTTAAGTAAATAATGAACACTGTCACTTTATGAATACATAGGATTAAAAACATCAAGATTTTTAAACGGAAAAATACAAAAAGAAAACTGTATTATTAGTTAAAAGTATTGTTAGTTAATCAATTAAGTTGCAGCATTGTTAACTAACAGCATTGTTAGTTTCCTCTTGAACTAATACCGTTACCTTTTAAACCAATTTTAAATAAATCTTGAAAAAGGAGTATATGTAAGACATTTAAGTTAATAAATGAACACTGTTTCTTTTTTTTTATGGTTATAGATTAAGAACATCAAGATTTTAACGAAAAATAAATACAAAAGAAAGTCTATTAACAGCATTGTTAGTAAAATTTCAATATAAAACAAATAAGATTCACTTAATTTTACTAGCCCAAATTAACCCAACATAAAAGCAGGATGAAAATATTGTATCAACCATTAAGGAGGAATTAGAGAAATTTTTATTTTAGCGAAATTCAGAGCACATAAAGCTGTAAAACCCTTCTTTGGGGAATATGAATGAATATTGGATGCGTTGCACTATTAAGTGGTTACCCAAGGACTTTTGGAAAACTGACTCCGGTAGGGCCCAGAACCACATTATCAACCAAGTAATGAGGACGATACCTGAGCTAGGGTAATCTTCCTTTCTTTCAGACACCGCAGCAGTACACCAACGGGAACATTTTGAACCTCGACAGATTTAATATGCATCTGATAACCCTCTGCACGATGGGTCTTCAGCGGTACTAGCTCTGACCGTGACACGTCAAGTCACGAATCCGTGACCTTAGCCTCAGGCCACGGGAATTTTCTTTTAAATTTCTCTAACGTAAAATGCCATGTCGTCGGGAAATATTTTTAAATCAATTCAATTCTGAACTTTTTCTGTATATTGTTTTTACTTACGCAATTTTAAATTTTGAAATAAACCCAAAATTATGTTGGTTAGTTTATTTTTAAAGAAATGCTAGAAATTGATTCATAAGATTTCCTACAACTGATTTTAAAGTTAAACCCTGGATCCTATTCTGGAGTGGACATTACGTCGATCGGGTGATTGACCAGTGGACCGCCGAACATTTTGGGGACCACCTGAAGATTTTGTAGCAGTTAGTAATTATAAAACGAAAATATTCAAGATTTTGCTGTGGAAGTTTGTAGACTACATAAGTCTGTTTACCGATCATTATAACAACGAAACTAACTTTACATAAAAATATTTAGATAAAAAACTAAGTATTAAACTTTAGATAAAAATGGCTTTTTCTATTTTTGAAATGTTTGATAGTAAAATGTACTATTTGGTATTAGCTATAATTGTGGTGATATTATTATTATGTTTTATTTTGTTTCTGTTTAAACGCAGTTTTAAAAGTAAGTTAGTTTTTTTATTTTAGTTCTGTAAGTATTTTTATATTTCGTATTTATTATTAATTTATAATAAATATTGTAAACCCCTTTTCTACCCTGCCACACCTACGATAAATGAGCATTGACGCACACAAGAATTTTTCTAAGGAAGGGGTCGGTTGATAATCGAAAGCTCACTATCTGGTGTCATTAATTCACAATATTGGTGTTTACATATTTTTTTTAATTCTGTGATTACTGAACAAAAACAGTAAAAATAAATTACTAAATACATACTCAAAGCACTAAATAATAAAAATATTGATAACAATTATTTAATTTCGTCTTCGTAGAGTATGCATGGAATTAAAAATAAATCAGTAAAAAAAATCAAGGGCTGTGGGGATGGTCCGTAATTATGCCCACCCCCTCCTTGTTCAAAAAGTGAATCTTCGATATGGGTGGCTGCAACCTGAAAAAGTCCGCCCACCCCTGCTCCAGTATCCCCTTATCACTATTTTAATATTTGAATGTTTATAGTTGCCATTATTTTGTATATAAGTACTTTTACATTTTCCCAAAAATAATATATATTGTAATCGTGCTTTTATGGGTACCAGCTCAAATTAAGTCTTTCTAGATTCAGTATTATAAATTGGTAATCCTGAGAAGTTCTAAGTCTCGCCGTAAACTTGAGTAGCGCTAAGGATTTGAATATGTGTGGCATTGAAAAAGATCACAAAATAAAAGTTTCCATTGGAAATACATGCATACTTGGAAATGTTCTAGATCAAATTCTGAGTATATACTAATAAATAATTAGAATAAACCTAAAATATTTTCAAATGTTATATAAAAGGCAATACCAGAGAGAAAACTTCTTTATTTTTATCTTTTGTGGGGTTAAAATTTCATTGAATTCAAAATCAATATACTAGTCTAGGGAGGGAGGGAGGAAATATACCGACTGGATTAACATTTTCAATAATTTCTGAATTCAAAAGCTGTCACTAGTTGGGACCCCTTACTATCAATGATGATTTCTTCTTTTAACGGTGCATTTTTATCCTCAATAGATATAGGAGGAAAGTTCTTCAATATTTCTTTAAACTGAGAGCACTCAAAGTTTCTTGTGTGAGGCAAGAAACAGTTTATAAATATTGATAAGAGTATTTTTAAAAAAAATAGTTGATATGTCAATTTAATCCCTTAAGGCGATAAATTGTTTTGCTCAAAATGTTTCAAAAAACAAGGTAATTTTTATTGTGAATAACTAATAATAATATTTTAACAGAAAAGCGTGGAAATGGCACACAATTTATTTTATTCTTTCACTCTTTTAAAGCTTTCGCATCATTTTTCGTTTTATTATTGAGGAACATACCCCTGAATGTTTGTTTTATAAGTCATATTCTGCATGCTGCGAAGAATGTTTTAGGATATCTTTAAAAAAGAATTTCTCTATACTTACAAACACATTTAATGTTTGTATCTCTTTTTCAAAACGGCTTGAGATTTTTTCTGTGTATGCATTTTATATATAAGGCGCACGCAACTTGAAGCTACGGTGTAATACTAAGTCGTCTTACATTGCGATACGGACAGAGATAATTTACCCTTTACTTCCATATCAATCTTCATCTGAAGAAACAAATTGCAGACTACTACAATCCCTTAGCTTTATCGAATATTTTCACAAGAGAAATTTTAAGTCTCTTGCTTCCTTCAGTGAGAAAAATTCCTGCCTCACCACAAAGAAAATTCCAGATAAGTATTTTAGTATCGCCTGACACACAAACTGCATATCTTAAAAAATATTTAGCAATCTCAATAACTTCACTATAAGGATTAAAAGTTTGAAAAGTAAATCAAAGATAGAAAGAAGATAAATATCAGTGCCTGTACAGTGCAAACCAGCTTTAAAGTAACTTTTCGGGTAGTCCGTACCTGTGTATGGGCAAATTAGTTAAAGGGTTAATTGTCACAACATTTTGAGAGCTTTCTTTATTGCTTAATTAAAATATTACACTCTAGTCCAAAATTAAGGTCACAAACATAAATTTTGGGTGAAAACTGATGAACTATCTATTGTGTTGAAGTTAGCCAAAATGTATCAATAGAGATATATTAGAATGTTGTAGTAAAAATAGAGCAGCAATATGTTACATTGAAAAGATTTTAATTGTGAATTATAACGCAAATCATATCAAAAAGTGAAAAATTATGACTCACTGATAAAGTATTTACCTCGGGAAAAGCTTGTCTAATATGGTGTGTAAACTACCAGAAATAGCTTCTACAAGCCCCAAAAAGAGCTTCCATACTGTTTATGAGGGTGCCAATAAGTAGCAAAAGAGCAAATTTTTCCAAAAGTGGGACTTTTAAACCCTGAAGGGTCGCACGCACACAAACATTACGCCACCACAAGCAAGGATTCCTTTGTCTCTAAATCTGGGGATTTTTTTTTACGTAGGAGGGATGAAAGCTAGCTCCATTTTCCTTCAGGCATCAGACTCGATGAGAATCCTCACTTTTCTGGAACATTTCCAACCCCATGGCTCCATCTCTGTAAAAAGAACACGCCTATATTCTTGGTATCCACGATTGATGTTTTCAGCTCCTCAAAATCCGTTTTTTCTGTGACAGAGGTTGGCAAGGGATCCACCTCCTGGACTGACGCCGGAGGGTAAAGTTAAGTCTCTGCAAGCACCAAGTTGTACATTGGTTTGCCTGAAAGTTCTTTCCCGACACAGCAGGGAAGGCCGAGCAAGCTGGAGGAAACCGTTCACCGATGTCGCCGTGCGTTTAATGCCCAGTAGCATTCCTGTACAGAAGAAATGAAGCAATGTGGTGACCTTTGGTCAACCTCGCGACAGTACCACTTGTTTGGAATTCGTTCTGTAACCGAGAGACTACTTCGACCACTTGTAAACTACTTCCAAGCCATCTCCGCTTGAGACATTGTGGCCAGCTTGAAGCCTACCAACGGCTCCCTCCATCCTCAAAGAAACATCTAAACGATTATGAGAATTATTTCTCAGTGCAAATGACTAATTTATTTGTTTTAATGCTTTATTTACAAAACTAGAGGCAAAATTTATAGCTTTTAATGTCACAATCCAGGAATTCAGTAAAACTAACGTTTAAAAAAATCTTTTTCCTGAAACTGTAGATAGATATTGTACTACGCTTTCTTCACATTATATAAAATAAAAATTTTATTAGTTTTACACGAGGCATTATATATTATGACAAAAAATACGCTTGTGAACTTAGTTTTGGACTAGTATAGAATCATTTAACATCTGCCCTCTTACAATACAAATTTACATTGGCATTACAATAATGTAACATCCAGAGGTTACATGAGGGATATTGGCGATGGATCTTTTAATTTTGAACCACAGTAATACGGACAACATCTGAGATGATACCCTTCTTTCCATACTTTCACTCTACACAAAAAGTGGACTCAGAGCCTCCACAGATTTGATATGCACCAAACGGTTTGTGGATATGTTACCCTAGTGGTTTTAATCACGGACTCATGTCCTGCGTTTCATCAGCTTCAGCCCTTGTTTCAATGAGGAACAGGGGCCGATGCCCGTTAAATCCATCTAGGCACAGAGTCCTTGTGTTGCAATGGTGTTGAAGATCGGACAGGTGAGTGGCAGCTTAAACTTTTATCTACTTACGATACTTATAAGTGTCACTCACTTTATATAAAATAACATAGAATAACCATTTAAGCAAATACCTAAGATACTTAGCAGGAGATTCCTTAAATCCCTCCAAGAAATACATAGCACGGATTCTTTGCAAGTGGCTTTAGCGGGAAAGAGGCGGATAGTTTTATAGCAGAAGTTGCGTCTTCAGCTGTCACTTTGATCAGATTGCAGATAGTCATTTTTTTTTCCGAAAAAGTAGTTAATGTCAAAAAGGTAAGTGGCAATATTATTTTTTGTATGCTAAATGAAGAACTGTAGAAAAAACGATTTGACTATTTATTTTAAGGAATATGCATATAATTAATTTTACAGTCGAATATCTTTAATTAACTAATTAGATCTAACAGATTAAATTTCCCAAAGTTAATTATTTTGTTTATGCATATCCCTTAATTTTCGACGTAGTGATTTAAAAAAAATATTGCGTGAAAAAAAATTGCAGTAGATCATATTGCGGTAGATAAAGGGTTAAATGCCGTCCTAGGCATCTAACCATGGTTCCAAATTATGAGATAATCGACATTTGTCACCGTGTTACTTTACAACACACACACAGTGTGACTTTTTAATAAAGCTTACCAGTTACTAAAACAGCTGCAGTTTACATGGCAAGCATTTATTGGTGCAAGAAAACAAACCTACAATTCTAAAAAAAAAAAAAAAAAAAAAATGGCAGTTATAGAGACTGTTGATAGAAGTGAAAACTTAGAACTTTTAGTATTAAACTTTTAAATTTCATAATGTAATTAAAATTACTCAACATCAACTGGTTTTCAAGACGGCTGATACTCGGGAGCAAATAAAGTTATATCCATGTTTATATGGATTTTTTATTACTCAAATATATTACGGGCTGTGCCAAGATCATGACAAAAATATAAATACAAACTCAATTGAAATAAATAAATCCAAATATACAACTATATTATTTATGGATAGATTTTATTTTACTAGTATCCGCCATGTTCGGAAATGTGAAGTGGTAAAAGCGTAGAAACGAATATTTTTAAATATTTAGTGTTTTTAGATCAGAATACGCGTGTATAAAATTGTTTTTAAAATATTATAACAATAAAATTATTTAAATGCAAGATTTTGGCAAAAATGAACTTAGAATTATTTATTTTCAAAATGTTCTCCTTTATGAAAATGCCTTTGTAAAAATAATAATATTTTGTGAAGTATAGATGGATTTAAGACTTCCAAAATGCCTGAACTAGGATTTTATAAAAATTCCCATTATTTTCAGTAGAGTTTCACCTAATCTAGCCAACATTTGCAGTGTTTTTGTAGAAAACTTCTACCTTGGATGTATTATAGATTTTAACAAATCCAATTTCTAAGTTAAATAATTCAAGCATCCCAGTCCAGACTCTGTACAGAGGCCTCGAGCTATATGTAGCAAAATATATAATTACTATAGAAGCATTTTCCATAAAAGGAGGCTTTTGAAAATAATGATCTAAAACTACTTTTTGCCGAAAAATGTACTTAATATATTTTTTATCGTGTAATATGCTTAAAACAATTTCATACGTGTATTCTAACCTATGTGACACTAAATATTAAAAAAATATTCGTTTTACGCTTTTGCAAAAATCACATTTCCGAACACATACATTTTATTGTTTATACTCATTTGCCGTCAAGTAAATTTCAAATACGGTTTGACTTTTACTTCTCAATTATTTCATCAACACATAGAAGAATATTTTGAGGATTTGATGCATAGTTTACCATTATTGGTTCATCTAATTGTTTAACATAACATATGAGTGTCGGTGACGTTTAAATCCATAAGATTTACCCCCACCAAAAAGTGCCCAACGCGGCTATAGAAGTTTTCTCAACTAAAAACACCTCCGATGCAAATTTTCATTTATAAATACAAACCTAAAAATAGAATTCCCTCCAAGGAATCCCTCAAAATTAGCTTCTCTACCAAAGACATCAGCCAAAACAATTTTAGTCTTAGACAATATTTCCTTTCCACCAAGGAAACGGAAACCAAATGGCGTGCGAATTGCCTCCTTTATTAATTCACATACATTTCACTTTGAATTTAGAGAACAGATCGTGTTTTATTATTCTTAGAAATGCAAATACCTTCCTATAATTGTATCACAGCTCTGTTTTGAATGGAAATACTTCTTTATTGTTTTTTCCAACATTTGTAAATATAACTGAGCCAACCGGTCCAAAATAAAAACTTGAAAAAGGGAAATATCTAAACAAATAAGTTTGGAAAGTTTGAAATCTTAAGCAAGCAGCAACCTCTCTCACATAGTCAGCTAAAAGAATGCTAAAGTATATGGTGTTATTACAGTACAAAGATTAACTTGAATCATACAAGTAAACCTTGTATCTGTGGTGTGCCAAATAAAACCTCAATAGGATTCAAGATACCACACAGTAAGAAATATTTTACCCAATTTGTTTCCCTGTGACAAATTAATGCAGTATTAAGAATAGAGGGGAAAAAATACAGATATTTAGGGATTTTATTACACATATTAATTATGTATACTTAAAGATATATACTTTTATCATAAAAAATAAATATAAAATATATGTATTTCTAAGGCATATTGGGGCACAAATATCTTAATGCGGTATTTGTCCAAAGCAACGCTCTACTTCATTTTGTGGTAATAAACCATAAACGCAGGTGACTTTCTTAGTTTAAATATTGTTCTAAAAGTTGAATTGTTATATATATATATATATAAGCATATATATATAGAAAGAGTATATATATATATATATATATATATATATATATATATATATATATATAGTATATATAGCAGTGAGTATATATATATATATATATATATATATATATATATATATATATGAGTTATATATATATATATATATGTATATATATAGCGCTAAGTATCACTGAAAACATTTCATGACAAAAGCATTAATTTATTAGAATCAGAAGTAAAAACCGTCTACACATGCAGTTTCTTCTTCAAGAATTTCTCCAAAATGACATCTAATAATTCTTTTATCAGCTGTCAATTTATCTTTACTCCTAGATTTTTTCTTTTTAAACCCATACAATATTTTCTTTCAATAATTCTGAAAATGTTAGTTCAATCAGCTCTGTTTCTGTACTATAAACTTCTATCCTCAAAACAATGTTAACTTTAGAAAGTGAGATGAGGACTACTGAGAGCACCAAAAATTAGCGCCAAAATTGGTACTCATAACATATATGTTTCTGACGCTTGTGTTCTAAATACTCAGATAAGAATTATGGAATCTTTTTCTTATAAAAATATTATTTCATAATCAGAAAGAGGAGCCAAAACAAGATTTCATAAATTATCCTTTTTACCGATGTTAAGATTAAAAACCGCCTATCCGGTTTTAGTGGTCAGAGACGCCGGATTAAGCAGCTGTGTCGTCAGTATAGGTTTGAATCCTGAGAAGGTATGGATTTTGTAAATGTATAGTGTCTTTACGGAATGGGTACACTAAATAACCATCGAGCCACAAGTTCTCGTGGAGTTGGTGAAGCGACAGAATAGGCAGGTTGACCAGGATGTTCTCCTCAGAGACATGGGGGTGGAACTGAGTCAAATCATACTTTTCCCTGTATGATGCTCAAAGCTACGGAAACGACAGGTCCAAAAAAGCTAGCCATTTGCTGTAATGAATTTCGTTGTCCTCGATCTGACAATCTCATCAGGCAGGTGGAAGAAGAAACGACAAAATTATAAAGGATCAAAGTAATTTGGTCTTGAATATTAAAAAATTATAGTGAACATTGTAAAAAATTTCTGTTCCATAAATTTCAAGTAGCTTTTACATCATGACACTAAATAATTCTTCTTTGAATTCTACAAATAAAAAATCGAGAAGCAATTATAATTTAAAATATAAATTTTCAATTACAGTAAGTAACGAAAAAAGAATTCGGAAGAAAATATCTCTGAAGAATAGTGACAATGGATGATTTTGAAATGTTTTTAAATGAAACTTATTATTTTGAAGCCAGAAAAAAGTTATGCAAGAAAAGTTAATACCAAAAGTTACAGGTTATTAAAAATTTATTAAATA
The DNA here is from genome assembly GCA_019973955.1 of Trichonephila inaurata madagascariensis. NCBI lineage: Eukaryota > Metazoa > Arthropoda > Arachnida > Araneae > Nephilidae > Trichonephila > Trichonephila inaurata. The sequence continues at coordinate 28,496 of BMAV01026405.1, read as the reverse complement.
TTAAGACTCAGTCATGTTTATTTTCGAAAATTCTCTAACTCATATGAAACGTAGAAAATACTCGAACTGAAGCTTACACAAAATTCAAATATTTATATGTTAATGTAGGTATATATAACTGCTAGGAGTAATTCCAGCAAATTAAAATTTTAAATTAAACTAAATAAGCAATAATTTTATTTCTTATTTTCACAGGTATAAGGTAGCGAATATTGTAATTTATGAAGCAAATAATAATTAATAATATCATATGATAGTTATAAAATTGGTCCTGGTTTTGCATTGAAAGGTGATCCTATAGCATAACTCTTCCCCATCTTAAAATTAATTGAAATAATGCTGAATAATGGAAATATTTTTGAAAAAATATGCGATTCACAGAAATTATAATTTGTGTAAGGATTTTAATGAATAATATATGTGTGTGTGTACTCTCTTGTGAAATTTAACGAAAGTGATGTATCAACCTCTTAAATTTAAAACAAATAATAGTAATAAAACAGACAAAATATTCAATTCTTACAGAGATAAATGCTTCTATTCAAAGTTATTAAAATATTAAAGTTAAATTAAATTAATTCTAGATTAAAACACTCATGTAGAGAAAATAAGGTGGCATTTGAATTTTTTTAAAATTCACGTACATAATAAATAATTTTCCATATTTAAATATGCTTAATTTATGCGTATGTAAAAAGTTTAAATTTAAAGATCAATATTAAATAAATCACAACTTTTCAAATTTCATGACTACATCACATTGCTGAAAGCTTTTAATAGACTGAAATTATTCAAATTGAAATAAATTTATGTCTACATAAATAGTTTTATCAATTATTATATACAAATAAAACAAAATTTAAATATTTTCAAATGGATTTAAGCACAAAACTAATAATAATTAAACATGGCTTAAAATAAGGAGTGAGCAAATGCTTTATGTATTTCTAATAGAACACATTGTAGAAGAGGTACTTTTTGTACTTGTGTACTTTTTTATACGATTGAATTTATTAGATAATCCTTTACATCGGAGGTAAGGTATAAAATTATATCATAAAAAATCAATCAGTATAAAATTAAATAAAATAGTGGCAGTTTTTTCAATTCATTTACTAAGATAACTTAATATCTATAACTGAACGATACAATATTTCATTTCACGCCAGCAATCAAAATGGTTTTGGTATATTTTTTCTAAATAACTAAGTTCACACTATTAAGTATTACGGATCAAACGCTAGAGTATATCAGAGGGTTAGAGCACACTTCGTTTGTAAATAGCTTTGCCTTAGTTACGTCATGAACTACAATTGCTTATGATGCAAAATTTGTTTACACATAGTATAGTCAATTTCTCATTGACACTACTGCATTTTTAAAGTTTTATTCTGTTCTATATTTACGATTTTATTCATTATTTGAATGGCTATAGTTCAGCAAAAAGAACGTGAAGTAAGATAGTAGTGTAACAGAGAATTTTAAACTTGGGTGAATCTTGAAATATGCATACGATTCAAAAGCTACAAACTCTATGAGTTTTGGTGTTCAGAACAGAGGTATGCAGAACATTGTTCTGAAAAAATGATATTTTGAAACAAACAAGCAAAACCCTCTTACAAAATAATGAACCACAGCAAAAATAAAAATTAAGTTTAGAAACCTTCTAGTTAGAAGACTACTCCAGTATAGCATTCCTACTTAAAGTTACATGTTACAATAATAATATAAGTTATTTGTCATCCAATCTGCACAAACAGAAGCTTCAGTAATGTTACTTTAATTTGAGTTACACGTATAACTGGGTAAAAAAATTTATAAACTACAGTGCAAAAAAGGTATTTTCGTAGAAATAAAGGAGTTTTGAGCTGTTACTATATTTAGTTTCTATTATTTCCCAATAATCACATCTTAAAAAATTATTTGACAGCACGCCCATACCCTCATTAAACACCTCTTTGAAAAATGGAACGTTTATCCTTAAAGATTCGCTACCCCTGGTCGAAGGCTGAGACAAATGTAATTCTGTCACTCTCTTTCTATATATATATAAATATATATATATATATATATATATATTTAAAAAATTATATTGAAATTGCTATTCCGAAATTTTAAACACAGCATGCAATTTTAATGTCGCCAACTTACATTTTTATTCATTCTTTTGTTGATCCTTACATGTGTGGGAAAACTATTCATAAATGTTTGTTGACCTAAATGAAAATTTTTGTTTATTTGTTTTTCTTATTGTCTTGGTAGTAGCAAAAAACCTTCTTGCGATGGCACCTTCGTTTACTCAACAACAAATTTCAGTTTACAATTATTAAAACTCGTATTCATTTAACCACCAAACATAATATTAAACATTGCATTTCTGGCTGGCATAACTGGCTGCCGTGACCGAGAGGTCGCGGTCGTTAACAAGCAGTTGACATTATCCAGCGAAGGATCTGAGTCCTGATGTGGCTCCCGAAGACCCCTCACCTGTAGAGGGGATAATTCGATTGGGTAAATATGTTGGGGTCAAAGCCCCCAAGTTGGTGTGCTAGAAGCTCTGAGATCAGAAGCCCATCTCAGCCGCCATCTTCGTTAATTCACATTATCCCAAACTAACCAAATTTTCAACAACAACTATTGTATAGTTTCGTAGTTTGTTGTTGATATAAATACTCAACCAAATGGTCTAAATTACTACTTTTCGTGGTAGAATACAGGCTAAAAGTATAATTGCATCCCATACATCAAAAACAATGCAGTATAGAAGATAATTTAAAACATCAGAATTTGCGTATATTTTACTGTAGGAATTATGTGGATACACAGCTTTATTATTCCGTCATATCAGTTTCTATTCATGTTCATTCTACTGGACTTCCTTTAAATTATAATTTTCAAAGTTAATCCTTTTATGAAATCAAAACGATAACACTTTACTCACTTTATTTTGCTTAAAATGCAGCAAAACATAAAAAGCATTGTGAATCATACCATCAAAAAATAAGGTTCGAGACCGATCCAATCTTTTCAGTAAGACTTAAAATGATCTTTTCTGAAAAATTCAAAGCATGCGTGTGTGTATATCATTTGTATATAAATATTATTCCGCCAGAAGTAATGGCATCAGGGTTGAAATGCTCTACTTTTTACTCCACCTCGGTCTCAACGACCGTTATCTGCTTTGTTGAAATGCACCGCACGTTTGGGAAACCATTTTTGAATGCTGTATCGAGGGGGAGCATCGCCGGCTTCTGCAAGATTTATTTTAATCTGGGTGAATTTGAAAAATGGTATACATGTGGCACTTCGGGACAATAGTACTTCTCTTTTTAAACTCCCTTTGTGTGTGTGCAATCTAGATTACAAATGTAAATTATTATTGAAGCGGAATCACATTCAATATTTCCGGAAAACTTTAATTATAGTATCCCATAATTTCATGAATTTTAAATGGTTCGTATTTCTTAGTTAGATTTATATAATAAATTTCTGAAAATAATAATTTTATCAATTTTTTTTCTAAAGGTGCTTTTATATTCAAATGATTTGGTGGATTCTCAAGTGAAGTTATATTCCTAAAATGTATGCCGTTTTGATTTTATTTTTATTGTCTTTTTTTTATTCTTGGAATATAGTGATTTAGATTTATATATATTAAAACTTAATTTTAATACTTTATATCTCGTATACTGTTTCAACTTTATTTTTAAAATTTTTAATTAATATTAAAAATTTCCTTTCAATCCAGAATATATTCAAACGTTTACCGAAAAAATTGTTTAACACACAAACATTTTATAGCCAAAGAGTTTGCTAATTTAATATTGTGGATGTGTTACTTTATGAATAATCCAGCGGAAAAATGTCTTGGATTAAAGAAAAGAGCATTTCTCCGAGAGATATGTGGTTTTGTGTGTTTCATTCTCGGAAAATGAATTATTTTATAATATTTACTGCACAAAATCACAAGAGATCTTACAATATAATCCCTATAGCATCGAACCTCCAGTGAACTAATCTTGATGATGTACAAACAAACAGAAAATTGGCGAAAAGCAAATAAAAAGTTAATCCTTGGACACTTTTGTGTACTAAATTTAGATAAACAACTAATCTTCATGCAGCACATTGCACATATTAAAAAGAAATGTAAAGATACCGCTTACAAATTATACCTTAATCACACATTAGTCTGCATTAAATAGACATAATAAAATGCTAATATTTACACACACACTCTTATCATCCAATCAGCCTATGCCTTGCCATTTTCAGAATACTCTACAAAAAATTCTTTAAATGATTCAGAATGAGTACAAAAAAAAATGCTTTATCTTTAGAAATTTTCAATTGTCAAAAACTTAAGAGAAAACCTGACGTTCCATCTGCGAGTAAAATTAAAACTCTAAGGCAAGTCATCAAAAAACAAACAAAAAGCTCCTTTTAGCAAATTGATTACTTGATAAAAAGTAGCATATAAATAAAATAATAAATACACTTCCATGTTAAATTCCGCACAGGCCACGACTAATTTTAATTCTGCCAGTATTCTTGAAAATTAACAAAATTTAGCTCCTCAATTTCGTAGTACTATTTATTAGAGCTAAACGATTTTTCATTTTCAAATTTTATTGGTTCATTACAAAGTTTCAAAAGTATTTTTAGTGTTTTTTCCGACATCTAATCTAAATTTTCTTATCAGCACCAGTAACTTATATTTAATCGTTGAACTATTTTGATACTTTAAGACTGGCTTGGCTTGCCCCACTCATCGTCTTGATCAAGTTTCACTTTTTTTATTTCTTTTAATATGAAAATATAATAAAAAAAACTAATTAAAAACTAGTTACTAAGTTCAAAAACCAATTTCTTTTCTTATAACACACAATACTAACTACGGGTATTGGAGAATTATCACAACCAATTACAGGGTGTCAACTGTTATATGAATTTTTTGCGCGCCCCGCATCATCGCACATAATAAATTATAAAATTTTTTAAAATCTCAAAATTTGGAAATTGTCAAAGAAGATTAAGTGTGAGGACGTAAACATTTAGTTTTTGAATATTGATCTTCTTTACAGACCTCTAAGTTAACTCGTTTTGACTTAAGAAGTCTTTCAAGTTTAATACCGCACTATCTAAATTTAAAAAGGGCACGACTAAAATTAAATTTGGATCGAGACTTGGTGTAATAGTAGTACTCTTTTAGGGTGTTCTACCCCTCAATGTAATTCCGTCGAATGCCAGTCAATTCTAGGAAAATCACCTTCGAATTCATCTAACTTTATCAATAAATTGTAATTTTTATTTAATACGAGTTCGTAGCTTGTTTGTAAATCTGCTTCTATGCAGGTTAGGTTCGATTCAAATACTTTTTTTCTTCAATTCATTTAATTTTTTTAAATTAAATAATTTTTTATGAAATTTTTTTAAAAATAAATTAATTTAAATAATTAAATAATTAAAAAAAAGTTGATCGGAATCAACCCAAAATAAACGAACGTTGCCAATTCAAAAATTGTAATAAATGGATTTCAGAATTTCCCGATTCGAGGTGAATTAGAAATTACTTCTTGCAAAGTCTCGATCTATTCCCGATCTTCTTCCTTAATAAGTTGAAAGAAGATCAGAGCCTACCGTGGCTAAATTCAGTGGCAATCAATCCCATAAACGTTATAATAAACGTCGTTCCCCTTTCTACAAGATTATAAGCCGGCTATTTTGAAGACTATGCAACATGAATAGAACTTTAATTTTAGGTTCCGAGTATATTGTATTTTTAATACTTCATTTTCCAAAACAAAAGAGATATATTTATATTTTTCTAGCTGATTGATAGTGAAATAACATGGTACATTACAGCTAATGTGTAGAGTGATCATCAAGAGTAAAACAAACCGGATTGAAATACAATGCATTAGAAGTTCCCAGACATATTAAATGCAATTCAATTCTAGAGAGGTACTTGATAATATGACTATAGCATGATATTTTCTTCCCATGGGGACTTCTCACCTATGAAGAGAGATGGTGAAACTAAACGTGCTTAATAGCACATAATGCTTGCAAGATTCATTGCCTTCTATTTTTTGGAAAAGAGAAAGGCACAAGTACGTGATGAGGTTTCCTTTACTGAAGGAATTATATTTTGTAAAACGTAACTAATATATAAGCAGGGGAAAAATGAAACACTGTTTTTCATGTATGATGTATAGGTGATTTTAAATGTAAATTTCAACGGAAAAGTTAAAAATGTAGGTATTCATTCTGAATTCTCATTCTTACTGGATTTGAAAAAGAAATACAAAATCAATCGTTTGAATAATTTGTTTATTAATGTGTTATGTGAATGAAAGCTTTTCGAATCATTAATACAAAGCAGGTGTGCCGGTAGCTACATCAACACACACAATGCCTTTAAATAACGAAATTGTACAGCAGGTTTCTCATACAAATATTGCATTTTAACGTTGTTGATGAAAAGTTGTTACCATACCTCACGTAAAAATAACCGCTTAACTTTACTTTTCTCACCTTAATAGGGGTCCAATTGTAGACTACCAGTATTGCGGTTTGTCGTATCATAGTTTTGCTGCGCGCAAGGGGCGAGATGTCATGACTGTCCGAATATGGATTTGAAGGATTCATTAGGGTCATATGGAACTCAGTGCTGAATTTAAATGGCCCTTTATCACTAACGGCTTAGAAAATGGACATGTTACCAGCATGGATTTAAGAAATCATACAACCACGTCATGAGCAGGGATTCAAAAAATGGGATCGTTTGCAAAACAACAATTATTTGCACGAACAGCTCAATAACGTTTTCGGCAACATAGGCTTTCAGCTCAGCGACCATAGTTGCGGCTACCCTTAATACTACATTGTTAACTAGAGCACTTTCAGTGTTGTGATCAACGATGAACCAGGACGCAGAAATGGCATGACGTCATCTTTTCAGGCTATCCCTGGTTCTGTATACATTGTGATGGTCGCATCCCGTTTTTGTCAGAGTAAATTCGACATCATTGTTCTAGTCCATCACCTAGAGTGATAATGTGGAGAATGGATACACCGTCTGGTCAACTCTTGTTCACACTGACAGCACTTTATGTGACCGCTTCCTTTCTGACGTGCCAAAGTCCGAATCTCTGCTCTTTAATCGAGATCTAAGAAACGCTAAGTTTCAACGGGATAATGCACAACCAAATGTTGGTGGTATTTTATAGACCTTCCTTGATACATAAAAAGTTCGGTTGGTGTTCTGACTAGATCTCTCACCAATACTAGTTGAGCTACTGAGATGTCACCATAAGCCAGTCATAGAATTGGTGGACTACGGAATCATGCTAAAGCTGCATGGGTCGCTGTATATGCACATAATTGTAGAATGTGGTATGAGAGTAGCTGTAATTATATATATATTTGTCGCGTCCATGAATTTAAAATTTTTTTTATTACAATTAATTACTGTAACATTTTATTCTACTACACTCTATGACGCTTCAGATATAAACTTTTTCAATGTGATGGATCATTTAAGTGCACATTCCTCTTTCCACACAATTATTAAAGTTCTCTTCAGCCTGAAAAGATTTTGAAGTATACACATTTTTTCCCCCATTTTAGTTGATTGCGGTTAAATAAGAGATTAAGGTAGGATAATTCTGTTATCTATATTAGGACTGTGTATAAATTGAGATTAGGAATGGGCGGGAAGATAGTGATTAAAGTCGCGCTTATTTGGTAATACGTATTGTGTGTTTTCTCACCTCAGATCCACTAAGTTATAATATACACATCATTGTTGTGTTTTAAGTTAAGATCTTAATAAAGATATTTTAAAATCATGACAACGCCTGGTTCTTCATTCATTCCCTCACCTCTAGGTCACAAAAATAACTTAGAAGTAAGGTATCACCCATGGGCGAAACCCTTACATCAGTACTGCACATTGCATTTAATAATTAATTTTTCAAAACTATGCTAAGAACACTTTTAATACTTACTAGTGCCTCCCATTGGCTTGTCATTTAAAAATTATGTACAAAATGTGATACTTATCTTGATATTTTTACGGTTTACAATTAAAATCGTATTGTTGATTTAGCATCAAAGTTCATTGTTATTATAGTCAACGCATTGTTATGCTATAGATGGGAGCGCGACGAAAATTATGATTGAAAACTGGGTCGCAGATATTGAAAGTTTGAGAAGAACTGCTTTAAGGCACAACAGTTTTATAGTATAAATGTTTATATCCCGCATGCGTAATAAAATTTACGCAATGATGTATGTTAGACACGCATAGTATTTTTGTTAAAATTATTAAAAATGATTTAATAAAAAAACTGGAGGAAACGCATTTTCATATTTTTGAACTTGTGCTTTAAAGACTAATTGCATTCTTCTTCTTTTTCACATTTGTAATAGAAAACAGGTCACTGTTCTCAAAACAAATCTTAAAATTAAAAGTGTGTGTATTACATGAAAAATTTAGAATTTCCGGAAAAGAACTAAGAAAATCTATCACGTATCTTACGGAATACTTTTTTATGTAATTCTTTTTTATTCAATTAACTTTTTATTAATTTTTGTAACCCTAGGAATATCATAAACTAACAAGGCAGAATCGGCGAGGTAAAATAAAATATATATTGAGTAGGAAATGAGTTAAATGAAATAAGAAACATAATATTAACTTTTGAACATTAAAAAAATTAAACAGGAAGAACATTTTACATGTATTAACATGCCTAAAATTATCGGCGCTAATTTTTATGTCCTTATTTTCAAGTTCATTTAAAATAAAAATAAAATCCATTTAAGGTATCCGACTGCGTTCGGAACCGTGATTTTGAAAAAGCGAATAAATGGATAATATTTATGATATTTAGTCTCACTTTGATTAGAAAATGTATATAAAATTGTTTTAAGAGTAGTATTACACTAAAAAATTGTTTAAGTAAATGTTGACAAAAAATGAACATAGAATGACCCATTTTCAAAATATTCCCCTTTTGTGAAAAAATGCTTCTATTATAATAATATTTTGCTTTTATATAGCTCAGACCTTTGTATGGAAGCTCAACTAGAATTTTTGAAATATATAGCTTAGAAGTGGGTTTATCCATGTCTTACGACAACAGAGGGGAGAAATTTTAAGAAAAAAACGCCGATAATTATTTCAATGAGTTGTAACACTGAAAATAATGTGAATTTTTCAAAAATCATAGTTGAGCCTCTGTACAGAGGTCTGAGCTGAATACTGGCAAAATATTTATATAATAGAAGCATTTTTTACAAAAGGAGAACATTTTGAATAAAAGGTTATTCTAAACTAATTTTTTGCCGAAATATTGTATTTAAATAATGTTTTTTGTCAAAATGTCCTTATAAAACAATTTTATACATGTATTCTAATCTAAGTGATACTAAATATCATGAAAATTATCCATTTATGTGCCTTTTTAAAACTCACGGTTCCGAACGTAGTCGGATACCTTAATGCGTCAAAAATATTAAGATACAGATATTTTAATCTGAGGAGAAAAGAACGCGCGTTGTATGTTTATAATTTAAAATGAAATTTGTGAAATATCAATATTCCGCAAAAAGGATTGCTTCGCGCGTGATTTTCTTATATATCGTAAAATATTTACCTTATTTGAAAATTTTGTGGAGAATGCTTAAAATTTGAACCAATGTGAAGTAAAAGCAGGTAACACTTTTCCTTTCATCGAAATGAGTTCCTAATGCTGGTATTTATTATAAGTGGTAAATATTTAAACTTTCGTATTTGTTTTGTTTATGAACAGATTTTTTGAAGTAGAATCATATGTAAATTATTAGATTTGATCCAACTTAAGATAGTTCTTCCATAAATGCTCTATTAGAGAAAATAGATTTTCCCATTTGCATGCATGATATTCCATCAGCATCAACACCTGGGATACCTGAAGTATTGCACTTCTGTTTTTGCATTTATAAGTTTTTAACTGATGACAATTTTCTATATATACAATGGCCATTTAACTGTTTTTAATTCTAAAGGCACATTATTTAAAATAGATTTAATTGTATTGATTAATGTAACTTATTCAGAACCATTTTATACATCGTTTTACAATTGATTTAAATTATATCATGTCATAAAAATATATTTGACTTAGTACTACTAGCTGCTGTTTAAGTAATACCAAAAACAGAATATTATATCTATGCATTTGTATAAAATTTATGAGTAGCGATTTCTAGTTTTTTTTAAATAAATATAAGAGGAAACCTTAATTTTAATGTTTTTCTTTCAAGTATTTTATCATTTTAGAAGAAGCCTTTTAAATCCGTTAAATTATTTTTTTTATTAAAATAAGGAAGTAGATCATTATTAAAGCACTATGAATGACGCCACGAGATGAGACACTTTTATTTCCGGTCTGTCTAGACCATTTTGTTTTTAAGCCTTTGATTCAGGAGATCGTGATATGCATCCCTACGCATGTCATCATCAACTTTTAATTAAAACAATATTGTGTTAGAAAAAAAATTGTTGATAGCTTTGCAATTTTTAGCCGTTTAAATTTAGTGTCAAAAGGAATTTTGTGTAATAACGTGTGGAAATGATATTTTTATAGCTATTCATGTCCTAAAAAACACGTACATTTTTAAAGTTCATCTAGCAAAATATTTGAAGTACAGAAATTCTTTCTAACAGTGCAATTGACTGATTGATTGATTGATTATATATTAACATCACACTTTGAAACTACACGAGGATATTGTTGATGGACCGCGTAATTTTGAGCCTTGATCAAATTACAAGGCCGACATCCATTATGAGGAGTTTGAGCCTGGGGGCTTAAAAGTACATCAGATCTTCTGCTTGAAGGATCTTATGTGGTACCATGCTTTAAAACGAAGACTCAACAAAATTATAACCGGCCACGAAATCGTCACTGTAACCAATTGACTATCATGTCCACTCAGTATGGTCATATACAGTCGGACCTCTATATAACGAAGTCGCTAAATCACGAAAAAAAGTTTAGTTATATGGAAAATTCGTTCATAGAAAGGTTCATCTTTTAATATACTTTATATATAAACCACATAAAACAATTTTTAAATTCTTAAACACTATATATTAAAAAAATTAATTATTCACACCTTTTTTTAAATTAATATATGCTTATTCTATATATCTTACCCATCAAAAGGAAAAAAAAAAACTGCAAGGAAAACAAGAAAAAAGAATGACGAAGAATTCCCTGTGTATTTTCAATATTAAGAAAATAATTTTATGCTATAATTAATGAATTTTATAAGGATATTTTATAATTTAAAGCATACAAGAGTGTGTATATATAATATTAAACATACATTATTTTATAATTAGTACACAGGACAACTCCACCGAGGGTGAAAGAGGATATTGAGGATGTTTCTAGTGAGTTGTGCAATGGGGGTTAAAGGTTGCACTTCTTGAATGAACGTCTAGAATTCTATTGCTCTCGGCGAGTTAGGATGCTATAAAACCAGTTCAAGATTTATTACCATCATAAAATGTGTTAAAGAGAGAATAACCTGATTTTTTTTCAGAAGTACTTTAAAAAGAAAAAGAAAAAAAGGAAGAACAAAAATTGAATCACAAAAGAAAAATTTGTTATATAGAAAATGCACTTCGCTTTAGACAGGTTGTTTTACGAAGAAAATTGTGAAATGTTCAAGGTTCCAGGAAAAAGTTCGCTATATAGAAAAATTCGCAATATAGAGGTTCGACTGTATTTACAGTTCAAAAACAAGTGATATTTCCTCCTTTATTTTTTTTATAAAGGACAATTTTGCAATATTTTTTTATAAATATTTTTAAAGAATGATGTATTTTTTGCTGCTCTTTTACGAATCAAATATTATTTCACATAATCCATAACAATTTTATAATTGATTAGGTTAGTACATAGGAACATCACATCGATCATGATTCGTTAGTATTGTCTTCTCCACATTATTTGACTTAAAAAAAGTTATTATAATGTACTAAAAATGTCCTAAGTTCAACAGCAACTCCTTCCCATGAATGATAAGTATTTTTTCTTCTTCTTTGGCATTGTAATTTTCATAATAACTTTAATTCTTAATATCACTTCAGAATCTGATATAGGAGGTGGGGATGTATGGTGGTGAGTGAAAAATAATTCCTCGGATTGATCTATAACCAAAACCATGTGAAGAATATATAAATTTATTTTAAAATTCATTTTGTTTATAATTTTTGAAGAATTTTTACATTGTTTAAATATTGTTAAAAGTATCGAGGTTGATCGACATTTGCCTAAGATTCAAAATACAATAGATAAACTTTTCATCAACTTTTAAGGTATGCCATTACATGGGACAACTTTTCCTTTTTAAATGGAGATATGGAGATTTTTTGTGGTTTGTAGTTTTATTTATTGCATTTTAAGAAAAAAAAAGCTAAAATTAAGAAGAGAAAAATAAATTATTACTAATAAAATGGGAAAAAATTGGTAAAAATTAAAATAAAAATATTACATAAACGGAGCCCTCTCTGTACAAATTGTAAAAGAACAAATTCTCAATTTTTCAAATTTGATGCATTACTTTGCTATTCCTTTTTGAAATAACCTTCAGGATAAGAGATATTTTAATTTTTCAAAAATTAGAGCACATTATATTAGTTATTATATGAAATTGCTTTAAAAACAGTGATTATATTCACATAAAGAATTGTAAATTTTGTAATAAAACAGTGATTGATAAATCTGAAGCTCAAAACACTTCTACTGTAATGCAAAAAATACACAAAAGTTTTCAGTAAATTATTTTAAAAATTTTTTGAGTAATCGCTGTCTTCGTTTGAGGTTTTCGTAAAAAACACATTTCGAGTAAAATGAATTTTAAATTTTGACGTCTTATGTAAAGTTATGGCATCTGCTTTTACTAAAACACTTGCAGTTTTTGTTCTAGAAAATGGAAAATAAAAGACTTGGTATTTTTATAAAGCTAATAAGATGGCCTATAAAATAAAATCATTAAAAAATAATAATAAAAAAAATTTTAAAAAAATTGTCAATTTTTAAAAAAAAAATCATGATTTTAGGGTAGTTGGATAGTGGGTAAACTTTTCAAAACAAGTTGGCATAAAATGTCCTTTTATCACTTCGAGATATTTAAAAAACGATATAAAAATAAGAAATGTTAAGACATCTAATGAAGTTAATTTAAACCCGAAGCTCTCAAAATAAACATTTGAAATTCTTAAGAAAAATTACAGATGCCAATGCGTATATCATGATAAAAAGGAAATGAAATTAGCTTTAGTAAATACTTCAAAATTATCTACCTTTTGTATTGGCTTTGTGATAAATGTGATGAATATAATTTAAATGTAATCTCCGGACGAAGTATAAACTAGTCTCAATCTTCTATTCCACGTTTACAAGTAAACTAATTATGTTTAAAACTATGCAAAATATGGAATACAATCATATTGCCAGATACACATAACTAATATATTCCATAACATATAATCATATGTTCAACTAACTACACAGAGGGAGAGGATATTTTACTGATGCAATAGCTACTTGATTAGATAACAATACATTGATGGCAATAATATTAATAATAATACTGAAGTTTATAACACAGATTTTTTATGAAAATTACTAATAAATGACTTGACAAAACCGAAATATTTTTTAAATATCTTACCAAATTTCATGAAATTTCATATGGATAATTTTAATTAACAATTCAGGAGTATAACCAAAACTATTTTTATACAGGGCTTAGGTAAAATATGATTGTATATAGAATGAATTAAGTAACACTTCACTAGATGAGCTAAAAACAAATTCGCAAAAAAGGCAATGCGCGTATGTAAATTTTGTATGTAACTCCCTTAAGAAATTTAATAATTTTGAGTTGCATATCTTGAGTAAGTCAAAATATTGTTTCTAGAAAAAAAATTATTCATATCGGGATAAGTTTCCTTTTCTCAGATGAAACAGTTCATTAAACCAAAAGTCTAGTGAAAGGAGTCTGATTGAGAAGATATATATATTGAGCAAAGATTGGTGTCATCTTCAGTGTTGCTTAAAATTCTACAATAAATTGGAATATTTAGATTTATGAAAATTATTCATAGTAATCACTGCAGGAAATACATATTCGTTTTACAAGTGACAGGGTTATTTAAACTTAGTTCTGTTTTTATATTCGAAAATATAATCTTTAAATTTATTTACCATTGTAATCAAGTTATATATTTTATTAGATCTTAACATCTTTCATAAAAATATATTACATATAAAAAAACTCAAATAAAATTCATCATAAGTTCATATTCAAAGTGAAAATGAGAATATATAAGACCTCATGGTTTATTTATGCTGATTTTCTTGAATCTTTCATCAGGAAATATTTGTTACGTAATTTGATGTGCCATTATTTGTGAGTGTAAGGAGTTATCTCTAAATTATTCTGTTGCCTATTCAATCTTCATGGTAATATGGAAATTATAATACCAGTGTAAGTTAGAAGATTATGCACATACACACATGCACACACATATATATATATATACACGTATGTATCATCTACATATGTTTTTCATTTTTCATACCATTATTGTTTTAATGTTTATCCTTATATTTAATTTCTTTAATTACAATTTCTTTAAATTTTTAATTTTATTTAAAAATGTTTTCTTTCTTCTTAAGCAACTGCATTTTCTTAAAATCTGACATCAGAGAGCATCTTAATATATGGACATTAAAAAAACGCACTTTGAAAATATTGCTTATAAATTTTCAAGAAAAATCTAAGAAGTCGAGCTCAAAATTCAATTTGTTGTTTTCAAGATAAAAGAGAGCCCCTGTGTAAAAGGAAAACAGAATTTATATTAAAAAGGTGAATGGAAAAGTTATAAAGAAAAGTTAGAATGTAAAAAGAATTCAGAATTCTACTTAACTGAATTTAAAATCCTTTTTGAGCATCTTAAAAACTTTCTCACATTCTTTATAACTACTGGTCTATACATTGGCTTTTATTCAATCATTTACTCTACTCATTTATTTTTAATTTCTTTTCGATACTGGAAAATTTTCCTGTGTCACACATCACAAATGTTTTAAAATATTCAGAAAATTGCAAATTAAAATTTTAAAATTTATCTAAGGTTGGCTTATCTTTTTATTTGACAGGAAAAAAGTTTATGTTTCCCATTTTCTGAAAACTTTTTACATCATTTATATTTTATGCATTAAAATCTTTTACATATAAATATATAATGTTTTCTATGTGAAGGAAGTTTGGTATGTTTATATCCAAGAAATTAAATGTTACAAATTAATTTGATAATTTGTAAATCTTTGCAAAAGATTTAAATTCATAATGAACGATAGGAAAGAACATAAGTGGCATATAGGAAAACAATTTAAATTGTAATATGAAATTATTGAAAAATAAATTGAGTAGAGAAAGTTATAATAAAAATAAATTATTTGAAAAATTTTTGATGAAAAAAAATCAAATTTTAAAAAATCTTTGAATTTTTTATATCATTTTTTAGATTAATATATATAAGTACTTACTTTTTGCGAAAATATATTATTTACAATATTAAAAAAATTTTAATATTTAATAAATTTTGAAAAAAATTATATAATTTACATTCTCTTTAAACAAATTTAATTTTTAATTTTTGAAAACATGCAAGGCTTTTCAATCAAAATTCAGATTTATAATTAATCTAAGAGCAGTATTGTATATCGTATGTTATAATTAATTTCTAATCTTCTTTCTGCATAAGCACTATTGTAACAGCAGGAAAAATATGAAATACTGTAATTCATTGTTATGGGATCTTGAACAATTTAGGATTTCATTGAAAAATTTAACAGTAATAAAGATAGCATAAAAAGTAGTATCTCTTAGCATAAGAGAGTAAAAGAAAAATAGCTGTTTAAAATTTCTTCAAAACATGAAGTAACTTCTCTTCGAGCTTAAATTATCATACATTTTGAATCATCTTTGTTTGAAACACATTACTCGTATACTGTGAAAAGTAACTTCAATTTTTGCAATGTTTCGAATTGTTAAGGTTTTTTTTACAGAAATTCCATGTTACGCTTGATAACTTTGAAAATAAAACCGAGTTCAGAGTATCATTTAGCTTTGGTAATAGAAATTTTTAAATAAATGCGAATGAGATAAACATTTTATATTGCAATACGTTGTCCTGTCATAATTTCTAGTAAAGGAAACACTGTGCTTTGGACAAACTTTATCGTTATTAACTTTATTATAGAAGCGGGAATTATTAATAATAATAATAAAGAAACAATTATATTCAATATAATTTATGAACAGCATAATAAATAAAATAAAGTTTTTAAATAAAACTTTAAATAGCGCAACTTATAAGAAACTAACATTATTTATATTTCTCACACTGTACAACAATGTAGAAAATTAAACTATTAACCCCTTCCTGAAAATAGCAGCCTTCTGTAAGAAGACCCTAAAACCACCCAACCAACGTTCTTGATTATTAGAACATATAGTAAATGGGGGGAAAATTGAACACTACAAATTATACTAAAGAATCCTTACTCTTAATATTAATTGATAAATTTTTTTTGAATAATTATATATATATATATATATATATATATATAAATATATATATATATATATATATATATATATTATATATATATATATATATATATATATATATATATATATATATATATATATATATATATTACATTATTTATTTTTAAAAAATTCCTTGTTTGAAGATACGTACCATAATGCATAGAAGTTAAGATGGTCTGGTTTAACCGCTTGTCTGATTATCCCGAGTTATCTAGTGTTCGTATATATTGCAGTTAATTATTATCCCGAGAAAACTCGGGCGATGCAGAATTTGTCACTACGATTTGTTTTATCATGGTTTTACTCAGCCTGGAGGAAATGAAAGGAAATATTCCGGTTTTATTGGAATTTGATTGTGTGTGTGATTTATTATACTATTTTTTATAAAGTGTGCCATAAGTTTTGTTGTAGGTTAAATATTTCGTCATTTAGGGTAGTTTTTATAAAGAAAAAACTTAAAAAATATCAATTTTTTCATATTATTTTGTATAATTGTCAGTAATTTTTTTGTATTTTAATATTTCTCTTAGATTTTGGTTCATTTTGAAGAGCACCGTAATATGTATGTAGTGTATAAAGAAAATTATTATATTTGTATTAAAACATTTTATACATTTGTTACCCTTTTTTAGTAAAATCTGGTAAATTCCCATGAAAAAAACAATTTTTCTAAAAGTAGAATATTTATTTAAAAAATTTTAAGCGTTTTTACATTTTTTTTTATTTTTCTTCCTAAAAACACTCAGTTTGTTTCAAAAATTTGTTCTTTTAAAAAAAATTGGGTCCGGAGGTAGGCAGTCACCTTAACAATACTTTTGAAACTGTAAAACAGTCTACTTACATAGGTACTCTGATCCCATGTAGCAAAGAGCAAAACATTGATATAAACAATAGAATTTGTGTAGTTAGTAGAAATTTTCATGGCCTCAGGAAAGAATTCAAGCTAATGTTTATTTATATAAATATCATGTTGAGCGTATATAAAACTTTAATCAGGTATATTAACTGTATGGAAGTGAACATTGGACCCTCATTAAGGTATCCGACTACGTTCGGAACCGTGATTTTAAAAAAGCGCATAAATGGATACTTTTCATGATATTTAGTGTCACTTAGATTAGAATACAAGTATAAAATGGTTTTAAGGACATTTTGACAAAAAAAAAGTATTTAAAGGCAATATTTTGGCAAAAAATTAACTTAGAATAATCTTTTTTCAAAATGTTGTCCTTTTGTAAAAAATGCTTCTATTATAATAATATTTTGCCTGTATATAGCTCAGACCACTTTACAGAGACTCAACTATGATTTCTGAATAATTCACATTATTTTCAGAGTTACAACCAATGGAAATAACTATCGGCGTTTTTTTTTACAATTGCCCCCCTCTGTTGTCGTAAAAAAAACCCACTTCTAAGTTTATATTTCAAAATTCAGTTGAGCCTCTGTCAGAGGTCGAGCTATAGGGGCAAAATATTTTTTAAAAAATTTTTCCCCAAAAAGGAAACATTTTGAAAAAAATTTTAAATAATTTTTTAAAAAAATAAAATAATTTTAAAATTAAAAAACAAACCCAAAAAAAATAAAAAAAAAACCCCACGCTGAAGGGAAAAAAATCACGGTTCTGGTTTCGAATCCCATAAAATTTGAAAAAGAAAAATCTTAAAGAAAACTTTTGGACCTATTCAAGAGAATGATGAGAGAAATTCTTTACAATCATGAAATTTGCAGGAAATATGGTGGAACTGACATCGTGATAATAATAAAAGTATCGCCTATTGGGTGTTTGGGCCATTTGTATAGATATATCGATCCAGATACATCGTTTTCCCAATTTTTCAAAATTGAAAGGGGAGAAAATTCCCTACACGATGGTTAGACAATGTCGAAAAGGATCTCAAATTAATAGGAATCAACCCATGGAAGGCCATCGGGACTGATAGGATCAACTGGATAAGAATCAGCGAGTGTGCCTTGACCTGCAAAAGACTGTTGAGTTTATGAAGAATAAATTAAAATTCAGCTTTGATAAATCAGTTATTTACTCAACACTTTTCCCCTTTTCCCCTGCTGGGGCTGGATTTTTCTTCTTTGCTGTGATTTATGACAACCAAAAAAAAGGGGGGAAACAGTGAGTTCCTTTACGAAAGGAGAAAGATCGATCTGAAAATTTTTTTTTGATGAAGTTCGGGAACCGGCCGGGGCATCTGCCGTCACGAAAAAAAGAGACAAAAAAATGCAATTCTGAAAAAAAAAAGGATCCCTTTTTTTTAAAGTCTGATTCATACGTTTTCCTTCATCCTCTTCTTCTCTCCATCAAACAAAATTTTATTATTTCGGTTTTGCTGCTTTGTTTTTTGGAGAATTTTTTTTTTTTTTTTTCTTTCATTTTAAAAACCATTCAATCGAAAAAAAAAAAACGGGAAGGGGAAAGAGCCCGGGGTTCTCCCCCCCCATTCATTCCCCTAGTCTTTTTTTTACCTCGTTTAATTGAAGAAATGAAATTAAAAAAAAAGTAGCTGTAATGGAATTAAAAAAAAAAAAGTTGAAAAAAATAAAAAAAAATTTTATACTTTTTTTTTTAATATTTTTCTTTATCCTTCTTTTTCAACCCCGCGTTTCTCAAACTGTGGGGGGCCCTCCCCCTTTAAATGGCGTAACAACCCCCACAGGGGGCGCGAGCCTATTAAAAGTGAAAACAAAAAAGGGTTTTTTAAAAAAATTTTAAATTTACTGAAAATAAACAAAAAACTTTCTGATATAATAAATATAAAAAACTTATTTCACTGATATAAACACTTATAAATGCATCAGTACTTTTGTACAATGTATATTTATTATTAAATTTTAAAAATTTAAGTTAAGAACAAGTTTGAAACTTTCGTTACCCCCTGGGCTTGCAAAAATTTTCTTGATAATTTTTTATCGGTTTATAATTAATTTAACTGCCGATTAAAATTAAGCGATTCGCTCCCAATACCACCGTTTCCAAAGGGGCGAGCGCATTTTGAGGGTTTTTTTGGGGGAGGAGAAAAGGAACATATAAGCAAATACTCTGAAATCCTTCCCCCTGTCAAGGTCCTTTTATAGCTTTCCCAAAGCCTTCGGAATAATTTTAGGGTAGCACTGCACAGAAAAGATCGTACTGGGAAGACCACATATACGCCCGGGAAAATTAATGTTTTGGGGCTGTGCGAACTTTTATATCGTCGTTGGCACATAAGAGGTTAAATCGTATTGTAGCTATAGTGTAAAAAGTACAGTATTATTGAATTCAATACATTTTTTTTGTAGGGGGGGGGGCGCATTGAAAATGATGATTGAATAGAGTGGGTCGCGTACATTGAAAGTTCGAGAAGCCCTGTTCTAAACTTTCTCTCATTTTTTGACACCTATAATTTTTTCTTCGTCTTTCAAAAAACTGTTAATTATTAATTTAAAAAACGTGATTTATGCATATTTTTAAACAGTCTAATGTAAATACAAAAAAAGTATTAAAAAAACGTGTAAAATTTTTTTTAAAAAGATTTGAAAGTTGAAACTTTTAATTCAAAAAAGGGTTATAAATCCAAGTTTAAATGTTTGGAGATTAAATGCTTTCCCCACTATTTAAATCGTAGTTAATCACTTTTGAAAATAGATAAGAATCAAATTTTGCTATTTAGGCGATGATAGCTGAAGTTACAAACATAATTCAGAATTAAAATGATATTTGTCTAGAGCCATGCACGGGCAACTCAAGAGAATTGCATCTACCATTTTTAAATGTTAGAGATATTTCGATTAGATTTTATGGAATTATATGATAGAGCAATTAAGTTCTAGAAATATTCGTATAAGAAATACATTTTTGTTCTTTAAGAATGATAGAAAAAGCAGTAAAAAAGCGGAACAGAATAATTAAAGTAACAATAATCGAGAATGTGTTTGAAGAAATAAAGACAAAATTAATAACTTACGTTAATTACTCAGACATCTCACGAAATGCATTTAAATTTAATTAATTTAATTGTTAAGAAGACTAATGGTTGTATAAGTGAATTTTCTAGAAAAGTTTAGGAAATATATGTTTTGAAGTACTAAGCATTCTTGGGCTCTAAATTGCATGGGAAATCTCAATTTAGCTTTCGATTGTTATACTAACTATAAGAAATTGAAGAGTTGTTCTTAAAATTTAGTAATAATTTTGAGTAGCAAATGTAATGAAAAAGGAAAGGAATGGATAAAGAACACTTCATAAATGTTATTTTACACGTATGAGATAATTTTATTGAACGATAACAAGCGATATCAGAAAGTTTTCGAAACAATAGGATTTGTCAAACGATTTTTACCAGAATGTAGTACCTTCACTTGCTTAAAGTATCCGACTACGTTAAGAAGCATGATTTTCAAAAGCGTATAGATGAATCCTTTGTTTAAGGATGAATTAGAATATACAGTCGAACCCTTTAATATAACGAATTAAATCTAAAAAAAATTCGTTTTGAAAATTGTTATATAGAGGGTTTATCTCTTTTTAATATACTTTATAAACCACATAAAACAAATTTTAAATTTATAAACACTGTATTTATTAAAAAAGCAATTATTCACACCTTTTTGTAAATATATATGTATTTATTTTATTTATCTTATCTATAAAAAAAGAAGATAAAAAAGACAGAAAAACTGCAAGGACAGTTTCCTGACGCCTTTATTCATTTCCTGAAGAATGAATTTTTTTTTTCTTTGATGCTCTAACACTAACGTGTTGACATTTTCAAACCACAAGAAGTTAATTCACAACCAAACGAAGTTATCAATACGACTGATCAACAGTACTAAAGAAGGGTGACTAGTTCAAAGACTCGGAGACACGAGAAAACTCCACTGAGAGTGAAATATCGAATATGTTTTTAGTGAACTGGACGATGGGGATTAAATGTGGCAATTCTTGGATGAAATGCCCAGATTTCTATGCCCAGTTTTCTCATAATAAAACCAGTTCAAGATTTATGACCACCATAAAATACGCTAAAAGGGAGAACAACTTGAAATGACCAGAAATACTGAAAAAAAAGGGGAGAAACAAAATTAAATCACAAGATTAAAAATTCGTTATATAGAAAATGCACTTCGCTATTGGAAGGTTATTTTACAAAGAAAATCGTGAAATGTTCTTGGTTCCAGGGAAAAGTTCACAATATAGAAAAATTCGCAATATAGAGGTTCGTAATAAGGAGGTTCGACTGTATACACATTCTAATTGAGTGTCGCTTAAATTAGAATATACACACATTTTAATTGAGTATCACTAGGATTAGAATATACATTTAAATTACTTTATGAATAATGTTAGAACAAAACCGCTATTTAAATAAATATTTTGGCAACAAATTGGTTTCGCTTTTTCATTGAACTGTTTTAACCTTATCTTACTTGGTGGGGTTTTCCAAAAAATCTTTAGATTTTATTTTTTAAATTTGTTTTTTAATATTAAATTTGATCTTTTACTTCTTCTACAGAAACTGTGTGTTTTTTTTCACATTTTTAGATATTTTTTTAATGAATTTTAATATTTTAACAGTTGATTGGCGCAGTTAAGCCAAAATTGACTCTTGTGCCATTAAATCTTACATTCACTCACTCACTCACTTGGTAAAAAATGGCATGCATTCAAAGCATTCTTCTTTTCCAGAAAATGCTACTATAATAATAATAATTTGCTACTAGGTTTTTATAATCCAAACAAGAGATTTTGAAAAAAATCATGCTATATTCAGAGTTAATATCAATCCTAATAATAACCGGTATTTTTTGTTAAAATGTTTCTGTTCAGATGTATTATAAAATCCACTTATAAATTGTATATTTCAAAAATCTTGGTTCAAGATCTGTAGTGGGTTTTGTAAGGGCGAAATATGATCTTTTGGGAAAAAAGCATTTTTCATAAAAAAGGGGTGTGTTTTTAACTTAATTCAATTTGCCCTTTTTTTCCCCAAAAAAATTCATACATAAGTCATTTTTTGGACCGTTATTCCTAAAACAGTTTTTTGTGTGTGTTCGAATTTAAGAAACTTTCAATGTAAAAAAAGAAATTAGTCATTTTTTTCAACCACAGTTTAAAAATTATCAAATATATTATTCTATGATTACTTTGAAAAAATACATGAACAAATTCTATGAAATATTTAAACAAGAAAATATAACTTAATTCTAAACTTTTCAGCATAACACTGTTTCCTGCTTTTATTATCCAGAAATAACAATGTTTCTGAAAGTGCATGTTATTCCATTGTGAAAGCAGTCTTTTCAAACTATTTTCCGATTATAACCCGCACAATGATTTATAACAGAAATCAGAAAAATAAATCTGTTAAACGTTCATATGCTGCCAAAATGGCCAACACTTTTAAGCATTAAATCACGAGAAAATAAAATTTCCTTTCCACAACTGGAAATATACATTCATCCAAAATTTCCTAATTCAGCATTTGGCATTCTCAGTCCTACCCCATTCAAATGCAAATGCTAAGTCCGTTTCTCCACGGTCACAGCGAACTCTATGAATAACTGCCATTTCTCTCCCCCTCTTGTCATTTGGTGTCGCAATTGGTACAAAGTGGCATGAAAAGGGGTATTCTGTGAACAATATCTACAAAGAGGAATGTTGAATAAAATCTCGAAAGGGCCTTGATTCGTTTGTTGAGATGGACGTTTGAAATGTCCTCAGCGTGGGGACAGACGGCAAGAGGAAAAGCCGATGGGAAATAAAATCCGATTCAAATGTACATTTCTCAATGAGGAGTATGCATTCATCAAGTAGACATCAAAAAATTTTTTTAAACAGATTCTTGGGAAGTATATATATCAAGCGTTTTCAAAAATTTGAACATTGATGATTATATTAAATATGACTTCATTTGATTCTAAAAGTAAAAATATATAAATAAAAATTATAAATACAGTCAACTCTCGATAATTCGAAGTTGGAGGGAGCAATGAAAAACTTCGAATTATTAAGGGGTGGAAAAAACCCCCAAAAAATACATGAAGATAATTTTTTTTAACACTTTTTAAATTTGGAAACTATAAAATAAAACAAAAAATTGTACACAAGTAAAAAATTTTTTTTAAAAGTTTTTTTAAAAAAGGGGTACACACTATACAGAAGTTAAAAGTCGTGTATTAAAAAAATATATATATGTATTAAAACAAAATTAAAAAAAGAATACATACTGTACATAATTAATATTTCTTGAAAAAACCCGGTATTTTTTTCCCGTTTTATGGTCTTTTGTTTAATTTTTTAAAGCTCTCGGTTCCCTTTTTGATCCCGTCCCCAACACCATTAATTTTCAAGTTAAGGCCCAATCTGGCCGTGCCCTTTTTGGGGCCACAGGGTTTTTAAGTCACAAAATGAGTCAAAATTGTCATTCACCCGAGGAAAAAATACAAAAACCCCTACGCAATTTTTTTTCACAATAGTTGACACCCTTTTTCGAAAAATATGTAACAAGGCCACGTTTTAAAACGAAATATATGGATGGCATACAACACGCGCGATGGTCTTTTCATTTTGAAAGAGGGAAAGAAAAAGAGCGTTTTTTGCCTGGGGAAACCCGGGGAAAACAAAAAGAGACAACAAACGGATGATCATAAAAGGGGCTACGTTACAGGGAAGCCACGTGGGGGCAAAAAAAAAACCTAAAAGGGCCCAAAAACCGGGGTTTTGTACGGGGCCAAGGGGAAGTGGTTTGGGATTGTCGGGGTTTTTTTAAAATAACTTCGAGTTTTGCCTTTTTGTAGTCTGACCGGAGCCACGGATTTTACTTAAAAAATTTAGGGGACCAAAACGTATGGTTTTAGTTAAAAAATCCAGAGTTTTTTTGGGTCTGAACATGTATTTCCCGAATTGGCAAAAGGTACAATTAGGGAAAAGGTTTGAATAAGCGAAAGTCGACTGTATTTCAATTTGAGATTAACTTTTTGTGTAAAAAATTCCAAAAATTATCCGACTGGTTTTCCCGGAACCGTAAATTTTTAAAAAAGCGTGAAAAGGATAATATTTATGATATTTTTCATTTAGATTAGAAAAGTTTTTTAAATTGTTATAAGAATAGTATTACAAAAAAAATTTTTTTAGTAAATACCCCGGGACAAAAAAAACATAGAATGACCCTTTTTAAAGTATTTTTTTGTAAAAAATATTTTATTATATCAATTTTTTGTTTGTATATCCCTCGTCTGCACAGAGGCCCCAACTAGCATTTTTAAAATAAAATTAGAAGTAGGTTTATCCGTGTCTTACGACAACAAGGGAGAAATTTTAAGACAAGAACGCCCGATAATTACCAAATAATTGTAACCTGAAAATAATGTGATTTTTTCAAAATTTAAAAGTTGAGCCTCTGTACAGAGACCCGGGGCTATATACGGACAAAATATTATTATAATAAAGCTTTTTTTTCACAAAAGGAAACATTTTAAAAAAAGGGTTATTCAAATTTTAAATTTTTTTGCCGAAATCTTGTATTTAAATAATTTTTTTTCAAAATATCCTTAAAAATTTTTTATACATATGTTCTAATCTAATTTTGACAAAATATCATGAAAATTATCTATTTATGCGTTTTTTAAAAAATCACGGTTTCGAACGAAAAGCCGGATCCCTTTTAATGGAGCGATTCTCAAACTGGGGCGCACCCCAGGGGGTGTGAAAAATTTACTTCTTAAAAATAACTCTGCGTGTCAATTTCAATTTACCCTTTCCCTTTTGAAAAAACCCTTACCTTGGAAGAAACCCCATAAGTCACTAATAATTATTAAACTTTTTTCTTTATTTAAAGGCTGGGAAATACCCACCTTAACACGGGGTTTATTTGTTTTAAAAAAGATAATACATTATTCTTGATATAATAACTTAATTGTAAGGGAGAGTAAAACCAAGTGCCTGACAATGTATCAAAAATGTAAAAAGATTTATTGAAATGAAATACTCATATTATAAACGGCTTTTAATGAACTTAATTTTAAGCCTCCATAATTAGATTTACAATAAATGTTAATAATAAAAAAAATATAAAAATTTTAATGAATAACAGTTTTTGTTATTTTTTTTAAAATTTAAAAACGAAAAACTTCAAAATGTTTTTTTGCCCGGGGCAGGTGTGCACTGATACTAACGGGTTTAAAGGTCGTGGGGGTGATGCACCCCAATTCTTTTTTTTAATTATTTTCAAAAATACACGATAAAAAACACAATTTCAGTGAATAATTTTTAAATAAGAGAATATATACTTTCCTATTTCAAGGATTTTTTTGTTTGTCTTTTCCCTAAATTGGGGAAAAATATCCCAAAAAAAACTGGGAAATAAATTGTTTAAAAGTACGTGACCTTTAAAAAAAGAACCCAAAACACAGACACTTTTTTAATTAACATTACAGGAAAATTATTTTTCAACAAAAAATGTCACATTTTGTTCACGTTTTTAAATTTTTAAAGTCCCCCTTGGTGATCGACAAATATGCTGTTGAACTTTTCTTCTTGTGTCTTTTTGGGCCCCCGGGAAAGAAGGGGGAAAATTTTTCGGTACACTTATGGCTTCTGTATTTTTTGAAAATTTTTTAATTGTATTGAAAATTTTCCCCTTTTGTTTCAAAAATTTTTGCTTTTCTCCAAAATTTCGCTAACATGATTAATACATTATTTCAGCAAGTGTTTCCCCCTTTTTTGATCAGCTTAATTTCCCTTTTTTAGAGAATCACAGATGTCCCAAATTTTTTCATATTCTGCTTATTTACATTTATAAACCCCTAATCAGCTTACCCAAAATCACAATTAAAAAACACTGAGTTATTCATAGGGAAAAAAAAAGCATGTTGAAGAAAATAATTTTTTAAAAGTGATCGTGCCGGGAAAATCGGTCTAAAAAAATTTTCCTAAAAATTCTAAAAAAAAGTTTTCCCTTTAAAAAAAAAAGATATGTGATCAATTCTTTTAGTCCCATTAAGACCCGTATATTTAAAGGGTTCCCTTGTCAAGGTCATTTTTAACAAATAAACAGTTTTCCAAACAGAATTAACATTTCTGTATTATATGTTTCAGTAGACTCATAAAAAAAAATCTTGGCCCAATTAATCCTTCAAACTGCCCCAATATGCCTATCCCTTAAACATAAAAAATTTTCACATTGTGAAAAAAGCGCAAAAAGAACTAATAATTTAAACTTCCCTAAAAAAAGGGGGTGCAGATAACAAAACCACTAAGCTCGAAAGTCAGCAAAAAAATAAATTTTTTTAGATTAAAAAAAAACTTAAAAAATTTTCATCGTAGGGGTTACAACAAAGCAAAAAAAATTTTTTTTTTTTGGGGTTTACCTTTTCACCCGATGTATAATAAAATCATAAAAATGATTGTATTTTTTTTATTATATCAGAAAGTATTTTTTTTTATTCCCGTAAATTAATTTTTTAACCTTTTTTTTTCGAAAAGCTCGGCCCCCAGGGGGGGCGCCCCCCCGTTTGAGAAACACTGCATTGACATAGAAACCGAAATTTGGTAAGCATATTTCTTTTGATGATTAAAAATTCGCTAAGAACGGATATTGCAAAATCAACCCCTAACGGAGGGTTGTTCGGTGGTGAAAAACATAAATATACCCCGTTTCAGAAATTCAAATTTGCTTTTTTTAGAATAAAGACATGAAGGCTTTTAAAAATATTTTAATCAATAAAAAACAATGGTTAAATTTAAATTAATGCTAAGATTTAGATACCCCATAACTTTGAAAAAAAAAAATCAAAAATTATCAAAAGAGCAGGAGTGTGGATAATGACTAGTAATATAATAAAATTAAATTCAATTTTTTTAAATATTTTTATATTATACAACAAATTATAACACATCCTTTTCAATTTTACCTCATGAATCAAGATATTCTATACCTTCACTTTTTCCCCTTTCAGATATCAGTTGATAAATGAGTTACTGAATGCCCCCTCCCCCTCCTCCCTTTCTTATTTAAAACTTTATAACATTATAAAAGGGAGAGATTTGAATTTTAGATGATTATGAGATTAAAAAGGGGGGAGAAAGGGGGCGTAAAAATGTCATTTAAATTTAAAACCTTTTCCTTTGAAAGAGCCCCTCTGACCGATGGCACTCATCTGCAACCTGTTTGAGAGGAACTCAGCATTTGGCTTCAGGGAAAATCTAAATCTGCAGTAAAGAGCTCGTCTAAGACGCATTTGTAGCTATAGAAACAGTTAGAAATGATAACGCAGTCTGGTATGAAATCATTTGGATGTATTTTAAACTGCATTTAAAAATGTTAATGGGAACAAGTTTTAGGGAAATTTTTGCGCACTGAAAAAATTTTAGTTTAAAACAAATGAATCTATTCGATTAGATTAAACATTTCTGTGCTGAGAAAAAAAGGTGAGTTTAAGGAGACTGGTGGTCCATGGAAATTTAATTTTTTAAAATTTTTAAACTTAATAAGCTGAAAATGGTTTTAAAGTAGTAAATGATTATTATATTTCCAAAATTTTAAAAATATATTTTTAAAAAAACCCAAAATAAACTTATTTTTAAAAAATAAATTTTTAAGACTATTTTTAAAAAAGCTCCATGCGCATTAGTTTTTAAGATATATGAATAATTTTTTTTTTTATGTAAGATGAACACAACAAAATATATCTGTGCATAGTTTTAAAATTTTGAATAAAAATTGATAAAAAGGTAAATTGTCTATATGAAAGATATATGAAAAATTTCATCCCCCCTATAACATTCAAGGTATTCAAAGCAACAAAAATAGAAT